>CM033469.1:116509080-117076580 GCA_019447015.1 Hymenochirus boettgeri | reverse complement strand
ATCAAACACAGCAATTTTGGATCTCTGGAATAGATAAAATGAAGAATTAATCATTCATTACATACAAGATCTACTATAACATACATGTAACATGTAAATATTTCGATCACATTATAGGTCTTTAAATTTAGCTGAAGCTGAAAATTATAGATGCACCTGAAAAATACTAAAACTAGTGCTATTTTCTGACCGCTACAAAGGATATCTTCAAATATAGATATTGATCCTTTATAAATTCTGCTGGGTACTAATTTTAATTGGTAAGGGTGTAGATGTGGCCCATAAGAGGCTTCACATCTGCAGGAGTACCCAGGAAATGTATTTTATCTTGAACAGATATTGCAACTTTTGTACAATATTTGTCAAGCTGGATTTATCTTGTAAACTAGTAGAGGTTCAACTCCTCAGTTAAAGTTAAAACTTCCTTTTTTTTATTATTTAATTTAAAAGACTGTACAATTTTAAAGTAATTCCTCAATACTGTAAAAGTAAATATGCAGAAAGACATTTTTGCAATAGAGCAGCTGATGACTGGGATGAAATCTTAAAGTTTGGTTGATTGTCAATCCTTTTCTTAGGACATGTGATTTGGGGTAAGGATAATCATGTGATAACCAATCTTTTCCAACAAACAGTGCTCTCAGATAGAGAGCTCAAGCAGACTCAAAAATTACAAAAATGCTACAAGTGTAAAAAAAATCCCTAGAAAGGACAGGTTGACCAAGTTTTTTTTAACGTATGTACAAGAGTAGACAAAACAGTAGACATGTTTGAAAATTCAAACAATTGGTGTCCTACAAAAAAAATTCAGCTGTGCTCCAACTAAGGGTTGAGAGTTTAGTACTACAATTTTAAAGAAAATTTCACTATTTAAATATATTTATTCAAGAATATTTAAATATATTTATTCAAGAATGTTACATAATTTAAAAAATATATTGAAAAGACAGTAAATGAAAAGTGAGAACTAAATAAATAGACTGGTACTGATGCAAAATGCAGAAAAATAATAGTTGATATTTCTTTTTCATCCAAAACATGCTGTTGCCATTTTACAAAGATCAGATTTTCTAAATCTAAGATATAGGAATTACTTTCTAATTTTACTTATCTTTGTAAAATACCAACAGCATGTCTTGGATGAAAAAAATATATAGAATTTTTCTAAAATCAGCAAATCCTTTTTGTAAAGAATGTGTTATTCAGGGAAGAGTTGTTCAAAAATGTAACAGGCAAAAATACGAGATTTCAGCAACAGAGAATAAAATATTGTATTAATGATTATAACATCATAGAGAGACATAATTTACTGTCCTATCCTATCTTTTAATTTAAAAAGGGTTACCACAACTTAAAGGTACACTAAACAAAAGTTGGTAAAAAAATTTTTTTAGTTATCAACTCAGGAATAACAAATGTCTGTTTACAGATGATGCAATTCAAATAAGCTCCTGCTATATCAATTATACAGATGGAATATTCAGCAAAGTGTCTTGAGTACATAATAAATGGATTATTACAGTAACTATAATTCACAGGAAGGTTGAAAAGCTTTATCCTACCAACAGTACCTGTTTCCAGAACACATAAATTGCAGGTGTTTTGAAATTGTCTACAAGTCTAAAAGGATTGCTACTTTGTGAGGGTAAAAGACAAAATGTGTCCAATACCACATTCCCATTACAAGGGTTAACTATTAGATTTTTACATTTGAGGTTTAGTTAAAAGAGAAGTTAACTTGAAACCACATTTTACCTATCTAATAGCATAGAATATTCAAAGTGTTTCTTGCGGTTATATTTTACTTAAAGGGGAACTAAAGTCTCCAGACAACACTGTCCTATTAGTCAGAGCACATTACTCAAAGATACAACAAGCTATGTCATTAGCATCTCATTGTGCATGTTATTGCTGGTTGATTTATAAAATTAAACTGTGGGTACTAAGCATCAGCTATCATAACCCACCTCTGTTTTGGTGGACGTCTAAGTGGTTGCAGTACACTTCACATTCTCTTTAGACCACAGAAAGCTGAAGCTTGCCCCCTAGAAGCTAATAGACAATCATACAACAGCACAAACATCTGCCTCTGTTAGACACAGATCATGCTACAGCGGATCCTGCCATTTCACAGTGTTGAAAACAAAGTGTGGGGTGCATGGGTGCACTGCTTTAGAAAGTCAACATATACTAATTTAATCAGCAGTTTCTGGGCTGAAAGTTAGGAGCATTTGTATTGTCCAGACATTACCTTTAAGCTGCAAGTCTAAGTTAAACCAACTAGCTCCAGCATATGACATTAAAATTCAACTGTGAATACATTATGAACAAAATGCTCTAATTAACAGGTTTGTCTTTGGTAACCATAATTTAAATATTTGTGTAGCATGTTAATTGGGTTAGTACAAATTAATTCTCATTTGCCTGGCTTGACTCACAAGCCAGGCAAATGAGAATTAATGTTCATCTATAAATCACTTGCTTGCAAATTTTCTTTAGAAAATGAAAGCAATTTTTTTTTTTTATAATGAATCATTGGTTTAACTGAACATAATCAAACAAGGACAAGGACACCATAAAAGGTTTTGATATTAATAGTCACTGTGGAATCTGTCTTTCTATTTGCAAGCCCATTGTAAAAGAGGTAATTTCACAGAATGTATCACAAATTATCTAAAAATCTTTTTAAATAATACAGTGAAGGGCATTGGTATCTACTAATTACAGAATGACAGTATTCATTGCAACAGGCAAATTCAATCAAGCTGAACAAACTTCTGACAAAAGATACACAAGAAAACAAAATAGTTTTATATCTATAAAAATACTGTAAATTTATACATTTCCTGTACTTAATAAATTTTTTTTTTTATAGTGTAGAAAAAGACAAGGACACCTCAAAGCAGGTGTGTACAAGTTAAATCCCACTGGGGGCAGCACTAGTGCAGTGCAGTGATCAGGCCTCATGTATAGTCCTGCCCAGATACACCCAAGCCCTGCCCTGAAAAAACCCAGACACACCCCTGGAATGCCCTTTCCCCACTGATTACGGGCCTTAAACTCATTTGTTTCTAATGTGTGAAATGCACAGATAGTATGATATTGTATGGGGGTTGTGGACTAGGAATGAGCATTTTTCACCATTCATCATCTTCATTTTCAATAGTTAATTTTTTAAAAACTGGATGAGTTTCTGCAAACAATTTCCGATTGCCATTTGGAGTCAGGAAGGAATTTTTTCCCCTTCATAAATTTGGTGGGGTATTTTTTACCTTCCTCTGGATCAACAGTTAGGCAGGAAATGAGGATATTGCTAGATGGGTTGGACTGGATGGACATATGTCTTTATTTAACCTCAAATACTATACTATACTTTACTATACTATACTATTTCATCTGGAAAACACTGACCACTCTAAAGCCACATACAATTTTAGTAACTCATCCAGCCATCTCTATCCAAATTTTGGTAGTCTTACGAGATGGAAAACTGCACCAGAACCATTGCTACTGTATAAGTACCTGGATACTGAAAAGTGAAATTTGTAGTTTAATTAAAAAATAGGTACAATAGCAGTATTATTATATATGCAGCAATCAAGATGTTAGCTTTTAACTAGTATAATGCAACTGATTAATTGCAATTTGATAGCATGGGTGAACTTCTGTTCCTTCAATTTTATAAGCCACTATATGCAGTACTTTAGAATTCCCTTGTAAAGATGCAAATGTAAATTAAAAATGATCCATAAGCAAAGATTATATGTGTATACTATATCTTGTGTATATGTATGTACAGTATATATATTCTAAGCAAAATTGTTTTCGATAAAAAAAGAACATTTGAATGGTTGGAAACATTTCAAATGCAAATGAAAATCTATTTGCAGTAATTGAATAGAATAATTCATTCTCCCCTATCTGACTCATACTCCCTGTATAGTTGCCTTTTCATGTAAGAGAATTATTCATATGCTCCCCTATTCTCTTAAGATGTGGAGGCTGTTTTTTACGTGGGATACATAAGGTTCTCTCTGTGTTACTGAAAAGGCTGAAGTTTGAGTGGGAGTATAATGTACTTTGTATGTGTACTGCTGTGAGATAAATTATTACAAACTATGTTCTTTGACTATGTCAAGGCTGCAGTAAAAAACACAAAATTCACAAGTTAAGCTTTTTTTTTTGTCTTTCCATCAGGAGACAAAGTTTGGTGTTATCTACAGGGAGGAAAAGGGGTGTGTGTGTGGTGATAGGTGTGTAGGGGGTGGACTTGGACATGCGTTTTAAAGTGATACTAGCATCAAATAATTATATATATATATATTTTTTTTTTTGTTTTCTTTTGTTTTTTATTTTTTGATTTTTCTTCTTCATGCGTATTCCTTTTTTTAGTGAAGACATCTTGGATATAAAATAATACCTTTTATTGGCTAACTAAAATGATTGAAAATGCATATGCCTGAGGAAAGAAGTGAAAAAAGTGTTTCGAAAGCTTGCATTTTCAATCATTTTAGTTAGCCAATAAAAAGTATTATTTTAGATCCAAGATGTCTTTGCTTTTATCAATAGCCAACACTGTCCAATTCTCTAATTCCTTTTCAGAAATACATTCCTACATTTTTAAAACTACTTTACGACATTAAACTATATGAATAGATTCACATTAAGTAGAGGTGTGGAAGAACAAACACCACACATGTCCACACACAGGCAGACTTAATATACAATATAGTATATTGCAAGCATTCTGTCCTTTATTTAAGGAAACCAGTAATACTTTGAAGAGTTGCAATAAGTAGATGGATACTGCAGTTTAGTCAAAGAAGTACGTACAACTAAATAAGCAACATATTACATCGGAAAGTGCCACTTTAACTCCATTCAGGAGCACTTCACCTCTCAGTGCCCAGTAAGTCTTTGATAAATTTTCCCTCATCCTATAATACAGTTTTCTTAAGGAATAAACCAATGTTTGGATTGTAATAACAAATATAGCCTTACCCTAAAAAACTCCTTGGTTGACCCTGAATCCAATGTCCCGTAAGCAATTTCCGTTTGTTTGGAAAGATCCTCAGCGCTTTCAATAGGAGAGACCATTCTTTCCACAGTAAGGAAGGCAGCTAAGTTAGCCGTGTAGGATGAAATGATGATCAGGGTAAAAAACCACCATACACCTCCAACAATGCGACCAGATAGGGATCTAATAACAAGCATGAAATGGATTTTTAAAATGAAAAGCATTTTGGCAAAGTTATGTCCTGATTTTCAAAATATTTTGAAAATAATAATCTTTCAAAAAACTATTTTAAATGTACATTTGTTATGTATAATTGTGCACATCAGGAGAAAGTAACCTAGTTTGCCTAAACTAAAAAATGAATTGCATTGTACACATACTGTAGGTCAATTAATAAACCGATCGGTAATCTGTTGGCTAGGAAAAAAAGTGTTACCACTGATTGTCCAAAATATCAAATTTTTTTTTTTGCCAGTTTTAATTTAAAAAAACAGACAAAAATGCTCATTATATTTCAACCTGATTGGCTGAAATTTTGCAATGGTAAGTTGATAAGGTTGAAATTATGCCCCAAGTTTAACAAGGCCTAAGCCTGGTGAGTTGTTCCACCTAGATTTAGTTACAGGCATGTCCTTTTCAGCTCTGTGTTACATTTGAATTGTTGCCTACAAAGTAACAATGCAATAAAGCTGTAACACCACATATTACTAACATGTCTTTGTATGTGTGCTGGAATTATAAAGTTTAACAAAACAAAACCCCATATCCTATATTTTATTCCATAATTAGCAATGTGCCAACATTAAACCCATCCTACCATACACAACTAGTTCATACATCCTTGCAAATCATTCTAAACATGGATGTTGGCTTTCCAAGTATTTTTTGTGTTTGCAGCTCTTAGTACTTTGCGGTAGTATTAAATATTAACTGTGTTTTTCAAACGACTAAATACATTTTTATGTATTTCAGTTATAGAATCTGTAATCTGTTATTTCCCCTTTTCTTAATAGTAGATAAAGTAATAAGTTATTGTGGCACAGAAAGACAAATGTTTACTATAAAATTATTTGCCTTAAAATAGTAGTTAGTATTTTAATTCAAAGAACTAAACAAATTAGCTCTTTTGCAGACTCATTAACCGAGGAGCGCTGTGGGTATGCAGCCCTTTCAGCCCTTAACCTCAAGCTACCCAATTTACGATTGGTTAGCACAACGTTAAGTCATGCTTTGCGGTGGCTGCATGAGTACCAGAAGAGGCCCTTGCACAGCTGTAGCAAATCAATTTACCGGAGGCTGCATGGCTGTTTGCGCATAAGTATTTAACACCAGCAATTAGCCAGAGTCACACAGCCTCTGGTAAATCCAGGATGGGAGATTTGCCTTGAGAGCTTGCGCCTCCTGCACTACTTACCGCAAATCTCCTTCAGCAATCGCTCCATTCCTCCTGCTTCAGTGACAGATCGCGATTGCAGCCAATGGGAAGAGCATGTCCACCCCTTTTTACCACCCCTGCTGTAGTAATTTGTCTAAAAACTCACCCGATCTATACTTTGCCTCTTTCCTCCGACGTTCTGTCACGGCCCTCTGCTTGCATTAAACTGCAAGCCGGGAACTAGACCGGCAGCCGCGTCCATGATTGGCTGAGAGGCAGCCAATCATGGATGCGGCTTCTGGCTGTACAGAACGTCGGGGGAAACAGGCAAAGTAAGGATAGATCGGGAGAGTTTTTAGACAAATTACTATAGCGGTTGGGGTTGGGGGAGGGAGCCCTACACTACAGAAAAGAGGTTTTACACTAGGGGTAGGGAGAGGGAGGGAGGGCTGCACTGAGCATGTGAAAATTCTCCCGGAGGAGAGACAGGAGGCAGAGTCCTATATGGACACGCCAGGCTCTTGGTGGTCAGTTTTCTGGACATCGGAGGGACATTACAGGAGAACCATTTGGAGCAGGGATGTAAGATAAGGATTTTTATACACTACACAGTGGGGCCAGCAGTGGGTTAAATTATAGTTTTGGGGGTGGACATGCCCTTTAACTTGTTTTAGGGTCATAAAAAGCTATTTTAAATAATGGACATTAGCACATACACTCATTTTAGGACTGATGTACAAACACACATTAAAATTATGGTGCTTTTACAATGCATACTAGATTCTAGTATGCAAATTGTAGAAGTCTACAATTTACTTACATATTTGGTATACAGTAAGTATAGCAAACCAAGAGTTCTTCGATATAAAATAATACCTTTTATTGGCTAACTAAAATGATTGAAAATGCAAGCTTTCTAAGCACTTCGGCTTCTTCCTCAGGGATGATACAATACTGAACCTTGTGAAGCACACACTGTTTTATACATACTAGAACAAAGACTTTCTGACATTACACAGATGTTATCTTATGCCCCTATCACAAGATTCAGTATTGTATCATGTCTTAGGAAGAAGCCGTGGTCAGCCCCCTAGTATAGGGAGTCGGCCGCGATCGTAGGTCCCCAACAATCTTGCTATACTTTATATAGGGCGAACTCTTGTGGCTGTGTGTAATCTTATAGATTCTGACTGTCATCTTTGAAAGATTGGTACAGCGTGTACCCACCTTAACTGAAAATTCTGTTTCACACCTCTGAAATCAGTAATTAAGGATTTTTTAAAGGTTCTGTAGAATTCCTATGCTATTAGAATGTTTTTGTTATAATATTGTTAAACTTCAATAAAAAATGTATAGTTAAAACAAAAAGTTCTGTAGTACCTATTTTTGCAGCAAACAACCCCCACCCCCGGCAAACAAGGGTGAAAGAACTCATGTACACATTTTTTATCTTATCTGTGACTAGTGGGGAACACTACAGGCTGCAGAGACATCAAAAACAAAGATTATTCAATGTTACTGATCTCAGAGGTGAAAAAACCCCAGCTCTTAGTAAGAAGTTGCAGAATCCATTAGGGCTCATTAATATTTTAGTTTTTGTTATTCTTCAAGCTGTAACATATTTTGCTTTATTAGTTATTCCATTACAGAAGTGATGATAATTTTGGCTTTAAAACTAAGACATAAGTCCCGGGAGTGGGACGAAATGCGTCAGGGGTCCAACTATTTGTGTATTTTTTAATTGATTTCTTAGCAACGCTAGCTTGGTCTCTCTGGTTACCTGATCCTCCTCATAAAAAACTAATGAAGGGGAGGTAATACAGGTAACCACTCTCCTGAATCCTGTTGGGTAGTGATTTTACCTACACACTTCTTATCTGGACTATAAGCTATGTATGGTTGCTGCTTTTAATAGATGTGATTTTGCCCTGTTCTTTAGCTTATGGACCCAGACTAGGGATTCTTAACCTTTTAAAGACTAGTTAGAGCACCGAGTGCTCCTAGGGACGCCCATTTATACCCTGTGTTTGCATGTAACTTTAAGCCAGGTGGAGAGGTTTCTCCCACCTGTTACATAACTGGGCATGTTTTGGTAATTCACTAGTTAATTACCTCTCCCTTCTTGATCTGCTGTTTTTGCAGATTTTTCAGTGCACTTATCATGACAAGAATTTTTAAATGTGTGATTTTGATTTTTTAATGCATACTCAATAAAGGATTTCTAAGTTTTAATTTTATTAGTGGTCTCTGGACTGTGCCATTAAGTGTGATAACTCAAGAGGGGGATAATACAACTGCATATATCATTTGGCTCTGAATCAAGGAAAAATATTCTAGAAATGTATAATTTTAAGGGCATGTCCACCCCCACCCCCCTAAATTAAATAAAACCACATGACTGACGTCCGCAAACCCACCCATCATTAATGGGTATGATTGCTATCATTCTGCACATGCTCAAGCTCAGAAATTTGGGGGTTGGTGTGAACCTTGGTGGAGAAGACTGGTCTCTTTGCTGAGGTGGTGCAGACCCCTGGTATTGTAGATCATGTGGTAAGATTTTACTATGAGTTCGACATGACATTCAGCAGGTAAACTGCATTTTAAAATGAACCCTCCCCCCAAACAAAATCTATGTTAAGCTGGTTCAAAATCTAGTGCAAAAATATGTCAATGTTTTACAAGGTTCCACATTTTTTGGCCCCTCACTCTATTATCCAGGGATTAACCATGTCTGGAAACCTCTGCAAAAAGTGCTGGTGGTAATTAATAATGCAACAAAAGAATAATAACAGCAATAGCCGACTGCCTTTGTGTCAATTGAAATTGCATTGCATTTGAACCTGGCTTTCTTACCATCTTAAATACTAAAGCTACATGCAGCTATAGAATGTTAACTGTATCGATTCATTTGGTTAAAATGGTTGGTTAACAGTATAAAATTAACAGTTCTTATTTTGAAAAAAAATTAGTAAGATATTCTTTGGTATTACGAAGGGTATTCTAAATTACTTTAGGAAATATATTAAGACTAAAAATATATGCTTCAGTTTAAAGTAAGGATGGCCGGTTTGCGTATCCGAACACGGATTCGCCGCGGATTTATCCCGTTCGCGAACGGCGGATTTTCCCGGATTTTCCGCCTTCCGAACTTCCGATTCACGGATTTTTCGTAATTTCGAAAATTTCACGTATTTTCGAATCTTTCCGAAAAAACGGGAAAACACGTATTTTCGAAAATTTTCGAAAATACAAGGAATTCTCTTAATTCCATACATACGTATTTTCGAAAATTTTCGAAATTACGAGGATTACTTGTGTTTTCGAAAATACATATTTTTGAAAATACATGAAAACTCGTAATTTCGAAAATTACCGAAAATATGTGAAAACTCGTAATTTCGAAAATTTTCGAAAATACGAAAAATCTCGTTATTTCAAGGGTATTTTTAATTTTAACGGGTCCGCTCGCGGATTTTCGAATTTTCGAATTTTTTACGAAAATTCGCGGATCCACGAGCGGACCGGATTTTGCGAAGTTCGGACATCTCTAGTTTAAAGGGGCTGTCTGAAACCATAACAAGTTACATATGAAGTCTGCTAGAGTTAGCATATCAGCCCAAGGAGCAAGATTCTGTTGTTTCTGGGTCTAGTTAGAAAAATCAGTTTGATTTACTTATGTTCAGAATTAGCTATTTTTTTGGACTAACAGATCATTTTACCAGTTTCATTCTCTTTTACATGACAAAGAAGCACTTATGAGGAAAATTAAACATTCAATAGTTTGTCTATTGTCTAAATATTTTCCCGCAATGCAAATGTGTGTATGTGCGTTATTGCATAGTGGGATCGCAAAAACGTTTGTCTTTGCACTTCTTTTTACGCCATACACAATGACCCATTTAGTTTTGCTTTACAATGTAGCACAAAACTTAATTCAAGAATAATTATATAAGGAGCACTGCCGTATTTTCAAAAACAATGGAAATTATACAGTCCCCTAAAATAAGTGTAAAACCCACATTAACTCAGTTTTACATTGTGTAGCTTGGATTTTACCCTTATTTTAACAATATTGAATCTCCCCACATATGTTTTTTTACATTATACACTGGAGTAGTATGTAGGAAAAATTAAAAACAACAAACACATCTAAAAGAATATCTGTTGTATTCAGTTAGATCGACTGGACATTAAGTTTAGTTTTTGAAGACATTTTACTAGTCATCCGACTGGCTTTCTCAATTCAGAATGACTTGTACAAGAATCTGTTGGCAAATAAGTACCCTGGAAAGTCAACAGATTCTTGTACAAGTCTGAATTGAGAAAGCCAGTTGGATAACTAGGGAAACGTCTTCAAGAACTAAACTTTATGTCCAGTTGATCTAATTGAATACAACAGATATACTATGACATAGATGAATGAGAACCTTCAAAAGCACATCTAAAAGAAGTTTAACATAGCCAGAGTGCAGTTTACTGTATCTAGCTAAACTTTCAGTACTGAATAGATAAAGTGTTTATTACATATGTTTGGGCCATTAAAATACATTTACAATTTATCATCAATACTGGGTCTTATGTCAATCAAATCTCATCAAGCCAAAGTGATTTAGGAAAATTACCCCCAACTGTAAATGAATACATTAACATCATGTTAAGGGTGTTCAGTGTGTGGAGTATTAGATACAGACAAAAGCTTTATAAGGCATTCTAATGCCTGATGAAAAACAGCCTTGTCATCCATTGGATCTCATGTCCCTCACCATGGATACTGCTATGTAATTCACATATGAGGAACAAAATCTCTAGTTTACAAAAAGCTCTTATGTTTAGTGGAGCACATTCCCATATCCACACAAGGCTGTGTCTCAAAGAATTGCAGAAAGGTCCCTGTAGCTTTCAATAACAAGTCATCATTTTATTTTTACTGTTCTAGTTCACAGTATGGTAGCCTAAACTATTGGAATGAGAACAATAAACTGCAAAATTTGAAGACAAATCTAACATGATGATTAGGGCTATTTTGTTACTAAAAAAAGATTCACAGTTTCAATACACTGCTGAGATTACTGGTCTGTTTGTTAATACCTCTTTGTTCTGATCATAAAAGAAAAGTTTATAGAGTGTATAAGTCTATAAAGACCTACTCCATTAATAAAAAACTTATCAATAAATACATATCTGTTGTATTCAATTAGATCAACTGGACTTGAAGTTTAGTTCTTGAAGACGTTTCGCTAGTCATCCGACTGGCTTTCTCAATTCAGAATGACTTGTACAAGAATCTGTGGCAATTATGTACCCTGGAAAATCCCAATTAGCATATCACAGCCAAGTGTTAAGGGCGTGATTGGATAGTGGCTAAGAGGTGTTATAGGAACGCCCAGAGTAAGGTGTTAAAACAGCATTGTACATCATATACGCAGTGCAGTGCAGAATGCTCTGATTTGTATGTGGGGGAGACCAAACAGCAACTGCATCTTTTGAAGATTGTAATGTTAACATATTGGCAAAGGAACATGACTGGTTCAAGAGAGGTGTTAAGGAGGCCATTTATGTGAAAATAAAGAAACCAAGCCTAAATAGAGGTGGGGGGGTTCGACACCAACTGTCTGCCATGTACAATGCTATTTTGACACCTTACTCTGGGCGTTCCTATAACACCTCTTAGCCACTATCCAATCACGCCCTTAACACCTGGCTGTGATATGCTAATTGGGATTTTCCAGGGTACATAATTGCCACAGATTCTTGTACAAGTCATTCTGAATTGAGAAAGCCAGTCGGATGACTAGAACTAAACTTCAAGTCCAGTTGATCTAATTGAATACAACAGATATACCATGACCTGGATGAATGAGAACCTTCACAAGCAACAAATACATAATGACACATTATTTTTTTTATAAAGGACAGACCACCTGTCCTTTCCACATAACCCTATTATAGAGATGGTCGGTTCGCGGACCCGAACCCGGATCCGCCACGGATTTCTCCCGTCCGCGAACGGCGGATTATTCCGGACTTTAGCTGATTTACTTTTACGAGTATCTCCGTAATTACGAGGATCTACGATACTTTCGGGATCCGGAAAAACCGATGATCCTCGTAATTACGAGGATTCGCGTAATTACGAGGATTCGCGTAATTACGAGGATTAACGTAATTACGAGTATTCTCGTAATTACGAGAATACTCGTAAAAACGAGTAATTCGTGTAAATTTTTCAAGACGGAGCAAGCCACATGATCCAAATTAGCCAATGGCAGCTATCATAGTTACGGAAAGCCTCGTTTTTTTACGGAAATCCTCGTTTTTACGGGAATCCTCGTATTTTCAAAAAATACCGTTTTTTTAAAGTCACGCTAGCGGACTGTACTTTTTAGGTATTGTTGGCATTTATACGTGCTTCTAAGGCCATTACCCAGGTCCCTGAGTGGTTAAGTGTACGTTACCAAGGCTATTTAGACCACTTTTAATGCGGATTTTGCCGAACTTTCATTTTAATACGTTTTAACGGGTCCGCTCGCGGATTTTCGAATTTTCGGATTTTTGGAAAATCCGCGGATCCTCGCGCGGACCGGATTTTTCGAAGTTTGGACATCTCTACCCTATTATCGTTTTAGTTAGGATCACTAATAAGGCTCATGAATATTATGTAGGGACACCTTCATATGTTAGTGAAACTCCACTGTAAATCTCCAAAGCACACATGGTTTATATAAAATTAGGCCGATGTACTAGGGGTTACAATGTTGATGGTATTGAATTCACAGCTCCCCCCACAGTGCACTAATCTTTTTTTCCCATTACAGTTGTTGCTGAATGTAAACTGTAAAATGGGAATATGCAGCAAAAACACGGTACGCCTCCAAGAAGGCATGAAATGTTTGGAACCTTATGCATTTTTTAGTCTCAACATGGTGTATATACTTTCACTGAGACAAGCAGAGCTCAGCAGTATATTTGTTTAATCTTGAAGCTATCTTTGATGTTACCTGGACTGAAGTACATTCTGAGTGTAATTGGTGCTATTAAGAAAACTAGGAAGTGGAAATTGTCCCCGGAGCAGCGAATATATATCCACCATGAGCTCCACTTCCGACTAAAAATGCACAAAGTAAAGAAGATGAGTAACCAACCTTGGCGAAATATCGCATCCTTGCTGCATAAAGGCACCAAGGGAAAACCACAGACTATTAAATATGCCAAACTCATTAGATGATTCGTTACTTTGTGTCTCTCTTCCATCTTCAAATTCCTCAGTGTGCCACTCGTATGGACTAAATCTGCTGACCAGGAATAAAACTACACTGACCCCAATATAAGCAAATACAATGCACATCCAGATTTCATATGCTAAAGGATCAAGAAAGGAAAACACTCCAGGTTTTGACTTCTGAGGCTTCTTGATCATAATAGATATTCCGAGACTCATAAATGGCTTTGAGAAGTCAATCACTTCTTCTCTCACCAGTGTTATTGTCAATGGAGCAATAGCAATATCCGCTTTCTGTATTAAAAAGAAAACAATGTTATAACAAACAATATATATATATATATATATAATATATATTTAAGAGAATATTTGGTTAAACAGCTTTCTAAATAATTTTTCAAAGCAAATATTGTGTCTCTTCACCCTGCTCAACCAGCAGCATGGTGAAGGAATAATTTGTAATACCTGAGTCATGTAGACTCAGGAAGGTCATGAATAAAGATGGGATCCAGGTTTGATCAGTTCCTAAATCTGAAGGTTTAGCCAGAACTGGACTGACCATTCGGATTTCGGAACATCTGAACGTATTTTTGATGGATACCGAAAGTACGGGTTTATTTTTGGTAACCTTCCAAAATAACCTCGTATTTTCAGTAACCCTCGAATATAGATTTGGAACCCTCGAAAGTATGTTCCATTCCCATTATTTCTGAGATCCGTACAAAATTTAGAGTTTCATCTCTAGTCATGAATGGGTTAGCGGGTAGAGTTACGAGGACTAGAGAACTCAATGAATATATGCAAACTTTTATGCAACCATCGTAGGGGTGGGTGGACAAGCTGCAGTGAAAATAAGAAAGAAGGGTTGGTTTATGTGTAGCACTGTTAATTAACTGTTAACTGTTAATTGGGAAATATTACGAATAACTACATAAATACAGAAACAACAGAATAAAAAACAAAAGAAATATTTATACAATTATTTTCTGTATTCTAGTTTATGTATCACAATTATCTTGCCCAAAATTTCCCATGACTCCTGTGAACACGTGTTATATACAGATTTAGAATAATAAAGACCTGGCCTTAGAAGGCTGAAGTAGGTATTGCACAGGAGGGAAAATAAAAGTTTACGATTTGCTGATAGGGAGATAGTATATTTCTAACATGTATTTTCATTATCTATAAATATATATAAAGTCTCAACAAATAACTTTCCTGAATTTTAAAATAAGGGTACAGAAGAACATAGATAAAGAATGTAGTTCATAGTCCATAGCTGTTGGTTTATATAGAACTAAACAAAATTATATTTTTTATTTAGAGGTGAAGGAAGGAATACTAAAATATAAAATGCCCATGTCTGCACAAGGTTCCACATAAAGGGACTTACCCCATACACTAATTCTCCCACCATTCCATTCCAAATTTTTGTTTCTGCATCTCTTGCTCCATACTTGCCATCAGCAACAATTGTCAGTTTGTATTTAAAGCCACAGTGCCTAGCAATTTCAGTTGCCAAATCCACGCAGTATCCTTCATACCGTTCATTGCCTTCAAACTGATCTGCATTTTTCTTAAACATCACATATGGAGCTTCCTGAAAATAATTGAATTATGAAGCTATTGGGAGCAGTTCAGTTACATGAAACGAACGTACACAACTCTATGATAACTTCTCTAAATGACTTGACTGGTTGCTAAAGGTTTGGTTTTCCATCGGGAGGCTTTTTCACCCTTCAGCATATGGACCATGCTTTTTTTAAATTAAACTTCTACATTATGTTAAAGAAGAACAAAAATCAAAATACAAAAGCAGCTCCATAGATCCTATAATTGACACTTGGCAAAACCATTTATTTCTCACTACTAAATATAACCTCTAAAGGCATATTTTTAAAGGTTTGTTACATTTTTTGCCTCTGATATAGCTGCCTTTTCAACAAATTTGGTCTTTTCACAATTGATAAAGCAGTGATAACCAGTGGGGAAAAGTCATTACCTCCACCTTTCATCATTTCGCCATACAACGTTGCAGTAACCACTCGATCATATTAATAAAATGGCGAAAAGTGTTTTATTGCGTTCAGCCATTCAAAATCGCCAAGTCTGAGGTGGCAAAAACACATAAGTGCCCATTTATCTAGCCTGCCCATAGGTGGAAGGTGTCAGTACGTTGTGGAGTGTTTAGCATTTTTAAGGTTTCAATTTTCTTTATTTACCCTCCAGACTTCACCACAATTTTTTAAACTTTCAACTTTTCTTTTCCTTGTGGTTATCAAATGCAAAAATTAAGTAGCACAAGTAGCACTTGCAATGGGGAAAAGTTAAGTTCATCACATATGGTGAATAGGTTATACTCCTTGGTGACTCTTCCCTGGTTGATACACACTGAACACCTATCTTTGTTACTTAAAAATAGCCCAACACATGAGTTTTTCAACAAAAAATATGATAAATAGTGTAAAACTCACCCAGGTGAATGTTCTCTTTTTTATTAATAGGACTATTTTTTTTAGTATTGCTTATTTTCAGCAACCTGCAGGTAATTATCACACCAGTTACATTAATTTGGTAACATGTTAATGGAACATTTCAGTAAGTTAATGATGTTTGTCAAAAATTCTGGTAAAACTCCAACAAATGCAAAAAAGGCAGAAAAGGTGGCTATAAATATTTATAAGTAGCCTTAAATAAAAAATGACAAACATTGCTCTGAAAATTCACCTTTTCTGCTTTATAAATAGGCTTCTTAATGCAACATAAGTGTTTTTTTTGCTTAAGACACACCTTAAATGTTGGCAATTTTTTGTTTGCAGCCCTGGACTGGTAAAGTCAATTTCCCTTTTCGCCGTGATACCTGACTTAACGCAATGACTAAGGCGAAGTTGTCAGTGCACATTGCTGATACTACCATAAAAGCAAAAATGAGCGGTTTTATGATTTAGCCGAATATAACACTCTTTGCCATTGCAATATCCTGCGATAACGAAATAGCGAAGGTTTATAAATATGCCTCTAAGTGTAGAAATCATTTATAGAACTTTCCAGGGTACTGAAAATCTATAATGTCACTGCTGCTTTCTAGTGTTGCTTCTTCCTGGTGATCACGGACACAAAATCCTTCTACACATGCTAACTAGGTGCCTTGTATTTGTATTCTCACCCCCCTTATGCTAAGCTGCATGCAACAGTTGATCCCCGAGTCTCCACCTTCTAATGTCTCCCAGCCAGAGACAGCAGCATACATAATTAGCTGATTTACTGCTCAAGCAGGGTTGTGCATGTATAAGCTGTTAACCCATTGCAAATGTATTTATAAGGCAAACTGTTAACCCTTTATATTTGTGAGAATTTCTGCAATATATCTGTTGTATTCAATTAGATCAACCGGACTTGAAGTTTAGTTCTTGAAGACATTTCGCTAGTCATCCGACTGGCTTTCTCAATTCAGAATGACTTGTACAAGAATCTGTGGCAATTATGTACCCTGGAAAATCCCAATTAGCATATCACAGCCAGGTGTTAAGGGTGTGATTGCATAGTGGCTAAGAGGTGTTATAGGAACGCCCAGAGTAAGGTGTCAAAACAGCGTTGTACATGGCAGACAGTTGGTGTCGAAACCCCCCACCTCTATTCAGGCTTGGTTTCTTTATTTTCGCATAAATGGCCTCCTTAACACTTTTCTTGAACCAGTCGCGTTCCTTTGCCAATATGTTAATATAACAATCTTCAAAGGTATGTCCTTTATCCTTAAGATGCAGGTACACGGCTGAGTCCTGACCCGAGGAATTGGCTCTTCTGTGCTGGGCCATACGTTGATGCAGTTGCTGTTTGGTCTCCCCCACATACAAATCAGAGCATTATTCACTGCACTGCACTGCGTATATGATGTTGCTTTTCTTGTGTTTCGGTACTGGGTCTTTCGGATGTACTAATTGCTGCCTCAGTGTGTTGTTCGGTTTAAAGCAAACAGGGATACGGTGTTTTTTTTAAATTCTTAATTTCTCAGAGACCCCTGCTACATATGGGATGACCATGTTCTTTCTCCTGTCTTGCTTTTCCCCTTCACTGTTGGTATTCGTGTAAGGCCCAGTCTGCATATCCACAAGTTTTAAGGGCTCCTCTGAGATGTTTCATTTCTTTAGCCTTTGCCTCTGTGCTAGTGGGGATGTTCTCAGCTCTGTGTTGCAGGGTTCTGATGACACCCAGCTTGTGATCTAAAGGGTGGTGGGAGTCAAACATCAAATACTGATCTGTGTGTGTTGGTTTTCTTTAAACCTCTACTTCCAGTTTACCATTTTCCTTAACTTCTACTAAGCAGTCCAAAAAAGCCAGTTTGTTGTTTTTGTACCTCTTGCCTTGTAAATTTGATGTTTTGGTCTACCGCATTAATGTGTTCTGTGAAAGCTTGTACTTCCTTCTGGTGGATTTTAACCCAGGTGTCATCCACATATCTGAACCAGTGGCTGGGTGCTATGCCCTTAAAGGTATTAAGCACCTGTTTTTCTACCTCCTCCATGTAAAGGTTGGCCACAATGGGTGAAACAGGAGATCCGTGTTTTTGCTTATAGAACTTATCCCTGAATTTGAAATAGGTTGTATTCAGGCACAAGTCCAGTAAGGAACACACCTGTTCTGGGTTGAGATTAGTTCTGCTGGTAAGAGTGCTGTCTTGGCCTAGCCGTTTTCTCACCATGTCAGCAGCCTCCTTGGTGGGTATACAGGTGAAGAGAGATGTCACATCATAGGACACCATAGTTTCTTCTGCACCCAGTACTATATCTTCAATCTTGTTGGTGAAATCCTGAGAGTTCTGGATGTGATGCTTAGAACTTCCCACCAATGGTCCTAAGATGTTGGCTAGGTATTTTGCCACCTTGTATGTTACAGAGTTGATGCTGCTGACTATAGGTCTTAGTGGTGCCCCTTCCATATATGCATGGATGTGCTTCACCTGGGTAGAGGCGATGATACATTGCTCGATCAATGGTTTTATCCATTTGAAGCTGTTGTAATAAGTCTATGACCCTTTTCTTGTAATGGCTGGTGGAATCCCTTGTTAAAGCCTCATATGTGTTGTTATCAGCCAGGAGCATGGTCACCTTAGCATGGTAGTCTGAGGTGTTGAGTAACACTGTGCATCTTCCCTTGTCTGCCGGTAGAATGGTGATACTGGAATCTTTCTTGAGGGATGTTAAGGCTCTTCTTTCCTGTGTGGTCAGGTTAGATGAAGGAGTTTTAGCACTGGATAAGGCTGCAGATACCTTAAGGCGAAGTTGTTCTGCCAACTGTCTACCATGTACAATGCTGTTTTGACACCTTACTCTAGGCGTTCTTATAACACCTCTTAGCCACTATCCAATCACGCCCTTAACACCTGGCTGTGATATGCTAATTGGGATTTTCCAGGGTACATAATTGCCACAGATTCTTGTACAAGTCATTCTGAATTGAGAAAGCCAGTCGGATGACTAGCGAAACGTCTTCAAGAACTAAGCTTCAAGTCCAGTTGATCTAATTGAATACAACAGATATACCATGACCTGGATGAATGAGAACCGTCTTTTTTATGTGTTTATTTTTGCACTCTACCATTTATAGATGTGTGTATTGCTGCAATATATATTGAGATATATATACAAGCTGAATTGATTTCAGTGTAACCATACAGCATGTATTTATTGCAATGACATGTATTGCAGCATGACAATTTCATTAGTGTTTAGTTCTTAAATGGAAAGGTGGCAGCCCTACCCAGTGCAGTTGTAAGAGTGATCCCTTTGCAAGGTACAAAACAACATAGTGCAGAGCTGCAGATGCAGCATAATGAAGTGAACCAGATTTCAGCACAGCTTTGTGCAATGCATTTTAGAGGGAAATGTTGAAGGCAGGGTTGCCAGATCAGTTAAACATGTAAGCACACCTATTAAAAAAACACATGTATCATGGCTGAGTTAGAATTAATGTTTTTTAATTGTGATCATTACAGAAATGCTAATTAAATGCATTAATCGTGGTCCTACTAGACATATGATCTGAAAGCCTCGATTGGGGGGCTGGTAGAGTGTTTTTGTTTATGCAAAACTTTCCACTGGCCGCCCTCCTGCTGCATTTATTGTATTGTATGCATCCCTTCCAACATTTTAACATTTGGTAGACTTATAGAAACAGCATGGTGCAGAGCTGCAGGTAGATGATAATATAATGACCCTGATCTTAGCATAGCTCTGTGCAATGCATTTCTCAGTACTCTACCTATTTAAAGGTAAATGTTGAATGGCAGGATGTGGAAGATAATAAAGTGAACTTGATCTCAGCATTGTTCTGTGCCATATTTCAATAGTGTACTTATTTAGAGGGGAAACGGCCATTCTAACTCAGCATACATTTGTTTTTAAAAGGTAACACTACATGTTTCACTGATCTGACTTTCCCCTTTAAGAAGATAATATTGCTGCAGTAAATTAGTAAACATCTCTTGCTGATTTAATATATTTTTATATCATAGGGGTTCAAATCACACATGTGCAGAAAATGTTATGAAAGCAAAAGTACTGGCAGGGAAGAGGACATTGCAGATTCAGCTTTGGGGAACAAACAGAACCTAAAATGACCTGTGACGCACGATGTGTATGAACGGCCGTTGTATGGGCACTTTAGCAGGCGAAACGGAGGCTTGTTTGGAGATCTGCCGGGCGTTCATACACATTGTACATCGCGGGTCGGCACCCGCGATCACACATGTTCACAAACCTTAAGACAGTTGTTTCAGATAAAGAAAATAGAAAATCTGAGCACGCCTTTCTGCAAAGGGAAATAACCCACATTTATTACTATATGCCAAGAAATATCAGAAAACATTTCAAGTCACCACTTTTTGAAGTTGAAATTTTATTGAAACAATAAACAGGGTTTTTCCTCTTTCGCTGGGATGTGTGCTCACAGCTTTTATTTTCTTTATCTGAAATATTGTGGTGGCTGACCCCAATCTTGAAGCACTGAGAACAGTGGGTGTAGGAGGAAGCTTAGATTATATTCTTAGATTCAGCAAAGAATGCTTCTCAATTAATCAAAGTATGTGTAAAAAATACTGATAAACAAAAAGGTCCCTGCACACCAATAAATACACATGAATTTTTTTTCCAGAGAACATTTGTATGACCACTATAATAAATAACATCCTTTTTCTATTTTGCCACAATATATAGATTTTAATACATCTTTAGGTTTTAAACTTTTGACAACTGTGAAATGATGTGATCAGTATAGCAAAATTAAATCCAAAATCTTTAAGATGGAATAGATGGGGTATAAACAAATAAAGCAGAAACAATATGGGTGGAGCTGCGTAGAGGAAGCAAGGAGGTGGATACATTACTTGTGGGGGTCCATTATAAGCCACCAAATGCCAGTGAGGAGGTGAACATTCACCTTCATTTGCACCAGGTATGGTGCACATTGTGGTCACAGAAGATTTCAATTACCCTGAGATAGACTGGAGTAAGGGAACTGCCAGTACCTCAAAAGGTATCAATTTCTTAAATGCTATATGAGAATATTCTTTCACAGATTGTAGAAGTTCCAACTAGAAAGGATGCGTTCTTGGATCTGGAAATGTCTAAATGACCCAGAGCTCATTTTGGAGATGAAGGTAATGGGAAGCTTAGGGAATAGTGATCATGATAGATTGTCATTTAGTGTAGGTTGCCAAAAAAAAAGGTGCTCTGGATTAGCAAAAACATTTAAACTTTAGGAAAGCTAAATTTATGCTATTAAAAGAATCTCTTGCTCATAGACTGGGGTAAAATGTTCTTAGGTAAGGATACTGAACAGAAGTAGACTGTTTTAAAGGGGTATTAACCTATTACATTTCTAAATGTATACCTTTAGGGAACAAGTTAAAAAAAATAAGGTCTGCTCCTGCGTGGCTTAATGCTCAAGTAAAAAGGAAAATGGAATGAAAGAAATTTTTATTTTTATTTTTCAAATTAGAGGGAACAGAAAAAGCCCAGATGAAGTATAAAAGTATAAAAGCTGTAATAAGGAGTGCAACAAACAATGAAATTAGCTTAAATAGAAAATAAAATATGGATAGCTCAACAATGCAAGACCAACAACGAAATGTTTATAAGCATAACATAGTAGAAAACATAGTAGAAAAGATGAGGACAGAATGTAGGACAATTAAATAATGGGTCAAAAAATGAGTATAGAGGATGAAGAGAAGGCTAATGTGCCAAACAGTCTTTTTATGCACTATAGAGACTCCTAGTCCTTATAGCAGGGACTGCAAATATTTGAAGGATATAAATGAGGAATATTCACTCTGGATAACATAGGGTATGGTACGGAAACAGAAAAAGGTTATATCAATAAAGCCCCAGGACCTGATGAATTACATCCTCAGATCTTAAGAGAGCTTGGTCCAGTTTTATCTAGACCACTGTTCTTTATTTTTTCAGGTTCACTTTTGTGTGGTGATGTGCCTCTGGAGTAGAAAAAAAGGCAGTGTAATATCAATATTCAAAAAAAGGTTCACAGCCTGGTAACTATAGATCTGTAAGTCTAACATCAGTGGTAGGGAAGATACTGAAAACTTTGTTACGGGATCATATTAGTATAGTATAGTATAGTATTTGAGGTTGAATAAAGACATACGTCCATCCAGTCCAACCCATCTAGCAATATCCTCATTTCCTGCCTAACTGTTGATCCAGAGGAAGGCAAAAAAACCCCACCAAATTTATGAAGGGGGAAAAAAATTTCTTCCTGACTCCAAGTGGCAATCGGAAATTTCCCTGGATCAACTCTACTTTATATTCTGGACTTTGTTTTCAGAACTGATCGTATAAGTAGTAGTCAGCATTGATTTATGAGATCTTGTCAGACTGTCTGCCATGTACAATGCTGTTTTAACACCTTACTCAGGGCGTTCCTATAACACCTCTTAGCCACTATCTAATCACACCCTTAACACCTGGCTGTGATATGCTAATTGGGATTTTCCAGGGTACATAATTGCCACAGATTCTTGTACAAGTCATTCTGAATTGAGAAAGCCAGTCGGATGACTAGCAAAACGTCTTCAAGAACTACATTTCAAGTCCAGTTGATCTAATTGAATACAACAGATATGTCAGACTAATTTACTTTGTTTTTATGGAGGGGTGAGTAAGAATTTAGATTCTGTCATAGCAGTGAATGTAGTAAACTTGGATTATTTGGATTTTGCTAAAACATTTGATACTGCGCTGTGCAGGCAACTTATGTACAACTGTTGTTGTTGGATCACGTATAGAGTAGTGGTCAATTGAGCTACATCTATGTGGGCTAAAGTTCTAAGTGGAGTGCCTCAGGGCAGGGGTGTCCCTATGGTTTTTGGCATCTGAAACAACTTTTGAGGCAGGAAAAAAACCTGTGAACGCCAGCTAAGTATTAATTTAATCAGCTATATAAATAGCCAAAATGGTAATACGGTACTGTAATACTTTAGATCTGATATCTGTTTGAAATGCGCTTTAATTAATTGGTTACAATTAATTGGGATTTTTTGATTAGTATTTAAACCTTAATGAATGAATGTATGATATAATTATTTTTGGATAGCGAGTTTGTGAATATATTATCTTATATTATTATTATTTTATTATATAAGATATACAGGGGGATTCAATAAAAGTTCTTATTGTTAAAAAATGGTGCGAATTTTGGCCCAACCAATCAGATATTATTTAACATTTGAAACATCTGATTGGTTGGGGCAAAATTAGCACCATTTTTAACAATAAGAACTTTTATTGAATAACCCTCATAGTTTTTAATGATTATTTTATTGTATAGACATTAAAGACACCAATATATTAGTATTTTATTGCTCTGCAATAAAGGTTATAAGGTTTTCTCTCCCCTAGGGAAGGGGGAGTTTAGTGGAGCAAAGTTGATCCAACCTAGACAACTCATTTAACTTTTAGGGCGAGGCTACACTACAATGTGCGTTAACATTTTGCATGTGTTTGCATACAAAATTTGAATCGCATACGCTCCGATTAAAGGATCGCACCCGCAGAGCATAGCAGTGCACGTGTGTGATTACATCAATTGGGCCACGCTTTTCAAAACGCAATCAGATCTTAATTAAGGGCTTTCTTCAGTTGCATTATACAGCTGAAAATCCATGGCATACAAACAACACATTATTGATTGTGTGCCATGGTTACTTATCCTTTTCTGTAATGAGACATGACTAGAATATTAAGTATAGTAAAGGGGAAACTTGTGTTTTTTATGGGAAGCAAATACATAGCAGATATTCTAATTTTACAACAAAACCGAATTAGGTAAAATTAGCAAATCTTTACTATAAATGGGCTACGAGGCACCATTATATACAACATAGGACGTATAAGATATTTTATTGTGAAAGAAAATATACAATTCACTGTATTAAAACAAATAGAATCTTACCAATATGGTTGTAACAATAACAGTTTTGTTTTCAAGACCCATAGAATCATTTGCAGACAAAACATCTGTAACTGTGACCACCATTTTGTCGACTTCACTCCAATAACCAATCTGCCAAAATAAAATAACACAAAATAAAGCTGGGCACTGGGTCATAGTTTTCTATCGAAGAAGACTCAGTTCCTGAGTCAGTATTTTAGGGACTAAATCATTACATCATCTTTTGCAGGGAATAAGGTCAAACAAATCAAGTCCATAACATTAATCAATGTCAACTACTGATTCCCTATCACATAGGAAATCTCACTCATGCTAGAAATGAAAAGAAATGTTCATTCTTGCTGAGGTTAATATTTTTCTCACACACTAAACCATAATCCATAAACAATGGACATGGCATAACCACCAGATACAGGTAGAAAGATGAGGTGCGAATAACTTGAATGGCTCATTTACCCAGAAACGCTATCACTCTGGGTACATGCTCCTTTCGCTATTCAATATCGCGTTTGTGAATCTGTGAATATCTGTGAATATCTGATATCGCGTTTGTGAATCCTTACTGGGATTTACCCACTGCAGGATTTTAATGCCAGCTATTAGCTGGCATTAAAATCCAGCACTAAAACTAACGCAAACACAATAGTGAATCGTGAGCATCAGATGCACGGGTGATTTTTGCGTAACCCGAAAATCCGAAGATAATATAGATTTTAAGTTGTGCAAACCGGTAGCGAACCGGTTAGCGCAACTTTAACTCCATATATTTGCCCAGCAAGTCTGGGTAAATGAGCCTGATAGATTTTTTTATGGCGCTGCTGTAACTCAGTGTATTATGCACCATACATAAGGTAGATTGTCGCTAGCCATATTAAAGGGGAAATGGGGCCTAAAAACAAAAGACTTCCAAAAGAAAGTAATTTGTCTTACCAGCAAATTGATCTCTTGTTGATAACCCTGGCAGATCAGATCTGAAGAAATATCTACTTCTTTTTTCACTGACACCCCTTTCTCTCTCTACACACATCTCTCTGTTGTGCAAACATGTGACATTGATATTGATTGTTTAAAAAAAAGGGATGGCTCATGTCTATAATGCAGGAAACGATAGGGTAGTGTGAAAAGAGGAGCAATTATTTCCTTTTTTTCCTCTTTATTTCAGTAAACTGTTTCAGATTGTTTTTGACTTCATTGTATACATGGCAGTTTTGCAATACAGGTGGTGTGTAAACATTTTATATCCACTGTACATAGGCAGACCAGATTGAGCACATTTATCTTGAAGATCCTGTCTGTCATCTTTCAAAAATCTTTACTGTGTGTACCTAGATTAACTATTGAGTATAATGCATTACAGCTGCATTGTAACTTCCTTGTAAGTGTGGTATGATTCACAAACAATTCTGTTCCATATGTACATTGCAATTACATGAACCTGGAACCATATTTATTTGAAAGTAGTCTGTTTGTGTTGCAAGACACATTTAAGATGGCCATGCACATGCATTTTCCATCACAATGCCGGTCATTTAGTAATGGGAGCTGATAACGACAGACAGAATTTTTTTCCCTTTGAACCTGACTGACCATAATATCGACGATGGATGTTCACCCGCATTATGGATGGTCGGAATTGGTCCTTACACATTAGCAATATTAGGTAACTCTTGTCGTGGACCGACTGGATTTACCTAATATCGCTAATGTGTATGGCCCCCTTAAATTGCATGTCTATTCTTAAAACCAACTAATAACCAGCACGGTGGCTCAGTGGTTAGCACTGATGCCTTGCACCACTGAGGTCCTGAGATCGATTCCACCCTTGGACACATCTGCAAGGAGTTTGTATGTTCTCCTCGTGCTTGCGTGGGTTTCCTCCAAGCACTCCGGTTTCCCCCACAATCATAAAGACATACTGATAGGTTGTATGTGTCAAATAAATGTGCTTAAATTGTAAGCTCTTTGGGGCAGGGCCTGATGTGAATGTATACATGTAATTGTAAAGTGCTATGGAAGATGTTAGCGCTATATAAATCAATAATAATAATAATAACCAAACATGTCAGAAACAACAGAATGAATCTCACTAAAACATGTAAACAAACTATTAAAGGGTACCTTGCGAGGACCATTGCTCTTTAGCTCCATAATGTTGATTGTATAATTGACTCTTTTACCATTTTGATCAAATTTTATGTTTCCACTGAGCCCTTCTACTTGAACCTAGGTTGAAAAAAAGCTGGAAGTGTGAGTATTCAATGAGGGATTTCTTCTTTGTTTTAATAAACAGGTCAAGCCCCATCAGATACCACATGTCAGTTTTTACTTGTTATACACCAGAGGTGTCTGTCAGACAATTACCTGCTTTAATGCTCTTTCAATTTCCACACCATGTCCCCATGGAACTGCCGGATTCGCAAGACAATCTCCAGCATTCCCTCTTCTGGAAATTTCTATTCTCTGTTTTCTCAGATTTCTGAAGGCTTCTGTCATTACTTGCACAGCATCAAACGTCAAAGCAGAGGTGTACTGGAATCATAAGAAATGTCTCAAAATCGAGTGAACATTTCACAGTACAATACATTCACGTTTTGGAAAACAATTTGGTATAGGTATAGTTCAGGTCTATGTATTTGCCCTGTGTGATTAAATTATAAAATAACATTTATTTATTTAGTTATGTAGTAGGTAACTGCTACATAATGGAAACTGAAATATTTTAATATTCAAAAAGTTTGTTTTTTAAAATCTCCTTGATCTAGAGCAACTAGGGGCAGGACAACTCTTCATTGGAAACCAAACCTACAAAATGAAACAGGAAGTCAATCCATAAACACAGTGGGCTATGGTAACTTATAGAGAGTGACATTTCATAGTGAACTAGGTTATTATTAGCGTTTATTTGTTATTGTGGGCAAAATACTCCCTCAATTCAGTTCAAAGCAATAAACTCACACCACTCCTTAATCACCGTTTTCCCTCCATTTAATTCCTCCTCAACATTAAATTTTAATTAATAGTCTAAATGACTATTTCAAGTATGAAAAAAAAGTTTGAGGACAGACTAGGAACAACGGCGAGTGCGTGTAGGCATTCAACGAATGGCCACACCAGACGATAATCGTATTGAATGTGTTCACTCGGACACCATGCATACACACGCATGACTATCGGTGGAAAAAGATGTTTGTTGTTTCCGCGTATCTTACGCTCAGGAGTCGTGCATCGTCAGTCAAATCAGATGTGTGTACGGACCTTATACCGATAAGAATAAGCAATTCAGAGCCAAAAGAAATTGTGTGTTTTGACATCTTTCTATTACTTACATTTAAATATATGTTACATTTAAGGTGAAGGCACAAAACAAAGGAAGTAAGGCTGTGGCCACACTAAAACGCACGGTAACATGGGTAAAACACGCAATTGCACGCATTTCACTCATGTTACTATGTGTATGAGCTACAATCGCAAAAAAAGGCGATGCCGTGTGCATCGAAAGGGGAATGCAGCACATACAATGTTGCCACTCACATTGTCATGCATTGATGTGCGTTTTTCACACACTAATGCAAAATGCGATCAAAAGCGTGTGGGATACGCGCTAGTGTGGCCTAGACTGTAAATGCAATTTCAGCTTCTGAATTAAGGAAAGATTCTGCATATTAATTACAGTTCAATGTCTACCCCTTATAAATTCACAGTATTACCCTTGCTATAATCATGATGTTTTATTGTTCGAGCATTAAATGAATACTGAATGTGACAATTTTATTATGTCTTATTGTGTCTGACTCATACAAAATATTCTGATTTCTGTTCCAAGTATCTTCTCTGCTTCTCTACTGGTCAGAAAATATCATATTTAAGGTGGGTGCGGACTGGCAGAAAACAATGTGACTTTAAAGCAGCCAAGCAAGTACTCATTATTTGATAATTCAAACACAAATCAATTAATGCCCAGGATGCAAATGATACAAATGCCATAATGATGGAAACAAAGATGGAAATGGGCTCAGAAAGTGTTTGCAACAATTAGTTATAATATTTAAATCTACATTGACCAGTTAACAGAGGAATTATTAATACGGATACTTTATAAACAGACTAAATCAATGCAAGGCAATGTGCATGAGTACATATTGGCAGTATATAATAATAGAAATTGGGGAGTAAGTGCAGGTTGTGATTCATTCAGGTCATGGTATATCCGTGGTATTCAGTTAGATCAACTGGATCCAGTTTACCTAACTGAATATCACAGATCTAGGAATGCTTGTTTAAGGTGCAATATTGTTCAAACATATTTGTCATATAGTTATAATTTTTATGTATGTATTGTATTTCAAATATATATGGTACATAAGTCTATTCCTGGGCAAATTTTAAAGTTATAATCCTAGCGTTTAGGGTTGGGGGGAGGGGGCCCCATAACTTATATAAAATTTGGGATTTGGGGCTGGAGATAAGTGAATGAATCAGTCAATTTAAGTTAAAAAATAATATGCAAACAATATAAAAAATGGGCTATACCGCCTACATCTAAAGACACATATAAATTAAAGAAAGAGAGGGGTGTATTCTGGATAAACTAGTTACACTACACTAAAGGACACATTAATCACATACAGTACATTGGGTTACACATGCTCAGTGTGCTTTACCCAAAGAGAAAAAGAGAGCTTTAATCAGACAGTTTGTATTCCTCTGTGCTAAGGGAGAGATGTGAGGGCTTGCAATATAAAATATATTAATGAAGTCACAGTGACACATCTACATGCAGAAAACAACCAAAAAGGAAAATAGTACATATGGGCATATTTATAAGTGTCCGTTAACTTTCTGCCGCCGTTTTTTTGCCAAAATCAGAATTACCGATGGCAAAAAGTTAACAACGCAGCAATTGGCTTTTCGCCAAATTGAGTACTTCGCAGCAATTAGCGTTCGCTTCTATTTAAGATATTTCTAAGTGGTGGCAGCTGCAGTGACATCGCCCGGTGTTGGCGACATCTGCGGTGCTGATGTCACAGGCTGGGAAGAAAGAAGACACGCCCAAGTGTTCTTCTAAGAGCCAATGGGGGGGTCCTGTTTCAAGCTGCAGGACCCTCAACAAAGGCACTTGTCAGTGGCGCATGGGCCCTTCCAAGGGCCGGGGGGGGGGGGGGGGGCTCTGGCCCTTCTCAGGGCTGCAAGGGTATTTACATGTGCTGGCAAGGGGTGTCTCGGTTCGAGCTGTGGGACCACTTAGGCCCCAACGGGCACTTGTCAGTGCCCCCGCTGGTGGGACCTTCCCTTCAGTGGGCCCATCCTACCCCCCCGTGCGGCACTCACCCAGTCCACTGGCGTACAGGGAAGGGGGCTGAGGGCTCTCAGCATCCCCTCTAAGCCCTCTTCCCCATACGTCATGATTTGAACTCTCTTCTCCGCGATACTATAAGTACTATAAGATAATATAAGCACATCGCCGTGGTGTTGATTTTCGCCGCGATAATGGTCGTCTTTTTAAATATGGCAGTAATAATGATTTTTCTGTGGCGATTTGCGGTGGTCATTAAAGCCTGAAAATAACAGACTTTTATAAATATTCCCCATAGTTTTTATTAGCAGTTTCAGATATAAAATTAATTTTAGCTTGTACTTTTCTTTTAATAAATATCCCCAAAACATTACCTCCATTAATTGTTTTATATAAGCAATACAAAATAAATTATATAACATATATATATATATTTATATATATATATATATATATACACACTAACAAAATATCTCTGCTGTAGATATGCCATCACTTGTTTCCTGCACCCCTTGACATGTGTTCTACAATATCTATTCCAATAAATCCTATAATAAATAGGAGATAATCTTCTCCCGTCTACAATGGGCAATTTCATTTCTGCAGGAAAGGATGCTTTTGTCAGATCAGATCTTACCCTAGAATTTCTATAATATTTACAGTAAGCCATGTTTTTCCACCTTATACAAAAATGGATACTTATGAGCAATATGGATTGTATTAGCATTGCCTGACTGACCTTTGGCACAGCTTTAGCCAATAATATAAGACTTAACATTCTCATTCACTTTTATCTGGCTGCAACCTGAAGCTGGTCCTGATACACTGGAAATCTTTGGTTTGTTCTTTAATAATAGATCTAAATTATTAGTAATAATGAATTGATTACAAACTGATTAATTACCAAACTTCTTTTAATTATAAGTAAAACTAATTACATGATACCTACATTTAATTCAGGTGCAAGCAGAACATATGAGAATGATCCATATAAAAATATAGAGATAATCTGTTATGGTCCTCTGAAAATATATTAAATGAGAAAAGCAATATAGCAGTGGTATTTCCTATGTAAACATGCAAACAATCAGAGAATATTCTGTACACATATAAGCGATGCCCTTATGACATATATATAAAAATATTAATGAGAAAAATCTCAATAAAAATACCAAGTAAAAAATAATAAAATTTTTATAAAATAATGATTTTAAATTTGGCAATTTGATCCCTATTTGTTTCTAAATTTCTAAATCATAAAAACAATGGTTTCTTTTAAGATTTACATTTTGAATGAAAGAATAACAGAGCAGGGAATATTAATTTAAAGGGGAATCTTAAACCCTAATAACAACATGATTCTTTATGCAAGGTCACAGGCTTAATTAAATAAACCCAACTCCCACCTTTCTATGTGCTCAGGTTTTTGCCGAAAATGTTACTCCCATTTATCACGAAAGTTTCACACACTGCTGGACAATCACACTAAATGCTTATTCATTGAGAAAATGTGATTTAAACTTATCAGTGAATCACAATACAAACCTCATTCTTCTACAGCTCTCCTACCGGGTTGTCACATTCCCTGAGATATGTGATACAACAAGCATTAGAAAATCAAGCTTGTTGGTGGTTGAGAGGCTTGCTCTGTAGCATTAATAGCAATTACTCAGCATGCACTACCCCATTAGGCTTAGGTCCAACTGTGCCGAACACAAAAACACAATTTTTTATGCAATGCACATATTGCAATCAATTTTCCTATTACAAATAATGGAAATGGAAATGCATGCAATTTGTACAATCGTGCACCCACAACCAGTGGGAACTGAACACTGCATCTCATGCAGTGGGACCTTAGCCTGAATAGGAGGTAGGGCTTTTTTGCCACTGAAACAAAACACACAGGGTTTTTTTTTTTTTTTAAAAGATTCCGGAAACCAGAACACATGGAAAGGTGGGAGTAAATTCAATTAACACTTTTTGGTTTAGCATCAGAAATAATATTATTGGTATGGTTATTAAATTCCCTTAGCATATAAAGTATAGTCAAGGAGGTCTAGTTCAACCTTTCTGGCCTACCAGTTGAAAGAAAGAAATCCTTCCAGACTCCAAATGTCAATCAGATGAACCCCTAAATAAACTTTTTTGTATTAATATGACTTTCAATATTATTTAATTCTGGAAGCTCATCCAGCAGCCCTCTCTAGAGGCTATCCAATGACCCTGCAATTGCTAAATCTACTGGAAGACAGTTCACAGTGCTTACTGTAAAAAAGCTGTAAAAAATTGGAGGAAAACTTAATCTCTTCTAATTCTAAGGCTGGGTAGACACAAGCAGATATTTCCGGCCAACCGACCAATGGAGTGCCGTGGATCGGTCGAGCTTGTTGGTAAATCATGGCCAATCGAGAAGTTCCCTATGGGATTGAACGATCTGTCGGGCACTATTGCCGCGACCACCAGCCCATGCTCTTCAGGACAATTAATAGCTCTGTGATGTCCCTATGTCTTTTGATCACTTGTTGAACATTTTTTTATCGTACATGTTCTTTTAAAGGCTATGTCCACCCTGGAAAAAAATTTTTAATATATGGTCCCCCCTGGGCTCCCAGCCCCAACCGCTCTAATTTTTTTTTTAGAAAGCCCCCCAAACTCTACTTACCTCCCCTCGATCCTCCGCCGCGCTCCCGGCCCTCTGCTTGCAAGGAAATGCAAGCAGAGGGGCGGGACCGGCAGCCGCGTCTGTGATTGGCTGAGCGGCAGCCAATCACAGACGCGACTGCCGGCAGCTCAGTTCGCCGGAGGAAAGAGGAGATGGTAAGTAAGAGTTTGGGGAGCTTTCTAAAAAAAAAAATATGCGGTTGGGGCTGGGAGACATGGGGGAGCACAATATTAAGGGGGATTTGAGCTAGGGGGAGGGATAGTAGAACGGGAGGGAGAGGGAGGGAGAGGGAGGGGGAGGGAGGGGGGAGAAGGGCTGCAGTACGCATGGCAAAAATCTACCTGAGGCCAGCTAGCAGGCAGTGTCCTATATGGACTCTGCTAGCCTCCTGGTAGTCATTTTTTGGGACTTTGGGGGGGGACTACAGGAGAACCCTATGGAGCTGGGATGTGAGGTAAGGATTAAACTACACTACATGGTGGGGCCAGTAGTTGGGGGGATTATAGTTTTGGGGGTGGACATGCCCTTTAAGTACAGTATTTGTATAAATATTATTTATTTATATTTATTGTGTAAATAAGCACTACAATGAGATGGGAGGGTAGGTGGGAATGTTGTCTTCCTCTCCTAAACCCAACGCTCTGGATAAATGCCGCCTTTTCCCCTTTCCCTTGAAAATTGGAATTGAAAATTTTCTTTTGTCCTATCATCTCTGTTGTTATTTTTTAAATCCACCAATTAGAGAGATGCCTACCCTTCTCCCTGACTGCCATGCATTCATTTTTACTTAACAGTCAGGGATGTCTTTCCCCTTATTCATTTATTTGCCTTCTGAACACTTTCATTTAGCAGATGTCCATTTAGTATACAGGATTATTCCAAAACTGCTCTGCAGACCTTACCATGGTTTGTAGGAATATCTTTTTCTATGGAATCTACAATCAAGTCTGTTATCTTAGAGAACTAGAGCATATCCCTACAAAGATGCACTTAGCACATACCAATTAAAGGTACAGGCATCACATTTTTTTTTTCATTTAAAATCATATTACATGCATCAACATTGAATCATACCTTCCTCTTTACTGCCCATTTTGAACTAGATCTGCCTGCAACAATTGCTTATCATTTGTAGTTTTCAGTAAACCTAGAGACATTGCTTTCATTACCTACTCAGATTGAATAGAAGTTGTTCCAATACAGAACATTGTGATACACCACTTAAAACTTTACAATACAATACAATACCATTTGTAAAGCGCCTTTCTCCTAAAGGACACAAAGCTCTCAGAGTCTCAGATCAATACAGAGAAAAGTACAGGTGGAAAATAGTCAGGTGTTCATAATTGCCAGACTAAACTAATGTTTCCAGGGATGGGGGTGTCCTGATTGGGTGTGGCAGGGAGTTCCAAAGTGTAGGGGCAGCATGACAGGAAGCTCTGTCTCCAAACGTTTTGAGGTGGACTCTGGGGATGGCCAAGTTATTGGATCCTTTTGATCTAAGATTGTGGGGTGTGTGGTGCAGTTGCAGAAAGTCCTTCAGGTATCCAGGGCCCAGATTGTGCAAGGATTTGAATGTCAATAAGCCGATCTTAAACAGAATTCTCCATTTTATCGGTAGCCAGTGGAGTGAGCGAAGTGTTGGTGTTATGTGGCAATGATGGGGTTGGCTTGTTAATAGCAGCGGCATTCTGTACTAGTTGCAGGCGGTGCAGGTTTTTTCTTTCATTCCTCCAGATATGCTGGAGGAATGAGGTGCTTTATTTTTGCAATGTTCCTTAGGTGAAAGAAGGATTATTTCACAACAGATAAGATTTGGTTCCTGAAGCTTAGTTCCCCATCAATCAGTACACCCAGGCTGTGCACAAAGTCTCAGTTGTTCAGGTCTGAGCTTCCTATTCTTAATGGTACTGACTAAGACTGGAGCTGCTTCATGATGAAGCTCCATTGATAGCTATGGTACTCTCTGTACACAGTCAATGAATCTGTGTGTGTTTTTCAAGGTCAGCAGATTTAAATGTGTTCATTAGTTTCCCATGAAATGCAGTATCAAAGCAAATCAAAGTATATCACATGTCTTGCAATTCTAAAGATGGGCATACACATACCTAACTTTATTTGTTCAGTCTGACACAGACCACATAATAGTTACAAGCTTCCTGAACTTTAGTATGAAAATGTTCCATTTGCAGCTACCAATGTTTATATATAGTATAGTTACATATAGTATTGGAGGTTGAATAAAGACATATGTCCATCTAGTCAAACATTTGTAGCCTACCCAATAACCCTAACTAACAGTTAATCAAGAAGAAGACAATGAGGGGGGATATCTTCCTGACTGATTTGGTATCGGAAAGGTTCTGTGGATCAACAAGAATTAATACCAGTTACTTTTAATATTTTTATATTTTAGAAACTTATCCATCCCACGCTTTTTCCATTACCACATCTATTGGAAGAAACAGTTTACCACAGAAAAGAAGGTGTTTTTTTTAACATAAAAACCTTTCCTAAGCTGTTGAAGCTTATGTTCTTCTAATTTCAAATGCAGTCCACAAGTCCTTTCATATGATCTATTAGTGAACAATGCACCACAGATGTACCAGAGAGATTATTGTAGGCCCATTAATACTTATATGACATGATACTGAATATAGTCCAGTAACAAACATTCCAGTATCTGTTATCTTCTCCCTACTAATAACATTAAACATACAGGTGGTAGAAGTTCCTACTAGACAGAATGTGTTGTTGGATCTGGTGATATCTAATAACCCTGAGCTCATTTTGGAGATGAAGGTAATGGGAAGCTTAGGGAATAGTGACCATGATATAGTGTCATTTAATATAGGTTGCAAAAAACTAGTGCACTGGGTTAACAAAAACGTTTAACTTTAGGAAAGCTAATTTTATGTTGTTAAAGGAATCACTCCAGCTCATAGACTGGGGGGAATTGTTTCTAGGTAAAGATACAGAGCAGATGTGGACCACTTTTAAAGGGATATTAAACTATTACATTTCCAAATCGGTACCTTTAGGGAACAAGTGTAAAAAAATTAGGTCCACTCCTGCATGGCTTAATGCTCAGGTAAAAAGGGAAATGGAAAAAAAGAAAAAGGCTTTTAAAATTTTGAAAACAGAGGGAGCAGGACAGGCTTACAGGGAGTATAAATGCTGTAATAAAGAGTGCATGAAAGCAATTAAACTAGCTAAAATAGAAAATGAAATACGGATTTCCGAACAAAGCTAGTCCAACCCCAAAATGTTTTTTAAGTATATAAATGGTAAAAAGATGAGGACTGAGAATGTGGGACCATTAAATAATGGGGCTGAGGTGGTTGTAGAGGATGACGAAAAGGCTAATCTGCTAAACCGTTTTTTAAAATCAGTTTTTACTGTTGAGAATCCTTGTCCTTACAGCAGGGATTGTAATAATATGCAGGGAAGAAATGAAGAGTATTCACATTGGCTAACAGAGGATATGGTATGAAAACAATCAGACAAAGTTAATATTAATAAAGCCCCAGGACCAGATGGATTGCATCCTCGGATTTTAAAAGAGCTTAGTTCAGTTCTATCTAGACCACTTTTTCTCATCTTTTAAGATTCGCTTTGGTCTGGGGATGTGCCGCTGGATTGGAAAAAAGCCAATCTAATACCAATATTCAAAAAAGGTAGTCATTCACAGCCTGGTAACTATAGACCTGTAAGCCTAACATCAGTGGTAGGGTAGGTGCTGGAAACTTTGTTACGGGTTCATATCCTTGATTTTGTCTCCAGAGCTCATCTTATTAGTAGTAGTCAGCATGGATTTATGAGAAATAGATCTGCCAGACAAATTTAATTGGTTTTTATGAAGAACGAGTAAGAAGTTAGTACAGGCACAGCAGTGGATGTGGTATACTTGGATTTTGCGAAAGCTTTTGATACTGTGCCACATGGCAACACTAATGTATAAACTGAGGACTGGTTGGCCTTGAAAAAAACATTTGTTCATGGATAGAGAACTGGTTATTGGATCGCAAACAGAGAGTGGTGATTAATGGAGCTATGTATGTGGGCTAAAGTTCTAAGCGGAGTGCCTCAGGTTCTGTACTGGGGCCGCTTCTGTTTAATCTGTTTATAAATGACTTAGAAGGGGGCATTGAGAGCAAGGTCTCAGTGTTTGCTGATGACACTAAACTATACAGAGCTTTGGAAACTTCAAATGATGTGCAAGTGCTGCAAGCAGACCTAGATAGATTATCAAAATGGGCAGCAGAATGGCAGATGAGATTCAATGTTGATAAATGTAAGGTGATCATTTAGGATTTAATAATCCCTTTGCCACCTACACATAAATAACTCTGTGTTAAAGTGCATCTGTAATGGAAAAAGATTTGGGGTTCTGGTAGATAACAGACTTAGCTATAGCAAACAATGCCAGGTAGCAATGGCTAGAGCTAGCAAGATATGTCTTGTATAAAGAGGGGAATAGATTCAAGAGAGAAAATATTATTCTCCCTCTTTACAAGCACTGGTAGGCCTCATTTGGAATATGCGGTGCAGTTTTGAATCCCATATACAAAGGGACATCTTGGAAATTGAGGCAGTTCAGAGAGGGGCAACTAAATTAATAGGGGAATGAGGGGCTTGAATATGCAGGCAGATTAGACAAGTTAGGGCTGTTCATTGGAGAAGCGATGTTTCATGGGGAGCTGATAACCTTATACAAATATATTAATGGGCCATACAATGAACTCTCTGGTGCATTGTTTACTAATAGGTCATATCAGAGGACTCATGGACATCCTTTAAGGTTGGAAGAAAAGAAGTTTCATCTTCAGGTTAGGAAGGGTTTCTTTACAGTGAGAACGGTGAAAATGTGGAACTGTCTTCCAGCAGAAGTGGTAATGGCAAGTTCATTGAATAGCTTTAAAAAGGCCTGGATAAGTTTCTAAAACTAAAAAATATTGAATTACTGGTATTAATGCATATAGATCTGGTTGATCCAGGGATACTTTCCGATTGCCGTTTGGAGTCAGGAAGGATTTTTCCTCCCTTTTTAGCTGGGGTTTTTTGCCTTCCTCTGGATCAACTGTTAGGTAGGGTAAAAAAAAAAAAAAAAAGAGGGTGAATAGGTTGGACTTGATGGACGTATGTCTTTATTCAACCTTAATTACTATGTTACTATGTTATAATTGCCAGGCTGCAAATGTACCGTATATACTCGAGTATAAGCCGAGGTTTTTAGGTTTAAAAATTAACCTAAAAACCTTGACTCGGCTTATTCTTGAGTCAGAAGAAACTTACCTTCAATCCAGAGGCAGCCGCGAGTCCGGCCGGCAGTTCCCAGTAGTTCTTCGCGGTTTGCGCGATGACGTCATCACGCACGCTGGCGGGATGACGTCATCGCGCAGCTGCGAAGCAGTAATGGGACTGCCGCCCGGACTCGCGGCTGCCTCTGGATGGCAGAGAGAGGAAGACTGAAGACCAGGTACAGGTAAGTGAGCTGGGGGGGGGGACTGGGGGGAGGGCTGGGGGGCAGTACAGGCATGCAACACCCACATTACCTTTTTACTATGTGGTTTGGAAACTACAACTCCCAGCAACCAAGCATGCTGGGAGTTGTAGTTTCCAAACATCTACAGTGGAAAGGTATTAGGGTGGGGGACAGTATGCCATACAGTAACCCCCAATACCTTTCTACTATAGGTGGTTGGAAACTACAACTCCCAGCAACCAAGCATGCTGGGAGTTGTAGTTTCCAAACATCTACAGTGGAAAGGTATTAGGGTTACTGTATACCCTCGGCTTATACTCGGGTCAATCATCTTTTCTAATTTTTGAGGCAAAAATGGGTGCCTCGGCTTATACTCGAGTCGGCTTATACTCGAGTATATACGGTATACCCTTTTTGAATATTGGTATTAACTTTTTCCGATTGAGAGGCACATTTACAGGCAAAGTTGAACCTTATAAGATAGAAACAATGTCATAGATAATGTTGATAATAAACATAGATAAATGTTAACTTCCTGATGATTTATGGTTGTATTTAATCATGCCCAGTAACTTTAGTTTGCCAAATTTTTTCTATGCTTTGATAGACAGATTTTTTCTAACATAAGTCAAAGTCATTCTAAAATATTCAGCAGATTTTTAAAATGATGTGCCTCTAAATTTTATTGCATCTCAAAAAATATTAACATATTTTAATTATATGCAGTATGGTTGATTATATTTAAATTAGTGCCTAAACCATATTCCTAAATATATTTGACTGGGAGGTAGGAAATTGTACCCCCTACATCCTGTTTTGCTGTCAATACGTGAACCAATACCGGAAATTCAATCCCGATATCATATTATCATTGGGACAATGATTGCATGAAATTTTTATCATCAGCCCAATGTGAATTTATTTCCGTACGATCGATCAATAGTATGATTGCTCGACCATACAACCGGGGGTTGGTTTGTGTATGGGCCTCATTTCTTCAGCTTTTATCTTTTTAATAAGAGTACAATTTAGCCTAGCTAAGCCTCAACCAACCAAATGATACCTTTTTACTGGTCTGCTACAGTTAGAAAACATTTGATAACATCTGATAGGTTACAGGTGTAATGTTGTTTGCAAACTATAATCTAGCTGGGGAATGTCACGGGAACATCAGCAGGTGAGCTGTAGATGTTACAGCCAATTAACCATTCGAAGTCTTGAACATCGAACTGTCTGTAACAATTAACTTGTTGATGGCCACATTAGGAGAATAAATTGTAGGTGGAATCTGAAGCTAAACATTTTGAAAGGGTAATATGTATGGAGGCTTTTTTTAAAAATAGGATGGTGGTAGTGTTATATATGTACCACATTTTAATTAATAACATTAGCATTTTATATTTACTGTGCTACTATAACAACAATTAATTTGCTGGAGCTATATAGATGACATCAGATCCTTTATAGGAGCTCTAAACCTTTATTGTAAAGTAAAGGTGAATTGTGTTCCTATCTCTTTTCATTTAAGAATCAATTTTACTTCCATCTAATTAGAACCAACTTTAAGATGAAAATACACTTCACTGTCTTTTTTAAAGAAACTTTTGATATTTTACATTTTACGAATGTAATTACATTTTTGTGGCCCCTTGGGTCCCTGGGGACGGGGAGGCATGTTACACTAACATGGCAGTTCTTTTTCAAGGAATAAATTCTGTACAATCATGGGGTACAGTTCTTCATAAAAAGATCAGTATATACAGTGCAGAGTAAAAACATTATGACCGCTTCAGGTCAAATATTTTGATTAGTTTTATGCTTTGTTTTTTTTTTATAACAAATACTATATAAAAGCACTTTAAAATGTGTTTAGTATAGCCACTGTGTGCATTTTAGCTATTTGCCCCTGTGCTAAGTCTGACATATTATTGTGAAGATTCACCCGGAGCTGCAATCGCTCTGGGCAAATCTCCCATATTGGATTTACCCGAGGCCGTGCGGCTCTGGGTGAATCTCACCTGCACGTAATTATTTAATGCCAGCTATCAGCCTCTGGTAAATAGGCTTGCAACAGCGGGTCGAGGGCTTCTTCCGGTACTCACACGGCCACCACAAACAGGGGCTTAAAGGAAAATTATACACACCTTCCCTCCACTCCTCTTCTTTGGTCAGTACCTTTTACCCAGGGTGAGGACCTGAACTGCTAGGTCCTCACCCCTGCTGCAAGTTCACGTAACTTGCAGCATAGCCTTACTGACACACTGCTCCGGTAGGCTCCCTACTCCCCTATTCCTATTGGCCTCATCGCGCAAGGAGAGGAGGGGACGGAGCCTACTGGAGCAGCATGTCAGTAAGGCTATGCTGCAAGTTACGTGAACGCAGAGGTGAGGACCTAGCGGGTCAGGTCCTCACCCTGGGTAAAAGGTATTGACCAAAGAAGAGGAGTGGAGGGAAGGTGAATATAATTGTCCTTTAAAGTTGCACAAAATGAATGTAAATCGGTTAGCATGACTTTAAGAGACTGAAAAATATTGTGTGACAGGCAGGGCCACATAAATTTTCCTTGGCAACAAAATATCAAACTATTACCTTAATTGTGGAAGTGTGGGCTCCTGGATATTCCTTTTCCTCCAGTGTTGACCAGCGCTGTATAAACTTTGCAACTAAAGGATCGTCATAGTCCACAATCTGAAATCCAGACACATTAGCTCCTCCAAACTGTATTTTTGATAAATCTCCATCTGTGAAGCCCTGGGCACAAAATATTTATTTATTAGACTTTCCATTTGCCAACGCTGCCCTCATAAAAAACATTTATTAAAAGAAATGATTGAAGCAGCTTTCAGGCAAAAAAAATCAATATTCTGTACTATATTATGTTTTCATACTGTTAGTATCTGTTATATTCAATTAGATCAACTGGACTTGAAGTTTAGTTCTTGAAGACATTTCGCTAGTCATCCGACTGACTTTCTCAATTCAGAATGACTAGTACAAGAATCTGTGGCAATTATGTACCCTGGAAAATCCTAATTAGCATATCACAGCCAAGTGTTAAGGGCGTGATTGGATAGCGGCTAAGAGGTGTTATAGGAACGCCCAGGGTAAGGTGTCAAAACAGCATTGTACATGGCAGACAGTTGGTGTTGAACCCCCCCCCACCTCTATTTAGGCTTGGTTTCTTTATTTTCACATAAATGGCCTCCTTGACACCTCTCTTGAACCAGTCACATTCCTTTACCAATATGTTAACATTACATACTGTTAGTATATAAAGAAAATAAATATCAGAAAAGAAATGAAAAGGAACTGTGTGAGTAATCTGTCACTCCTACAATATAAAATACATATGTTTATTACTATTATTATGTGTAAAGCTGGGATGCATAAATATCCCAGCTTTACACATTAAACTTTCCCAAACAAACATAGAATATGGTCAAAAGTTCTAACAGTTGTAAATATCTGTGGAATAATAGGTAATCTTTTCAAAGGACAAATGAATAAGTCTGGATAATAAAGGGATTTTGTAAGTGCAAACACTATTTCCAGTACTTCACAGTGAAGTGGCATGTGTGCACCGCTTGCTTTCGAAATCCTACTATGTTCCCAAATAGCTTCTAGCATTAAAGGGTCCTCCACAATCTGTTAGAAACCTTTGTTAAAAGAGAACTGTTGTCTTCAAACAAATTTGGGTTAAGAAAATGGCTGCTGTTTTACTCAACACAAGGCTGCTTGCAGCCTGTCAGAATACATGCTGAAAAAGGTAACTTATAGAAATGATACAGGTAGGCCTAGCTTATGCAGTGCCTCTATCTAACATTTGGCTTTAGGGAACAGTTCTACTTAAAAAGCCAAAGCCAATGCTATAGGCTCCCATTTCCAGTAAATGAAGGATGTAGATTAGATGCATATGAGGCAACTCTGCTGTTTAAAACCTAATCCTGAAACATCCATCTAGAGCATACAGCAAGGTGTCAGAGTCCACTAATTTACAATGTGTGGATTACATTAAAGGATGATTATTACCAATAAATTCTTGCACAAGTCATTCTGAATTGAGAAAGCCAGTAGGATGACTAACAAAGCATCTTAAATAACTATATGCCAAGTTAATCTAACTAAATGTTACAGAATTGTCATCAAATTATTCGTAGAACCCTTAAAGTAGTCAGAATGTCATGAAATATTGGGCTTTGTCAACATATGTTGTTTAAATGTTTACTACTTTTAAGTAGAACTAGTAAATCTTTCCTAACAAGTTAGGGTAAAATAAAATGTTGCTGTCTTGGCCTTGAAATAAGCCCAGTGTCACTGTAAGTCAGAGCTTGTCAGACAATATGGTGGTTAAACCTTTAAAGTTATCCGTTTCGGTTTAACCCATGTTAAGGGAGAATCCTATGCTAATTGAGGCATGCCATTAGTGCAAACTCCCTTAATGTTCTGATACCTGGATGGATGCCATCAATCAAACAGGACTTTCTCTCTGTCTCAGAAGTAGGTATGGAATACCCAGGCTTATACCATAAGGAGAGCAGAGGGTGCTTATGGCACTCAAGGCAAGACAAGTTAAACTTTTCAGCTCCGTAGCTTCTGACAAAATGCACTCACACTGCCTTTTGCTTAAATTGCTTGGAGTCCACATTTTCCCCCTAAACATTACAGTGCTACTGTTTGCACATTTTAATAGGATTTCCTGCAATAATTTAAAAATAAGGATGTTTTTTATTATAAAGACTTTTCTTTTTTTTTATTTATACTTTTTAACTCATTGTTTTGTCTTTCTACATTTTTATCCTAAAATTCATTGAAAGGATAAAATTGCCAGAATAGCAAGCACTTAGCTACCACAATCACATTAATAAAGCATAAAGTGCAAATATTCCAAAGAGGCTTGTTCTGAAGGGAAATGGATTTAAAAAAAAGTGAGCATCCAATAAAAAAAAAAAAAATGGAATGGCATTGGAGGGCACCAAGTCTAAGCTAAGGACCTTAGTATCATGGTGTAAGAGCAGTAGGACCTTTCTGACTTCATTACAATTCCTTCTTACACAGCAAGTCATTTATATATCAAGCCTCATGTCTGTTACAGTTCCGAATCGTGGTGAGGGGAACAAGACCCGGGAAATTAGTCAAGCACCTACTATTAGACCATTTTAATAAGATTAACATGCTGCATCTCAGGAACAAGCATAATAAGTGATACAGACCTTGATTCAGATAAACATGGTCAATACACACTAAAAATATTTTTACCGGCCATAGATCTTCTTTAAAATAAAGTCTTGAAACACTGGCAACAAATGGAAGGCAAAGGAGGCCAATAAAAACCTGCATCTGTACTACATCTTATGTTTAATGTGTGTTAAAACCTTTAAACTACACCTTCTCTACTTCTGACAAATCCCTCCCCTCTAATCCCTTTATAATTCAAACTCTGTTTCCAGATCTGTAAACTACAGTACACAGTCAAGCAAAAATAAGAATTGCTAAAGCAGTAATTTAATATAGTAACATCTACGGTATACATTTATTGAAATCAGTAATATTAACGTTTATATCAGCCAGATCTAGAGATAGGTCAAGGGTCAAAGGTCATTTTTCATGGTGCTGACTATGCATTTTTAAATAATAAATCATCCAAACATAAAGCACATAATATATGCATTAACTAGATTGTAAGTTCTGTGGGGCAGGGACCTCCTTTTCTCTTGTGGCTTGTTGTTTTAAAAATACTGCAGATGCAAAATTGCAGTATCACCCAGTTAAGAAACTGAAATCTGAGGGGAGGAAATCGTTACAACATACCAATAAAAAATGAAGGCTTTTACTGGCATGTAAACCAAAAGTACTGCCATTGTAGTTATTTCGGATAATTAGGAATAGAAAGTGTTTTTATTGTGACAGTTGCTGAATAGGGATGGCCGGTTCGCGGATCCGAACCCGGATCCGCCGCGGATTTATCCCGTTCGCAAACAGCGGATTTTTCCGGATTTTCCGCCTTCCGAACTTCCGATTCGTGGATTTTTAATATTTTCGAAAATTTTCGAAATTACGAGTTTTCACGTAATTTTCGAAAATTTTACAAAATACAAGGATTTCTCTTATTTCCATAAATACGTATTTTCGAAAATTTTTGAAATTACGAGGATTACTCGTATTTTCGAAAATACATATTTTCGAAAATACTATTTTTCTCGTATTTTCGAAAATTTTCGAAAATACGCGAAAACCCGTAATTTCGAAAATTTTCGAAAATACGAAAAATCTCGTAATTTCGAGGGTATTTTTCATTTTAATGGGTCCGCTCGCGGATTTTCGAATTTTTCCGAAAATTCGCGGATCCTCGAGCGGATCGGATTTTGCGAAGTTCGGACATCTCTATTGCTGAAGCATGTTTAAGTTGATTAATAGAGATGAATATAAATGTAGTTTGTTCCAACAGGAGTTCCTTGGAACCTACTGAAATTCGGAAAAACTGGGTCTTTAGTAATTAAGGGTACATCAACCAAAGAATATGTTGTAATTAAAAAACTATAGCAGGCATTCAGCATCTTATCCTTGCCTTCTACTAATTACTGCAATAGTAGTACAGGATGGTAGGATAGTGAAGGAGGATATTCCGAATATATTTACTACATTCTACTAACAAGCAATACACAACATACTTACTAGATTCGCTATGATATAATGATATCCTTTAACATGTTTTCCAATAGTGATCACCTATAACATAAAACAACAAAATTCAGTAATTTAAATGATAAACGTGATTTTTGGTTGCGTAATTGAATAAATTGATACCAGTTTAAAACCTATAGAACTATTTCCATAAATGGGACAGAAAACCCCAAAAGGTATTTTTATAGGAGCGCAAAAATAAAACAAAACAGACCAACTGCCTAGTCTTTACTGGTGAAGGCCGTTTAAAGCTCAAATTTGTCTACAAATGGCATTCTGGTTCAACACTTATATAATGTTTAAAAGCCCAAAATAGAGTTGGACATTTTCTGAAGAGCTGCCATGAAAAAATGTAAAGCACCCAGAAGTCTCCTTTCCCTATTTACATACTGGAAAAGGAGCTATGGTCAAGACTCTCCTAAATTATTGATGTTTAGAAATAAGTTTTAATAATAATATTAATAATAATAATATACAACACAACTACATATTATTTTGAAATGAAAATATTTGCATATTTTTTAAACAAAAACCTAAAAAAGAGCAACATCATTGTTTGTTACAGCTTTCCTGCAGGCAATGGCATATTTGTAATGCAAAATGATCCAGACATTTTAGCTGATCCTCAGGCAGATTATTAAAACTTTCACTGTCAGAAACCACATTACTAATAAACTGTCAGGGCTCCACAGTCAAACCATAAATATTAAATACTGAATCATAAAGTAACAAAAGCCAAAATGTGACTGGCGATGAAATGCCTTTAAAACCTCCATATTTATAATATTACTCAGTCCAATGTTTTAATGCTACAACAGTAATGAAATGTTCAGCTTTGATTACCAGTTGGTAAATCCATTACATACTGTATCATTTTATATAATAACATCTTTTGCATGCAGACATACAATCAGGACTGGATTAGAATTCTGCCAAACCTGATCTACAATGTCGTTCACTTTGTCCCTCTCACAATCCAGAATCACTCTCCTTTCCTTTTTAATTTCTAGGTCTTGAAAAAGAGAACGATAGGTCTCGTCCTTCCTGTCGTTATTAATGTTGCCAACATTAATGGCAGTCACTTGCCATTTCTTCTCCGCTGCTGCATCTAGCACAGCCTGCAGAGTTGATAGCCCTGCAAAGGAACAAAATTGGGAAAAACCTCATCAATTGCCACTTTTGATGTTAAAAAGAATGCAGTCACATTAAAAAGCCCCAACACTTTAAATAACCTTTTTTCTATTTAACCTTTGCTAGTTTAAATTCTTTATTTTTCGAACCTTTTCAACAGTCTCTGGTCCTTTTAATAGTATCTGGAATTATGTTTTGCAGATAAAGGAATGACCCTTCCTTTCTAGAAAATAATTATTAGTTATGCCTCTCAACATCAGGGGGACTGGGTGTTGAGGGGAAAACCTATTTTACCTCTGCCCAGGACCACCCACGCCATCTCTGGAATACACTGACCATGCTCCCAGAATGCTCCGGCCCTTTCCCGCTAGGGCAAAAGCTGTGTGTTTACGGACCCGTCGTATCAGGGGTTGGTGGTGGTTAGGTGGGGATTACTTTACTGACTGTTCATCCTTGTCTATTGAGGTTACAACACAGTAGTTACCCTCAGGGGGAGAGAGAGGATTTGCGGATATTTTATTTTGTTACCCACTCTGGAAAAGTAAGACCCATGCATATTTAAAGATATGTTCTCTTATATATTATTGCTGATTTCAGAAATGTAAAAGTTATTGGTTCGTTAAGTATAAAAGAATAGATTTCATTTATTTTAATTTACAGTTAAGCTGCAGTTCCCCTTTAAACAGTTGACATAATCTTGTCCTTGTTTAAAGGAAATCTGACCAGAGGGGAATGCATATACAGCATCTTGCACTCTGGAGACTCTCCCTGTACAAGACATTGCTACTTACCAATGGAATTCTTAAGTGAAATTTCACAGCCAAACCTTTTTATGTGGAAAAAATGTAATGGCTATAAAATCCCTTTCCTGGTAAAAATAAAATGAGAAGCCTGTTCAGTCCACCAGGAAAGAGTTAAAGAGCTAATTGTACAGTATAGTGGATGGAAGGATCAGAACGTAAACATTGTATCAATTGGTATTTAAACATTTCTAGAACATGGGACAATAGCATGAAATTAGAGTAAGGGTGGATTAAAGGTACAGCAAATAGATTTTTAAAGAAAGATCAATTATTCCATGGAATGACCTTTCAATAGATAGAGTTAGTGCTTATACAGTTTAACACTTCACTTACATGGATTGGTAAAACGTCGAGATTGAAAGGATTTCTGATAAAGCATGGGAAAAACAAAAATGAATAAAACAGGAAACAACGGTAAAATATGGAACGTTTACATAATTTAATATAACAATCCGCCACCTTGAATTGTTTCTCTCTTCTTTCTAAAACATCATATATTAGCAAATGTGATGAATTTAAGCATGTGACGCGCCCCTGTGGTGATAGGGTGCTTGTCTATTTATGTACCTGTACTCCTGACTCCCAGCAATAAGGTAAAGTGAGACACATTATATTTGGACTGGGTGATGCCAGCTAAAAAAATGATAAAACATAAAAAAAAAAAAAAAAGAACAGCAGTGATTCAGGATTCCGGACTGGGTCTTTGTCTTATTTCAGTTTTTCACATTTCACCTGTATCTCACCTTTAAAGGAAAACTAAAGTCTCCTGCCATGTTAATGTTCCAGTGTTCTAAACCACCTTAAACACTACAATGACAATCCTTTGCTTCCAACCAGGGGCAGATTTACACCTTAGGAGCCTGTAGACTCAAAAAAGCCTGGTGCCCTTAGCCCCACCCCTAAACACAGACCGGACCCCAAGCCACACCCATTTTCTCTTTTTGGGGAAGAATACAACATTAACAGGGTGGATTGGTGGGAAGAGATTGACAGATGCCCATCCAACCACAGGTGCCCCTGGCATGTGCCTTGCTGTGCCTAATAGTAAATCCGGGTCTGCTCCCAAGAAAGCCAGTGACATCACATGCATGCAAAACAATTCAGCCATAGTTGCAGGGACCAGTTTGTAATATTAATGGGCAGACCAAACTGACCAACCAGTACTTGGCATTTAAAAAATGTAACTTGTAGTGCACCAGGCATCTGTTTATGGTTTATTCCATTCACTCTTAAATATATTCATTAATATAAATTGCAATCTAATAAAATGCATTCTATGTGCATCACCTTTTCATCTACTTTTAATCTAAAAGGAAAGTTCTCGCTTTATTTTTACTTGCATAATTTTTATGCTTTATTCATTCATTCATTATTCATTAATAGTTCCATAGCCAATGAATACATTAAAAAAGATACAGCGTGACAAGAACTTCTGTGTGTGATATAAGCAGCTTCCATACTACTGGCAGCAAATGTCTCTCTCTGGGAAAATACATCAAAAGGTATTGACAAGTTAGAGTGGGCTGTAACAACTAGAGAGTTGGTTACAACTTTTTCATGTCCCCTTGGCATTTAATCATGTCTGGAAAGTAGTCCATAGAGACACTTCTTCAAATTTCTACTCACTACATTGGAAGAAATATTGCATCTGTTTCACAAGACTTATGTTCACACTTGTAACTCTATTTTCCAGCAAATCCTCAATAGTACCTTGCTTGTGCTCAGGGGTATTGGTTTGGGGGGTAGGGAAAGATTATAGGGAAAAATAATAAAAATTGGTTAAGATCAGTATATCTGTAAAAATCTGTTTAAACTGACACAAGTATTTTCTCTACTGCCACCAATAAAACATTGCCAACATTTCTTATTGGGATTTGCCAAATAAACAACATTACTGGAAAGCAAATCTACTGGTCCATTGAATATTCATTTTAAAAAGCTAAGGACCTGTACATAAAATTGCTGGGTTCTATCAATGTTGTATTTAATATTCACATATCCACATAAATTTGGCAAGCAATATACATGACATACCTTGGTCTTCCCTTGTATGTTTTATTGTGCTTGTTTCCCTACTAGAAGTTTCCATTTCACTGATTTTATTTATCAAATCAGACTGGACATCTAGAGCAGGCATAGTTGCATTTAATGTTCATAAACAGAGCTTTTGAACGTATGGCACAAAGCTGCACGCAAATAGAGATGGACTAGAATTCAAACCCGAGTTTGACCCGAACTATTCGAGTTCGAAAGGACTCGGACTTCTAGAACTATCCCGGACCCGGATTTTCGATATTTTCCGGACTTTCGATAATTAGCGAATGTAAGTAAAATGTCTATTATACCAATATGCGAGTAAATATCGAATTATCGAATACGCAAGTAAAATGTCTATTATACCTATACGCGAGTAAATATCGAATCCGCAGTCAGTGCTTGGCTACATAGGAAATACTCCAAACTGCACTAGATTCCTAAACACTGTACTAGATTCCTAAACTCTGCACTAGATTCCTAAAAACTGCACTAGATTCCTAAAAACTGCTCTAGATTCCTAAAAACTGCACTAGATTCCTAAAAACTGCTCTAGATTCCTAAACATTCACTAAATTCCTGAAACTAGGCAATGTTCATTAATCTTTTTTATTATAAACCAAAACAAAAATCTATTTAATCTTCTGCCTAATATAAATGGAAACAGCAGCCCTAGTCAGATTCTAACCTTGGTCAGTTTCTGCAGCCTTTTCTAAATGTAGGGCTGAATTAACACCAATATTAACTAGGGCACCATCAGGATCACTCTCCATCTTTCCTGATACCATCTTATTGTCATTTCAGGTATGATCTGCTGTACTATCCTATTCATCACTCCACTGTGCATCCCTTCCTGTGCTTCATTGTAATTTTTGCCTGGTATGATCTGCTGTACTATCCTATTCATCACTCCACTGTGCATCCCTTCCTGTGCTTCATTGTAATTTTTGCCTGTTATGATCTGCTATCTTATCTCAGTCTTGTCTGGTTGTTTATTGGGACTTTCACCATTTGTTTGATCTTCACTCTGTTTTCATTTAATTTGTCTGTCTCCCCTTTGCCCCAACCACATCCCAGCTGAACAGTATTTCTAACTGTAGTTATAATCAGGCTAGCTATATCTGTAAGAGCCCTAGTCAGATTCTAACCTTGGTCAGTTTCTGCAGCCTTTTCCAAGTGCAGCCTTTTCTAAGTGTAGGGCTGAATTAACACCAGAAGTAAGTGCCTGACACTGATCTTTGCTCATTTGGATCACACCATTCAACCCTTCCCATAGTAATATTAACCCATCATCCTGTTCCATATAACCTTGCTCCTTACCTGCCTGCTTACCTACATACTAAGCTCTATCACCTCACTACAACACCCCACTGTTGGTAAGTCCATTTATATTGCACCCTCCATTTTATCCTCTCCCCTCCTTTCCCACCATGAACTCCTTTCCATTGTCAAACACCCCCCCAGCCTTCTCCACTACAAGACAAACGCATGGTACATTTAAATCCCACTCTCATCTTCTCTCGTTCTCTCTCCTGCTCCTACTTGCAGCTGGTGATATCTCCCCTAATCCCAGCCCCACTCCCATACCGCACCTGTATTATCAACCCATCCCCATCCTAATGTCTACTGCCCACAACGCTCCGTTATCCATTAGTACCTTAACCAACACAATATCACAAGTGTACCTCTCCTTTCCCTTCCCCTTACTCCTATACCCGGGGCCTTGTGGAACGCACGGTCTGTTTGTAATAAACTTGCACACGTACAGGACCTATTAATCTCTAACCACTTTACATTTCTTGGTCGTACCGAAACATGGCTGTCACCCTCTGACTCTGTCTCACCTGCCACACTTTCATATGGTGACCTACACTTCAGCCACACCACTAGGCCCAATTCTTCTCTCTGAGAGCTGTACTTTCATACCCATCACGCCATCATGCCCTTACCAGCCCTCTCCCGTCTATCTTTTGAGTTCCACTCAGTCCATGTTTACTCTCCCACGCTTCTACAGATTGCAGTTATTTATCGACCACCCGGCCCGACCGCTACTTTCTTTGAACACTTCTCTGCTTGGTTGACCCACTTTCTATGCTCTGACATCCCTCTGAATTATTTTAGGGGATTTCAATATCCCCATCGATAACAACACCTCTGCTGCTACTAAACTTCTCTCTCTTACCTCCTCCCTTGGCCTTACTCAATGGTCCTCTGCTCAGACCCATTGTAATGGACACACACTGGATCTGGTCTTCACCCGCCTCTGCTCCGTATCTAACTTCTCCAACTCTCCCTTTCCTCTGTCCGATCATCATGTCATCTGTCCCGACCATAACCCCTAACAAACAAACATACAGATGCAGAGACCTTCGTAATCTCAACCCCCATTCGCTCTCTGCCCCCCTCCATCAACTTATCTCCATGCCCTCCTTCTCTGACCCTAACCTTGTCGCCGTCCTCTACCATACAACTGTTTCCAATGCCCTCGACTCTGTTGCTCCCTTATCCACCCGTCGCCTTAGTCGCAAGAACCCACAACCGTGGCTTACGGATCAGATAAAAAAGTTGAAAAGGCAATCCCGTATAGCCGAAAGACGCTGGCGCAAGAGTAACAAAACTAGAGACTTTCTTGAATTTAAAAAGTGCCCTATACCAGACCAGAAGTGCTTTTTCCTTAGCCAAACAAAATTATTTCTCTTCACTCATATCCACACAGTCCCATAACCCAAAACAGCTCTTTAAAGTATTCAACTCCCTGCTCTGTTCACCACCTCCTCCGCCCTGTTTATCGGCTGATGAAATAGCCTCATATTTCACAGAAATATCCGAAATGGTTTTCCTATGCACCCTACCTCCTCCGTACAGCTTCCAACTCCTACCACTGCACCGGCTAATCATTCATTGGTTAATCCCTTTAATTGCACCCTAACGAGCTTCAAACACTAGTACAGAACAGGGACTCGTATCTCTTCTATCCAGGACACGTCTCACCACCTGCCCCCTTGACCCCATTCCCTCTTATCTTATTCCCCCTCTCTCCTCTTCCTTCATACCAGCCCTAAATTCTCTCTTAAACTTGTCCCTATCCACTGGTATTTTCCGGCCTGTCTCCCTTCTCCCATTTGCTTCCAAACTACTGGAAAGACAAGTCTATGCACATCTGGTCAGTCACCTGTCTGCTAACTCTCTCTTTCACCACCTCCAGTCAGGCTTCTGCCCTAACCACTCCACGGAAACTGCCCTCACTAATGTGACCAACAATCTACTTCTAAATGCTAGTGCTAAATCTAAAGGTCACTACTCTTTGCTCATTCTTCTTGATCTGTCCTCTGCTTTGATACTGTCGATCACCCTCTACTTCTTCAGATCCTGGCCTACTTGGGTATCCAGGACACTACACTTTCTTGGCTATCCTCCTATCTCTCTGGTAGGACCTTTAGTGTTTTCCACTCTAAAAATTAACCCCACCCCTCGCCCCCTTCCTGTGAGGGTCCCGCAAGGCTCGGTACTCGGTCCTCTTCTTTTCTCCATTTACACCTATGGCCTATGGACAACTCATTAGTTCATTTGGATTCCAGTATCACCTGTATGCGGATGATACCCAAATTTACATCTCTGCCCCTGATCTCCCTACACTGACATCATAGGTAACCGACTGCCTTAATGCCATCTCTGCCTTTATGTCCTCCCGCTTCCTCAAACTCAACATGGACAAGTCTGAACTTGTCCTTTTCCCACCCTCACGATATGTTCCCCTCCCTAGTTTTACTATTAATATTAACAACACACCTATATCACCATCTCCTCATGTCCGCTGCGTGGGAATAAAGCTAGATTCCGATCTTTCTTTCAAACCCCATGTCAATTCGCTTGCCAACTCCTGTCGGCTCCAACGCAAAAACATCTCCTGCATCCGACCCTCTCGAACGAAGCTACAAAAATCCTAGTCCAGGCCCTAGTCATATCCCGGCTTGATGACTATAACACACTCCAGTGTGGTCTACCAAACAACCACCTAGCTCAGTTTCAATCGATCCTCAACTTTGCTGCCCGGCTCATTCATTTCTCTTCTCGCTCCTCTAATGCCTCTCCTCTCAGTCACTCCACTGGCTGCCCATCACGCAAAGGATCCAGTCCAAGCTGCTTACCCTATCCTATAAAGCACTATCCAACACAGCCCCTTCATTTATCTCAGAGCTGATCCACCGATATCATCCCAGACGCAACCTACGCTCCACAAACAATCTCCTCCTCTCATCCACCCTTGTCAACTCTTCCCAATGCCGTATTCAGGACTTTACTCATGCTGCCCCTCTGCACTGGAAATCCCTTCCTCCGTCTGTCCTTCATTCACCATCCCTTAATACCTTCAAACGTAACCTTAAAACCCACCTCTTCAGGCAAGCATATAACCTGGCTTAAACATTACCCATCTTACTACCCAATATGATCCAACCCGCCTTTCACACTCCACTGCCAATCTATTTACAGCCTACCGACTCCTGCAACCTTATGTCTCACCCCATATCCTCTAGACTGTAAGCTCTTTGGGCAGGGTCCTCTCTCCTATTGTATCATGGTACTGCTGTAAGAAACTCATCCCTCATGTTTACTCATATTTTGTATTATCTGTGTATGTAATATGTATGACTTTGTATAACATGTATTACCCTGTATGTAATGTATGACTATGTAATTGTAAAGCGCCACAGAATATTTTGGCGCTATATAAATCCATAATAATAATAATAATAATAAGGATGTTATGTTTATACAGTTGACTTTTTCATTATATTTTCATGAAATTTCTGGTTTAAAGAAATAAAAGCTAAAATATGTAGAATTCCCCAGCAGGCAACAAACACATGTGACTATGAGCAACAGCTGTAAATCTTACGTATGGTGGCCATACACGCTACAATCCTGGTTTTATGATGCATGGTTCGTACTATTGCTGAAAACCCTACAATATTCTTTCAGGAATCAACAAGTAGGCTTGGAGTACCACTTGCCATAGGTTCTTGGATGGGGATGCAAAGCAACACCAGATACATTTTCCTGGCTGGGGGTACAGTGCATCCCCAGCCCTAGGAAGTATCGCTAGCTCTAAGGCATTTGACCACCAGTTTATTATTTTTTGTTTTTTAAATAAAAAAAAACAAGAGCAGTATTTTTCTATTCTAATTACCTTAACCTGCCCATTCAGCATTTTGTCTGTGTATAAATAAATGCTTCCGAAATACTGACTTCCTGTTTGCAGGACCCCTAATATTGGCCATTATGGTCTTGTCCTTGATCCAGCGCCTGGGTTGATTCAGTTGCTCAGTAGAGATCTGGGCATGTTTGACCCATCCAATAGCCAATCAGCAGAAATTACTGTTAGTACATTCCAAGATAGTGTGCATTTTGGGAAGAAGGACCGATACAGAACCTGAAATATCAGCTCTCTAATGTTAAAAGCAGTGAAAAGCAAGGTGTGTAAATTCAATAGATTTTTAAAAATCGACCCGAGTATAAGCTAAGGTGCCTTTTTTTTACCTGAAAACCTTCTGCTCTAATACGATATAGCTTTATTGTAGGGGGGGAAAGGATGTGTATCACTTTAAGATTTTTTGTATGTGCATTTCACTTTATTATTCCCAAAGATAATACATTTTCCAGGAAGTGATTTTTCATTAATTGGCAAAGATCTATAATTAGGTGATCAGAACTGATCATCTAATATTGATCTCTGCCCACATTACTCAGTAGCAAAGACTACTTGTGAATGGAACAAACACATTAGTAAGATGTCATTCACTGACAGCTTACTATAGCTTCTACTGCACTACGATTTGAATGGAGATCGCAGTGCCTCAATCGAGGGGGTTAGGGAGGCACTTGAATGTTGCTTTTCGATTGCCTCTAGCTGCCTTAAAGGGGCAGCATGCAGCAAAAGTATATTCTCTATTGCATATTTTTACTGGCTAACAAGTGCCAGATTTAGATCTCAGGAGCCTATAGGCACATAAAGCCTGGCTTCCATAACCACACCCCTCAACCTAAGCCACCCTAACAAACCCCACCCATTTTTACTTTTAGGGGATGAAAAACAAGCTATATTAAGCTAAAATCTGCACACTTCAAAAACCATGAATTGTTTTACAATATTAACTGTATCACTGGAGGTGGCACATGCTTTTTTTTTAAAAACAGATGTGCTGCAATTTTAAGTGCCAACAGTGGGTGAACAAAAATAGGGAGAGATTGACAGCCATCCCTTCAACCCACAGGAGCCCCTAGGTACATGCCTACTGGTAAATTAAGCCCTGATAGTACTGCATATTTTTATTTTTGTCATAGTTAATTGTGATGGTTTAGACAACAGAAAAAACAACCAGGCACTCTCATAGACAGGATCAGATATAATAAAAAAACCTTTATTTTGATAACATAGGGATAGCTTATGCAAAGTGACTAGTGTGCTATAAATACATTCACTTGAAAAGTGAACCATTTCTTTAATGTATTGATTGAAGACTGGGAAGTTAAGAAACTATACCTTACCTTCTGTTCTTCAATCAATATCTCAGGAGCCAGGGGCGAGACTATCTTTACCTTTCGCACAATCCACCGCAGTAGCACTGACAGGTCCTAACTGCTTTCTGGTTCAGATCAACGACAACGCACTGTCGATAATGCGCACTGTCGTTGATCTGAACCAGGAAGCAGTAAATATACTTACTTTCTTCCCTGGCTCCTGAGATATTGATTGAAGAACAGAAGGTAAGGCATAAAAAAGACAAACTTGTTATACAGAGCTTAAGTGAAGAGTATTGACTTTCCTATCAATCACGTTGGAATGGCTCCTGTGGGCTCTACTCAGTGTTGATGAAATTGAAGAGATTAAGGTGAATGCATTAATAAAATTTTAGCCTAAACGTTCACAAACAGAACGTAGTCTAATAGATTGTCATTATGTTTTATGGATCTAATCCCAAACTTTCCAATTTTCAGAAGCACATTTTTAGTACAGCAATTTATTTGGAACTCAAATGAGAACGTACCATTCATTTCTGTCTTCAGGTTGTTAAACTGTATGTCTTTTGCCCAAGGAAAATATAAAGTCTTGTACATGGTAAATGAATTACCTAACCAGCGATCTTAAACCAAACAATTAATATTTGTCAACTAAGTGATTTTGAATAATATCAAAATCATGTGCTAATTTGATTCGGTTTCATTCTTTAATTGATTTTAAAAAAAAATGTCGGTTGCACTAAAGGGAGTGGAGAGACAGGAAGCAGCAGTGGATTAAGATTTTGTAAGTATGAATGGTTTATGGGGGTCCTGCATACCTATATTTTTCCAGAAGGGTGAAAAGTAACTTTAAAGCTGTATTTTGGGTTAACATTTCCTTTAAATGTTTCAAAGCACATTTTTGTTTTTGCTAATTTTCACAGATTGCCAGTAAAATGAAACCACCCTGTTTAATACATATCTAATGAAAATGTAGATTGATAGGAATAACAGAACAATGTGTAGTCACCAGCCTTAATATTACTGAATGTATCACAAGACAAATAAAAGTAGGGTAACTGGAATTGTTAATGGATTTAATATATATGGGACACACCTGAGGTTCTGCTGGAGTAGGGTAAATTAATTCTGCTTCGAAAGGCTGATGGAGATTGTTATCTGTACAAATGGGAATTCATTTTGTGTCACAGAGAGTGACAGAAATGTCTATTAAATGTTACAACGTATTCCCAAGAATAAATCCTTCCAAATGAAATATAGCATAATATTACAGTTTCAAAACATTCATTTGCTATAATGTAACATGACATTTGGGAAGAACAGGCTTGTTTGTTCTAGTAAATAATGCTAATAATGCCCTGCATAAGGAAAATAATAAATTGGAACGTGAAACAACATCATTGCTTTGCAGCATCTATCCATAAAAAACCTAGAATAAAGCAATTCTTAAAGGATATGTACACTGGGATTTTTTTTAATTGCCCATTTCTGGAAATTATCATTCTTCCCATATATTTTACTTTACTATTTTTTTGTTGATCTGTCCCCGATTTCTTTAGATTTCAAGTTTGAAACATTTTACATTTCACCTGTGTCAATTAAGTGCCTTAGTATCATAAACCCTTCTGTTATGTATAGTTTTGCTGTAACTGGAATGGTGATAGTTAGTACATAAACTGCATGGTGGGAAATTCCCTCTCTCAATGCTGCCTCATAGGGATTACTGAGTATGCTTGCCCTCACAGAAATAGTCTCGCAGGGGGCTGAGAGACTGAGGGACTGTGATTGAGCAAATCAAGTAGTGATAGTAGCAACACAAACACATCAGTGTAAATGCTACTTACACGTATTTATAGATTGAAATGAGGCAGTAATTTTTTCAGTGTACAATTCCTTTAAATAGGATAGATAGATAGATAGATAGATAATATAATAGTTGTGTATTAGCACTCACACATGATTCATATTGCGTGCCTGGGTGCTCTGTATCATATACAGTAAATGTAAGAATATAAGTGCACTCCTTGGTCATTGCAATTTTAGTTTAGTAGTGGTACAAACAGCAACATTTCAGTCCTTGTTCTTGGATCTTTCTTAAGCCAACCAAAAATATATTTTTTCCCCCAAAATGGTATGCACTCATAAATACTTATAAAAACTTATAAATAGTTATTTGTCAGAATAAGACCCAAGTGATACCCCATTTTTAAATTAAAATATATTTCCTAAACATCCAAATGCACTCAGGGAATTTTATAAGAAATAAAGTTTTAATAATATTTTAAAATATTCCATATAGGCAACGTTTCAGCCCTCCTTCTAGAGCAATATAAATATATTAGTCCATCATATAACACTGATACAGGTATATTGCCAATTGCCATTTATCAAAATGTTTCTAATTACAAAGATACTAATCCACTTCAAGGTACAAACATGAAGAAACAAACATTTTACACATCAGCTGTATGTTTCTTATTAATTTTAAAATTGGAATACACACACTAGGCAATGGGCTGACCATTGATCTGTAGGGCTCCCAATGGGATTATTTAAAGGGGTCAAAAAAGCGAGTGCAGCCAAATCAGAGCAGAGAACATATAAAAGAAATGTAAAAGGTAGATGACCTCCAATGTGTTTGTAAAGAACCATAAACTGGAGGCAGATGGGGCCCAATTAATCTAATGAAAACAACTGTCAAGAAGAACAATTTTATCAATGGAGCTTAGTCATCTATATCATATACGTTCATTCTGCTGCACTCCAACAGGGAGATTCAATAAAAGTTCTTATCGTTTAAAGTGGTGCTAATTTTGCCCCAACCAATAAGATCTTCTTTAACATTTGAAAGCTAACATCTGATTGGTTGGGGCAAAATTAGCACCATTTTAAACGATAAGAACTTTTATTGAATAACCCTTTTAAAAACTACAATTCCCAGCATCTTCCAACATTTTGAAAGAACATAAGGCCAGGAAATGTGAGAGTTGTATTATTCAAACATCCAGAGGCTGCAGGTTGAATAAATAAACCAATAAACATTTTTGATTTATATGCTTGGCAAATTGATCAACTGGTTCATCACTTACATTTATCATTATAGGGTAGATTAGAATTGTATTCAAATTCAGTATCAAATTTGCTTACATGTTTACAAAGAAAAGTAGCTCCAGCTCCATTTTTTAGAATAAATAAACCAATAAACATTTTTGAAATTTGAAGTTTAAAACTTACCTCTATCACTGTCATAAAGATATGCAAATTTGTCCCATTGATAGTATTCAATCAGACTAAGCAGTGCTCCTTTGAGGTCCGGCCTCATTTGAATAACAAATGGATGGGTACCATCTGTTGGAAAACTTGGGGTTATAAAGGAGACGTGAAGAGTTCCACAAAACGATGTGATGGTATTTACAGACTTCTTATCATAAAATCCAAAAATAGCAAAGACTCCTCTTGAAAATTGGGAGCAAACTGAAAGAAAAAGTACAAAATTGTTATAGAACCTTAAAGGACAACTCTACCCTCATAAGAACATATTTTAGAAAGAATGGCCTCTTTAAAATATGTTGATATATCATAGTTTGTCCTATGAATTCATTACTGAATGCCTGCTATGCTTCTGGAGGCCTTATTGAAACTGAGCAATTTAGAAACCTGTACTGAGCCTGTGCATTTTCAGAAGGCAGACAGGGGATTAACATTCAGTCATTGGCTGTGATGTCAATTGTCAAATCCATAATGGACATTTGCTAACTGGAAGAACCAGGAAGCAGAAACAGGGGAAACAGGACATTGTGCAGGGTTTCAGTTTAGACTTATATATTTCAAACTATTACTGTTTAGTGTTTTGGGGGGTGATTTACCTGTATGTAAGTTTTCATTTTGGGACTGGACTTGCCCTTTAACCATCAGTCCTAAAGTTAGATAGATCGATGGATGGATGAATTAAAGAACTGCTCAATCAATATAAAATAATTGTGTCAAGGTTTGTATGAATATGGCAAACCAGCTCTACAAACCAGCAGGCACCTCCAAGGACCATTAGCAATTACAATCACTTGTGTTGTTTCCCCCCTAAACACTACTACATAATTCAGTTTAAATTGGGGTGAAAAGTGTATTCCGAATTGAAAGATTTGTTACACTATTCATAGGACAGTTTCGAATATATCCAAATTACAAAAAAAATCAAAAAACGGGTACCGGTAATTGTCTGATTAAATCTTACAATTAATAAATAACACTTTTTTAAAACAAAGCAACTAAAAACAAGCCCCTATAGTTAGGCTCATTTTCACATAAGTTACACTTTGTAGCTCTCACCATTTGAGAGATTTGAACTCTGTTATGGCCATTCATAATCTTTAGCAGATGGCGTTAAATGACCCATGATTATTTTTTGTAGTGAGCCCTAAAATAGCTCCTTACAGCAGAACAGATGTGAAATGCGCCTTTTTAACTTTTTCCCAGCATTAAGGTGAAGAATAATAATTTAATTTCAGCACAGGCTGTGCATGAAACAAGATGTGTAACTGCTATTTTGACTTTTAAGTAGAGTCACTGCAACTAAAATCTATATTTTCTTTGAAAGTGAGGTAATGCGTTTTAAAGGTACAGCTCTTTTGTCATATGACTTGATATATAAAACGATTCAATTAAGTCTATAGAGAATCAGTGAAGAATGAGGACTTCTGCTGTAAAAAGCAAACTGAGAAGTTGGTCAAGAATTGCTTTAACAAACTCATATTTTTGAGCTGGGATACTGATCTGTCAATATCTGTTCCTGTGTTTATCCATATCTGTGGAAACGTATCTATAAGTATAATGATCTCCTATTATCTTACATGATAAGAAAAATAATCTTAAATGAAGGCATACAACAAAGTATTTAAAATGGTAGAATGTTTTTTTTGGCAACTGTTGTCTCAAAACAAGCTAGGGTTGAATGAAAGCCTGCAGTGTTTCCTTTAAAAGCAATGTCCACCCCTTTTTTTGTTATATAGTAGGTCTCCCTCCCCCAGCCCGAACCCTATAATAGTTTTAGCAGAAACTCCCCCGATCATTACTTACCTTACCTCTTTCCTCTGGCATACTGTCCCGGCCCTCTGCTTGCATAGAACTGCAAGCAGGGGGCCGGACTGGCAGCCACGTCCGTGATTGTCTGAGAGGCAGCCAATCATGGACGAGGCTGCCGTCAGTGGAGATCGCCAGGGGACAGAGGTAAGGTAAGTAGAGTTCGGGGGAGTTTCTGTAAAAACTATTATAGCAGTTGGGGCTGGGGGAGAAAGCCCTACTATATAACATAGAGGTTTTATACTAGGGGGAGGGAGAGCAAAACGGGTAGGAGAGGGAGGGAGGGTTGGAGGGCTGCAATGTGCATGACAAAATTATCCCGGAGGAGAGACAAGAGGCAGACTCCTATATGGACACAGCCAGGGTCCTGGTGGCCAGTTTTTTGGACTTTGGAGGGGCATAGCAGGGCAGCCATTTGGAGCTGGGATGTAAGGTAAGGATTTTATTACACAACACACTGGGGCCAGTAGTGGGTTAAATTATAGTTTTGGGGATGGACATGCCCTTTAAAATGAGCTGACAATCTGGCTGGAGCCTGTGAGAAATTACATTGGGGTGAATTTTTAAACTTCCTGCTTCCAGTAGGTTGAGTAACATCACCTGCCCCCTGCCCCACCGGTCCGCTCCGGGGGAGAAGCATGCTCAGTTAAGACGTAATGCTGGGGAAATCAGGAAGTACCTGGGAAAAAAATTGACAGATGAGAAGGGGAGCCTATTATTGCAGGCAGAGGGTAGTCACATGACTGAAAACAGGTTTTCAAAAAGGAAGTAATATTTCTAAACCTTTTCAGCAATAACTTCTCACAAATCTTATCTAGAGATGTGATTTAGGTTTTATTTTGTAGGTACGATGGAAGGCTTTTTATATAATCCTTACTAATTTGAAAGAATTCAAGACCATAATTAACCTTTAACAGGATCTTTTAGATAATGACATTAACTTAATTTTACTCAACATGTCAAATGACCCAAAACAGGCTCATACACATGTGCAACACAATCATGTATGTATGACTGCTTCCAGCATCATTCTTTAATCAGCTGGCATGGATTCACAATGGCACCCAGCTGAGTGCCCATACACGTGACTTTTAGTTGTTTGACCAACAAATATAGCACATATGTACTTGGCTTTACTTTGAAAGGAGGGGAAAACAGTTAAATATTTAAATCTTTATAGGTTACTTATCTAGCGGATTTACCAGATTAGTTGGACAATGATAATCCAAATGTGGATCATCTGGCCAGGTCCCTCCAGCCCTGTCAAAATAGTCTAAATATCACAAGCACATTCAAGACATTTTCCTTTATTCCTGTTTTCCCTTGCTAGATTTTTATTCACAAATGCTTGTTTCTGATAAGAATTTTAGATTTTTCCAATATTTAATTTTAAAATTTTCAATGAAAGTTCTAAGTTTTGTAAATTTCATAAAATCTGCCAGATTTGCGGATTTTTGAAACCGGCACTTCCAAATAGAAACCAGGATTGTTCTCATCACTAATTTTGAAAAATAATATTGTTATAGGTTGGGGAAATCAAGTAAGGAAGCTCCCCCAGCTGTAGAAAAATTAACAAGAGTTTATTAATGGTTCTTTAAAATGTATAATATAGATACAGTCTAGAGATAAGTCCTGATTACAAAACAATCAATATTTTGATGCAGAACCACAGATTTTAAATTTTAAGATCCATAGACCCGTCTGAATGTTTGGAATTTCAAAAGTAAATATTCACTAATTGTGGTAGAACACACACACACACACCTGCTTCACAGCTGCACAAGCTCACAAAGCCATAAAGGAGGAAACATGCATTGAGGGACTGGCTGTTTTACAGGTTAATATCTTCTTTCAGTTGATGGGGAGGTCTAGATAATGTGGATAAAAGTTTATTAGGGGGTGAATATACCATTTGACTACTGTGTGACCTGCCCTCAAAGTGTGCAATTTAGACTAAGCAATGCTAGTATATTACATATGATTAACTGCCAAAATAAATCCTACCAATTATGGCCCATGAGTTATGACTAAAAGAATTAAACAATCAAATGGTTGCAAAACTAGTGCTATGGCATAATGCTCAGATACAAAGCAATCTCAAAAAGTAGATTGTTTTTTAATTGGTTTATGCTGTACAATAAATAACAGTACATTGGTTTAATATCCATAGTTAGTCAGCATTATCTAGACCAAAAATAATTATATCACTAAAGAGAGATTTAAACTCCTTAATAACAATGTCCCAGCACGCAGTTTTTTAAAGAAGCTATTTTAATTAGCATCCTACAACAGTTCAATTTCCCTTAAGGCTGCTCATACATTTATGCGAGTTTTCCTTTCACATCCTCTAAGCATTATGCCAGAAGCTTTTATAACAAAACTGTTTCTTCGCCATAGGTCAGCAATGTTCTATAAAAGATAAAGTGACATAACAAAAACATTTTATGCTTAGAGGAGCATTATTAAGACCAATTAAGGGTTGTGTAAACAATTGATTTGTATAACACTACTTCAAACTATAGTAACTGCTATTCAAATAAGACAGCATTACTGTAGGCCTGTTTATCCTACATATTAATCGTTTATCCTACATATTAATAATTAAAACGAGAAGCCTATAACTGTTTTGAATTCAAAGTCTCATGGCATATGTACATGATTTTGTCTAATTGCACTTGACCACAATTAAAGTTGACCAGTTGCTGTGGGGGACTGCACTGGCTATGTTTGTAATTAATGTTAGTGTATATCCCTGTCTGTTACAAATTTGCAATAAATCACAAATGTTTCCACGAGCTCTTAAAGGGCATGTCCAGCCTCTAAAAAACTTTATATAGTTTGAAGTATCACCCCCCAAAACCCTACTTTCATTCTATTCTTACCTTCACGCGACTCTCTGAGGCTGAGGAATTAGACCTTACAGAACCATGATCCCTTGCAGGAAGTCCCTCCTTCTTCTTATGATCAATTGTTAATGGCATTTAGCCATTGGCTGTGCCTTCAAAGTCATGGCTATGATTGACAGTCATTACCAGGAAGCAGAGAGGACACCAGCAAGGGATTGCGGTTGTGTAAGTTCTAATTCCTCAGTGTGGGAGCATCGGGTGAAGGAAAGAATAGAAAAAACGTGGGGTTTTGGGGGGTGAGGATGGAGTTGCCCTTTAAATTAAAAAGAATTGCTGAATTAAAAGGAAAGTCATGAATATTAATGGTTTGTATAATGTTAATAAATAATTGTCTCTCACATCAAAAAATCAGAAGCATGGAGATGAAATAATCATGCCTTTATGTTATTTCATTGTATTAGGGTTGCTGTTTTATGGTTATAGACATGATTCAGTTGTATACATAATTAGTGGATTTTATAGTCCCCTTTTCCCTCCCACTTACCAGTATTACTGTCTGATCTACTCCTAAACCTCCCTGAGCAGGGTTGAGTTATATTAAAAATAATTAGTATTCACTAAGAAGACATAAGCTACAAAATATAGAAAAAGCAGAAAAAACACTCTTTACTGCAAATTTCAAAGGGCTAGGCCCACAACCCACTGTCCCAGTTTGTAGTCCACATGTCGTTAATAGTAAATGAGCCCTGTTCCACTCAATCTGTTGTGTTCCTCTATGATATTGGAACAAATGTGTTCACCATTTTTGGTGCAGATCACATGGGTTTCAACATAAGCAATAGGGATAGGAAATGCAACATCTTAGAATACCGCAGAAAAGGTTGGGAAATGTGTATGTGAAGAAAGTTTCTTGTGCCTTTCAGCAGGGCCTCGGCACTGTAAAATATCCACTTTAACTTTCAATTTGCTTATCAAAATTTATTTTTACAATAGGAATTTTACTGTACATAATAATCGTCCATGAAGCAGGGTGGAAATCCTGCTCACGCACGGTGATCCTAGGATCACGCCGCCATTGACTTCTATTGTAAGGGTAGTGGCACTGGAGGAAATCCGCTCCTATTGCAACTTCCCCTAGAAGCGCTATAGATAATAAGCAACATGCACAAAATTCAGCAGGTCTGCACTCACAGGTTAAAGTGTTGCAAACACAAAAATATGCAGGAATATGACCATTGTGTCGTGTAGCGCAAATTTATATCTGTGTGCACACAGATAATATACACAACCGATATTAAATGATTAGGAACACTAATAATAAAATCATACAAAATACACTTACTATTGGATTTTAATATACAATGAAAATTAGTGTCCACTATGCTTTTCTCTCTTTAGAAACTGCAGATAACAACATAAGACAAAGATAACTGAAAAACTCCTTGCTAAAGCAGCTCCATATTCCTAGAAAAATGTCAACATATTTTTAGTTTCACAAACAGAATCGTTGTCAAAATATTCTTACAATCCTCCATGTGCATATTTTGAAAACCTCATAGTCAGTATTTTAGTGACAGGTCTACATTCTTTTCACTTGCAAACATAAATTAACTAGATAACGTTTAAAGTCAGCAGATATTTGATGATAAATAAACTGGACATTCTACATGGCAAATATGCATTATCTGCATTTTATTTCATTCTTTTAGTTGTCCTTAAAGGGCATCTATATATATATCTATATTTCTTTCCATGTGTTCTATAATTCCCCACAACCCCCAGAGTGTCTTCACTTTTTTCAGATTCCTCCTCTGTCCTGAGATACACCAGTTAGAAGAATATGATTGCACTCCACTACTCCTACTTGGACTGTCAATCAAATCCCTGTGACGTGATCCCCCCTCCCTGCTCTGTAATAAACATAGAGATAAGAGCATTATCAGGGGGAGAGTGGTAGCTTTGATGTTAGATATAAGGCTGCACTTGACCCCCCTTCTTAATAGCTTTCACTGATTGATGAGGGGTCACAAAGTGAGAGATCGTAAACTGTACTGATCTCCTTCTTCGTGTCTCCAGGACAGCTTGCTGTCTATTGGCCACTGTGCGTGGGTGTTTTTTCAGGATGTTAAACTTTTAACTCCTACTGCACATGATAAGCTTGTCAGTTAGCCGAAGTTGAGACATGGAGGAGGTAACAGAGGGGAGGGGGAAGGGGGGAGTGCTGCACACAGATCTGACACCATGGTTAAACTGAGTCACTGACATAGATAGGATTAAGGCAGCACAGAGTACATGAATTTCACTTTGCAAAGGGGCAATGTGTTTTTTTCACTATAGATGCCCTTTAAAATGTTCTCAACTGTAATAAAAGTCTGTAATTATACTATTATACATAATGTAGCACATTGTGTTTGTATTGTTCTCTTAAAACAGGGATGTCAAACCTGCGACCCTCCAGATGTTGCAACCCTCTAGATGGGCCGCAGGTTTGATATCCCTGATTTAATCAGGAGGGCTGCAGGTTTGATATCCCTGATTTAATCTGGAGGGCTGCGGGTTTGATATCCCTGATTTAATCTGGAGGGCTGCAGGTTTGATATCCCTGATTTAATCTGGAGGGCTGCAGGTTTGATATCCCTGATTTAATCTGGAAGACTGCAGGTTTGGCATCCCTGACTTAAATCATATAAATTCTATAGTTTACATAACCTTTCAGACTGGGGTTACCTTGACGTGGTTGGAAGGCTTTTCATTCATGTGATCACAATAATGTACAGCATAAAAAAAACCCTTTGTTTATAATGTATACAAGTTTGCAGATAATATATTGTATGGGGCCCAGGAATGTGCATTGAAGCCACAGTCCTTCTATTCATAAAATTGTTTATATGATATCTATTTTATAAATAATTAAAAGAACAAGTTTTAGATATTTTTAACATTTAGTAGTTTGTAATAATTAACTTTTTTTTTAACCATTTGAATAGAAATGGATATATTCTACATTACAGTAAAATTAACGGTGAATCCTGTAATAGCTTAGATAATAATAATCGTTATTTTCACATTTCATTATATAATGTCTGTTTCCCCTAAATGACACGTTTGAGATCTTGTGGTTATTATGAATATTTCAGAAAATCCAGCCTTGCATACATTACTATTTTACTACGAATACTAATGTGGGACATATTCACCAGCATTAAATTTTCCTAGTTTTCATGTTTTCAATGACTGTACAGTTAGTTCAATGTTGCAAGGATGTAGCTTGTCCTGCATTTATGTTGGAAATACTAATATAAATGGAAATATGGTAAATTTGGCCTCTATACTGCTTATTCCTGGTTTGGGGGTCTCAATCCTCAAACATTGGAGTGTTCCACTTGTGAAAACAAATAGGTAATCCACAACACAAGTTAAGGCAGATGAGTAACCCCAGTCTATGCATCCTTCCAATGTGACCAGAGAAAAGGTAACAAAACAGGCAAACGGCAGATTAACTGCTAATGGCAAATTTTATTCCATACATGAGATATTTTGAGTATCATGGCCACTTTCACTTGCTTGAGAAAGGGTCCACGAGGCCCGAAAAATGTCACGTATGGAATAAGTCTGCCTTTTGCCTGTTTCGTTACCTCTTTCATTACTTATATTGGTGTTCCACATAGTGGAACTAAATAGTAAGTCCACATATATGATAGGGAGACACCAATAAACTCAGAGAAATATGTTGTGTTCATTTGCAGTGTTCAATACCGTAAGCCCCATTTGGTCACAGCTGAAACTGTAAATTTATTGATCTCTCCCCATCATATAACTATCAACTAATTTAAATGGCATTAGCACAACATAAGGGTCCACCCCCACAAGGAATAAAAATAGAAGACACCAGTAGGTGGCTATTTGTCATTTGCAACTGCCATGCAGAATAGGCAAAAACACTTAAATCCTGTTTTTGATATGTACATTTGAATGACTGCTGCATTATACAGATGACACAGAAATAATTGACTAAATATTCTTAACAAAAAATTCAATTGGGTCAGGTTGCATTGCATTGTACACAAATCTAATTTAAATAGTAAATCCTGCTAATGAATATAAAAAAGTCTTGTCTAAACATTGCAGTCAGTTGCATAGAAAACATTAACATTGCCCTTCACCCCCCATCCTTCCCTGGTCTTTCCACGTCAGTGGAAGTGCATGGGTTAAATCCCTTTAATCCCCATGTGACAGTTACCAATAAAATCATTAGCTCCGCCCCTCCATCTCCGTGTCTTTTTCTCCTGTATATGGACGGAACGGAATAGTAGTGCTTCCCCAAACAAAAACTTCTACCATTGAGTCTTACTTTCTCCTCAGTGAAGATCGCTCTCTAATGTTTACATGTAGAACGGTGGGGTTAGCGGACCCTGTCTCTCCCCCGTCTCTCCATTCTTCTCCTCCGCACTCCGTGCGCAAGCTTTTGTGTTCGTGATCCATATTCTTTATATTCGTCATTTAGTATATCGGAAAATTACTCATTCCCCCCACTGTATAGAGAGACACTTCTCTAAGCTATCAAGTTACAGTGTGATAGTAACATCTCTCGGACATGAGTACCCTTGTCGGGTGCAGCACCCTTTCAACAAGCAAACATTTACCATCATTCCCTTGATTCTTTGGAACTAGTTATCTGATAAACACTAATTTCCCTTGTTAATAAAAAATCGAGTTCTAATACACTAGAGGAAAAAAATAAAATATCAAATTTAAATTTTTAATAAGAAACACCAAAACATAATTAGTTGGTTACATATAATGTGACTATGATATGGCAAATGTGTTTCTTTTTTGTTTTTGTAGCAAAAATTACAGTGTGTTCAATGTACAATTGTTGGCAGGACACTAAAACCTGGAGTTCCATGGGCATTTCTTTGTCAAATTGTTTTCATGTTACTGACTGTTTTAATTTGATGAATACCGTTCTATTGTCTAAAACAAGAAGAGATATGAATTACTGAAACATGAATAGACCAAGCCTATGTAAGTCTATCAGTGTGCTCCTGTCAGTGGGGAGCAATTACAATTGGATGTTATTTGTGCACTTCCCTGAATCACTTTTAAAGGGCATGTCCACCCTAAAAAAACTTTGGCCATATCGAAGATCTCCCTTGCCCCCTCCTAACCACGGATTTAGATCTGTAATAAAAGGTTTTGAATCATACTTACAGCCCTTTGCTCCCGCGGTTGTCTTCTTCGGCTCTCTGCAGCAGGAAGCAGAAGAAAGGGGCCAGACCAGCAGCCGCATCTGTGTTTGACTGCCTGTCGTAAAACTGCCGCAGGAGACAAGGGCTGTAAGTATGATTCAGAACCTTTTATAACAGATCTAACTTGGCAGTTGGGGGTGGGCAGGGGAGAGTGTCAATATGGCCATAATATTTTAAGCTAGGAGGAAGGACAGCAATAGAGGGATCCGGAGAGTGGGGGGCTGCCATGTCACAGTCCTTATTGAGGTTAAGGAAGCAGCAGAGACCTGATGACTCACTGACAGCTCCTACTGTTCAGTTTTTCCAACTTTGAACAGACACTGTAGAAGAACCATAAGGAGTAGAGATGTAAGGTAAGGAATTTTTAACACTACACAGAGGGGCCAGTATGGGGTTAAATTTTAGTTTTAGGGGTAGACATGTCCTTCAAGTTTAAATGGGAACTAGTTACCTGGCAATCACTAGGCATTGTGAAGACCAGGATCTGGATTATAGTCAAAGTGTGAATGGCAAATCTTTTTTTTTTTTTCTTTTTAAACAACAATTAACCATCGAGGATTATAACATGGTGTCTTTTTTTAAGCAAAGAAGGGTTTATAAGTCAAAAATACTATATAGATATATAAAAATAACCGCTGCTCTTGATTAATAACACTTTTTAATCAAGAGCCGGTGTTCCAACATGTTTTACAGAATCATTACAAACATTTAAAAACCAGATGAAACACTAAAGATGGCAGATCTATATCAATTACTAGGAGTAATGGCATCCGGAACACCTATTATACCTGCCAGGCATAAATTCAGTAAATAGTATTTACTATTGGGTTTAAATTTGGTTTGATGTCTAGTAAGCTACTGCAGTCTCCAGTACAGCGTTGAAATTAACTTAAATTACCCTTTTTTTTACTTGTTCTACGTTCACTCACACATACATAGCAGCAGCACACCGAGTTAGCTAATAAAAGGTTTTGCTCTAAAATGTATCTGCTTAAAGGCACACTGTATATATGACAACTGTTTCCTACTAAAAGGCCATGTCAATGCCTTTTAGCACTGAGAGCTACTTTTGGTGCATCGCTAAGTGCCGGTATCCTGGTGCTATTAGCTGGCGTTTGAAGTGCCGCAATAAAATGACACTTTTGGCACATAACATGGCTTGCTATATTGCATATATTGCATCGCCCTAACTGTATCTGCCTGGCTTGTTCCGCTTTAAATAAAAACTGAAAATTGCTGAGCTAAAATTAAATTGTGTCTGATGCATAACACATTATGTGACCTCCTATTTATATAGGTATGCCTATAAATAAATCCTTCTGCAAGACTTATTTAGCGTTATATGCAATAATATTCAGAAAACTGGATAACCTATTAAATTGCTTTCCCTCTTTTCCCATTTTTACCAGTAAACATTGCAAACTATGGCATCACCAACATATCAGTACAGGTGTCAGTGCAGCTAAACACAAACTCCCCAAATTCTATTTTTTATATTTTAATATGAATGGTAAACCCTAAACACAGCACTTCCTTGTTCAAAGAGCAGTTTTGTTTTTGGTTTGGTTATTCTGCCTCTTTAAATAAGCTGAAAGGCTGTTTTTTGCATCTCAGTTGGTCATTTGACACAAATCCAATACGTCAAAATGGATAGCACACGCTGTGTCGCATTTCTCTGGCACGGTCATTTGCATGCAGTTCTAAACGAGGTTCATGACTGCAGGTTTCTTTCTCTCTAACAATCACTGGCAGATATGAAGTGCTCTCTTTAAATAAACTGCTCCAGCATCAGAACACTTATTCTCTGCTGCAAATTGTAGGTTGCTTCTGATTTCTTCTGGTTTAAACTGGTTTTCAGGGCAGGAGACTGATACACACAAAAACAAAACAGTATGAATCTATTATTTTAATCCTTCTTTAATCTAACAAACAATAGAATAATTATGTCCAGGGGCTGAAGGGGAAAAATGTCTCTACTAGTTCTGCAAAAGGCATGGTAAAATGGTTCAGCTTATAGCTGGGGGATGGATACATGTTTCATCTTTCATGTGGCCGCAGAGTAAGTAATTACCTCTGATTACACTCAAGTCTTGGGACAACATAAAAAGTCAAGTTTTAGCAACAAAGTAAATTTACTTTAAAGGAATTCAATGAAACAAAGCTATAGATCTGAACGCTGATGTAAATGCTTAAACATATTTCGAGCAACCTTGTGCTCTTTATCAAGTGCACTGGATAAAGAGAGCAAGGTTGTTTGAAACATGTTGTGCAATTAAACCACTGTATGTTTAAAGGGAATGTCCACCCCTCTGGAAAAAAAATGAGTATGTTATGCAAGATCCCCCTAAACCTAGACTTCATTTTGTTTCCAATGTTTAAATCTGCTTCCAGCAAGAGATCTTATACTTACAAGATCCGCGATCCACTCTGCACTCCGCTTTCTGGGTAAGGCAGTCAGTGCCGGCCGTGACAGTGACATTGCGGTCTATCTCTGATTGCCATTCCCTGAGTAGCCTCCACTGAGGCTGCTTAGGAACAGAAAAAGAACACAGCAACCACAGTGGAGAGGGAGTGCAGAGACAGGAAGCGGCGGTGGATTGTGAACTTGTAAGTATGATTTTTCATGCTGGAAGCAGATTGAAACATTGGAAACAAAACAAAGTCTTAGGGGGGTCTTTCATAACATACTAATTTTTTCTCAGAGGGGTGGACATTCCCTTTAAAGGACAACTAAAGCCTCAGAACAACATTGAATTAGAAGGCAGATCTCCTTGATATAAAAACAGTAATCAGTGTCTCACCTCTCATTTTAATATGGTTGTTAAGAAATTTAACTTTCTAACATGAGGTTTGTGTCTTATTTGCCAGAGTTCCAGTATCGCACAGTGTGGTCACTGACCATTATGTTCTTTACACATGCTCAGTCTTAAGATACTGCAGGAACTTGTTACAGTTGGCCACACCCACTAGTAGCCTCTAGACAATGCTTTTACAGGACAGAATAGGCTAGAGAGCATGTGACTGAGATCAGGGGTGTGGTCAGTCCTTGTACATACACAGTTATTTCATCCAGTTCTTCAAGTGGTAACATTTGCTTTAATGCTATTTACTTTATTGCTTTTTTTACAGTTTATTGGTGTTTTTAGAAGGAATATGTTTAGATTCTGGAGTGTAAAAATTTGGGTTTAGTTTAGTTCTCCTAAGCATTCAGATCCATTCCTTTGTTTCATTGAATATACTTGGCTGTGAGCTGATGCCGCCGGATCTACGAATGCACATGGAGGAACCTGGAGGTCGCCCACTACTTTGAGTAAGTTTAAAGGAATTGTACACAGAAAAGATTCCTCATTTCAATCTATAAATGAATACATGTAAGCAGAACTGATATGTTTGTGTTGCTGCATGGCAGTCCAGTACTTGTTGTACTTAAGCTCAGCCCCTCAGTCCTCCACCCCCCTGCCAGACTATCTGACTCTTTGTAAGAGCAAGCATGCTCAGTAATCCATATGAGGCAGCATTGGGAGAGGGAATTTCAAACAACACAGTTTACCCAACACCATTCCAGATACAGCACAACTATTCATAACTGAAGAGTTTAGGAAACTAAGGTACATGATTGACAGCTAAAATGTTAGATGTTTCAGACTGGATATCTAAAGAAATAGGGAATAGATCAACAAATAAATGGTACAGTGATAGTTGGGGAAAATTAGTTTCCAGTAATGGGTAATTTAAAAAAAAACTAATTTCCCAATGTACATCTCCTTTAATGCACATTTAGTTGTTTTAAAACATACTGTATATTGCAATTTTCCTTTTATATAGCTATCCATTGTCTATTTGGTATAATACATAGACTAGTTTGGTGATTGTAAAGATGCTCATACATGGTTGCGCCAATAACCAATACACCTCGATCTGAAAGTAGATATTGATGCACCACCTTGTACCATCGATCTTTTGCAAATCACAGTTAACATCTGAAGGAGACATATAAAGCTATGTGTCTGTGCTTCCAATTGTCAAAAATCCCCCAAGCTGCCAATTGTAGTATTAACAACAGGAATATTGTCAGAAAATACTGATAGCGATCATGATTATTATTAACGCATTACTGTAGTTTCTACAAATCACTGGATTGCAAGAACTTGATGAACAAATAATTCTCCGACGTCTTCCTAAAATAGGTATAAATGAAAAGGAATAAAAACAGCTGTTTTTTCCCTTAAATATAAAATCTATGTCAGAGTACAGTGTGTTGGTTTTCAAGGCCGTCTCGAACGTGATATATTTCAAGGGAATGTTTATAACCCCAACTTGATGACAACCAAATGAAAGTTGCAGATCACATAAAGTTTATGAAAGAATTATATTTATATCATGCAAACATAACTAGTCAGATGTTAGAAGATCTGTTTTTCAATAATAAAATATTATGCAGGGACCTATTCACAGTGACATTCATGTTTAAATAGAAGCTCTTTATCCGGGTTCTTCTTTCTCTTCTTCCCCTAACCCCAGCTGCAAGTCTGACAATTTAAGGATAATTAGGTCATTATGGTGAAATCAAGGTCTACTAACATTTTAGTGCATTTTTAAAAGGTAAAGTATCTTAATGACTTTGGGATGTGCATTACTGCATTGTAACATTAGAAATTCATTTGAAGCTTCTTTGCCAGTTAAGATTCCCACGGGGTTTATTTCTCACCCCTCAGAGTCATTTGGCAGATTATAGTAATAGAGAAATGGAACATTTCCTTTCTCTGTTTCTTAAATCAGCAGATTCCATTTAAGAAGAGAGTGATAATGTTTCACAAAATGCAAAGTAGGGCAATTTCCTATGAGGCTGATGCTGTTTGCAGGTGTTAAGAAGCATCCTATGGTTCCATTTGGCTGAGCACCACGAGCCAGTAGAGTGCCAGCTGTAAAAGGAAGTATCCTGCAGTGTCCTATCAGATGCATTAGCAAAAGAGAACTACTGGGTTTTTTCCTGCTATTACAGACTAACTATTCTGGCACCATTTTCTTTTAATGCAAAAATGTCATTTTGCTGCTAATATTCCCCTCCAGCAGTTTTTACCAGCTTTCTGTATATTTGTAGCCACAAAATCTACAATTGCGTAATTGCTATGGAATTACGTACAATATGAGGTAACATTGTCAAATAGAAACAAAGCAAAAAATTCTGGGGGACATGCAGTAACATTTGTTGCTGCTTAAATGAGTGTATAATCAAGGCTACCCAATGTAATATCAGGTTAGCGTGAGTTTTAGTTTTATTTACGGGGGCCAGCCCGAAGTAAATAGCTGGACAAACATTTGCACTTTCTATTGCATCAGCACCTTTATTTCTTACACTTTTTCATGGTCTAAGGGCTAGGCCACACTATCGCGTTTTTCTTGCGTTTGCGCATCGAAGACGCACATTTTTGGGTGTGTTGCAATTGCGCATGAGATTACGATTTGCGTTTCACATTTTTAATCGCAATCGCATGCGGTTTCCTATACCTAACGAAAAAACGCATGCGCAAACGCAACAAAATTGCACATGAAAACGCATGTGATCCCGTGTGCGATTGCGGCGCAGTGTGGCTGTGCCCTAAACATAATTTTAATAGTATGCTTTTGACACTGCTATCCATAAGCAATTAAAGCTTGTTCTACATATCAATAAGTTTCCTTTGCTTGTATTTTTATTAGTGCAAACCTAAATGGTAGAGGTACAACAGTGTTGCCGTAGGACAATTAAAGATTTTTTATTCCTGTATCCAAAATATTGGCTATAATTATACATTAACTTACAAATGTATTCTATTGCCGTCAAACAATTCAAAGGATGTGACCGAACCAATCCTTGCATGCTAAAATGCCTGTTGCATTATGTTCTGACTCAATTATCATTCCATTCACATACAACAGATTCCTACAGAACATGAATGCGCTCCTTGTTTGTTTCTTTATGGCAAATACCACATACAAGAAAATAAGCTCTAAAATCTTACTGACTTTTAATTACTGCCATTTATTTAAAATGTTATTCTAAAAGAAATCAACAGTATATCAATCATTAGCTTAATATCTTCCCAATACCTTTCATTGCCAGCGCATAAGATGACTGATTCAGATATCATTGCATTAGCAAACCAGTTTATCACATCTACTGTGAAAATACCGGAAATCAGTTTTATGAAATTGCATAACTGATCATTAGCTATAGTATATATTTATAGAACATCTCATTTGTCTAAGCATAAACACAAGGGATAGTTTCTGGTGCTTGCATTGGTAATTATTATGCACTTTCTAGTAGCTATTGTATTACTTGAAGGGTAACTGTGGTCCAAAAATGACTTTAGGTAAATTGACAGGGATTGCTTACCTGAGTATTTTTGTAATTTATTTACATTATTTTTTTTTATTTGTTTCAAAGATATTTACATTTGTATGTATGATCCTGCTTTGTGCTCTCATACCATGTGACAATCCCTCTTTTCTATGTCTCTTCCTCCATTAAAAAAAAGACAAAAATGTGCACACTTTACACACTCCCTGCTGTGGGCTGTGCGGCTATCCCCCCCTCCTCCCCTTTAGTCTTCCTTGAGTCACTGTAACTCAATCTCCTCCTGGTTTCTTCTGCTTTCTTCTGCACTGAGCATGTGCCAACAATAGATTAGAAAGAGGAATTAGTATTTTAAATTAGTATCTCAGATTCAGAACCTCCCACCCACTAAATTTCAGTGATTTCTTCATACCCTGGTCTGCACAGCACAGAGAGGTGGTTGATGGCTCATTTAAAACCAACTTGTTTGGAGGCCACAGTCCCACTTTAAATAAAACACTGTATACACGTGATTGCAGTGTCCTGACTCTACTTTTTTTTAGGGCTTTATAGGGGATGAGAGAAGGTTTGTGGTATGACATAAGGAACATTGTCATTAAAAGACTGAAGATAAAAGGTCAAAATTCAAACAATGCCTGGACATTACTACCTAGAGCACTTGATGTGCTTGTTTTGTGGGCAACCTGTGCAGATTAAAAAATTAAAAATGGAGCATCAACAAATAATAAAAACAAAAATCAGTTGTTCACATGTTAAGTTATATATTAACATATATATACTAGCAAAAGTGTGCCCGTTGGTGCACAGTGGAAATTATGTGTGTATGTTTTGCTATGTGTAGTTGCAGTGCTCACAGGAACCATCAGGAAACATCCAGGGTGGCAATAATAAAATAAGTCTGAAGGTCCTAAAAAAAAACCCAAATAATCGCATCATATTAAATGAACAAACACACACTTATATCCTCCCTTACCTATACTACCTGCCAGCTAGAATATAGAGGGTCTATGTAGAATAAACCTGCAGGTCTGAGAACTGACCCAGGCAATCTAAACAGCATCTTTGGGCAATCAAAAGAAGCCCATACATATATCCGATTTTACTTTCCCGACCAAGTGCTCCCGCGACATTAGACCGATCATGCAAGAACCGCCTGTCTGTGGCATACAAGAATGGGAAAGGTGGTTCTGGCAAGATCAAACTAATATTGCATGAGCGCTTGGTTGGATAAGTAAAATCGGATATATGTATAGCCACCTTAAATCCCATACAGTATCCTGATTAACATGCAAGGTTCATATTTATTAGTATTTACCATAACAAGTGTAACTAACCTGTAGTGATGGCCCAGTTCGCGGATCCGAACCCGAATCCGCAGCGGATTTACCTTGGTCCCCAACCGACGGATATCGCAGATTTTCCGGTTTTCCACCTTCTGAACTTTTCCGAACCGCGTTTTCGAAAATTTTCGAAATTACAAGGATTTCTCATATTTTCAAAAATGCATGAAAAAACGTATTTTCGAAATTACAAGGATTTTACGTATTTTCGAAAATGCACGAAAATACGTATTTTCGAAAATTTTCGAAATTACGAGGATTTCTCGTATTTTCGAGGATTTTTTCATTTTAATGGGTCCACTCGCGGATTTTCGAATTTTCTTGAAAATTCGCGGATCCTCGAGCGGACCGGATTTTGCGAAGTTCGGACATCTCTACTAACCTATGGGGTTAGGACTTGGGACCACAGGATACTGATTGAATATACATGTTAGGGAGAGCTGTGGATAGAGGAGCTAAAAGCTCCACACAGAGTATAAAATGAATTAGAGCCTTCTTATAACAGAAGATACCTCATAGAATCATGTTATTATAATAGCAATGCCTTAATAATCTAACATATAAACACATATTTCTCACTTAAAGAAATGGGTGGGGACATGCAAAGTATCTTATTTATTGCCTTTGGCAAAGGCATGTGTCTAGATATAATACAGCCTAATGGTACAGAGCAGGCGTGTTTAACTATAACATATTTTCCCTTTGTGGAGCTTCATGCTACAGAATTATGTAAAGGTTAGCACATTTGTTCTACTTTTAATTTGCATCCTGATCTACTCATTTTCTTGCAGTGTCTACTCAAAATCAGATTCTTGGTACATGCAGGTTGTATTCAAAAAAGAGTTGCACCTTAAGTGTGCTAGGATTTTCTGAGACTAGGCACAGTTACAAACCGGGACATTGTCTCTTCAAACAGGGACTTTTACCAGTTACAGACCAGCTAATTACAATTTATAGATAGAATGATGTACCGGATATATTTAGTGTACCTAAAGGTGCCCATAGACATGAGACCACGAGTTTGCCCGATGCATGCATGCATAGGGATATCATCCGTATATACTTTATATGGAACGATTGTTTGTTTTCCGCATACAGGAAAACAATGTTATTGGCTTCCTATACTACAGTCGGTAACAATCCAACCTAAAGTTTCCATTTGGGGTAATAGGTTACAATTCTGCCAATAGAATGCATTATGTATGGCCACCTTAGATTTGAGGCCATCTTAAGATGTCTACAGCACTGCACATTGTGGCAGCCTCTGTTATGTGGTTATATTTTGCTCATATATTTTAATCCTGTTTTCAGTCTTTCTAATGCAGTGTCTACCAGCTGTATGGGCCAACAGCCAGCAAGTATCATGGTCAGGAAAAGAAGGAAGGCACATATTATACTTCCATATGCATACACATTTAATTCCCCAGCAAAATACAGAGCCCTGAACCATGCTTTAATAGGAAAATCATCTGGGAGGTTCATGTGTTTTTGAAACAACTTATTGTTGAACTGTATGCCTATCAAATCAAGGCATATTGTCATATGCCTTGATTTGATCATATACTGTATGTTTATTTACCCAACCTTTCCTGTAGTCAGGTTATAAATTATATGTACCCAAACAGCACATTCTGCTTTAGAGAAGCACAAAACGTATTAAAAAGGGATGCTAAATAGATTGGTTGCAGCTGAGTTTATAAATCAAACTCATGTATGTAGACATATTCTAGTGCCTCTATTAATGGTTTCCCAGCAACTGTGTTTTTTAATAATTAAGATATTACAAATGTAGTAACACTTTACAACAATGCTAGCAGGGAGGAATACATGGACAAAAAAATCTCACATCAAAGGGAGAAATCACTATCAAAAATAAAAATAAATAACTGCTGGGTCAGCAGTTACAATCTAAAAACAAAGCTCTTCTTAAAACAACAGCAGCAAGAGTGTGGACCTAAATCTTCTCTGACATATACTGTAAGATAATTTACAGGAGCTACTACCTAGCATCTCCATGTCAGCTGTTACTTGCTGTGTTAGAAATGCTCTCCTTGTTCAGCTATAACCTGCAACATTGTATCTAGTACAGAACCTGAACTCCACACACTCTACATAGCAACAAATGTTGCAATTTGCAAATGAAATGAAAGTGAAGGAAGGAGAGGGGGGGTGAGCTCAGCTAATAGTACTGAGGAGAACCGTTCTAAAATGCCAGGTAAAAGCTGCTGCAGACTTTATAACAGTGACCCTGTGACTAGCAGCCATGAGATCTATATCCTTGCCTATTTCTTCCTTCCCCCCCAACTCTCTAATTAGAACTTAGAGTAGGTTAGGAGTGAAAAATTCAATGGAGGAGACATGGAAAGCAGGTACATACAGTATATCATTTCAATGCTGGCAGCTGAAAGGGTTAAAGATAATACTCTTCTGGCACTGAAAGTGTTAATGGCAATACTATGGGGAAGTCTGCTGCCACCAAAGGGTTAATAGCAATTCTCTGGAAAGGTGCTGGCACTGAAAGTATTAATAGTAAAGTCTGCTGGCACTAAAGGGTTAATGCTAATGTTCTGCTGGCACAAAATTATTAATGCCAATATTCTTGGAAAAGCACCTAAAGAGTTAAACATCATAGCTCTCACCAAATTTCCCTGTTCTGCCCTATCTGGCTGGAAACAATTTCTGTGGAGAACACTGGTGCCACATACCGCACATCCACTGAAACCTATCCTGTCCTTCCAATCAGTATTTCATTTGTGGCCAGTGTCGCTGTATTCATACAAAAGTATGTATACACTCCCGCCTCACACAGTGTGTGCCCCTTACCAACTAGTAAAGCGGTTCCACTATAAAGAACAGTCGCAGTAGACGGCGTCAGAAGCAGAAGACCAGCTGTAGTTTGACAGTTTGACAAATATTTATTTATTTGGGGGGGGGGGGCACACGTAGGTGGGAGGGCGCCTAGGGTACTAAAATAGCTAGAAAGGGCCCTGTTCCAACATTCCCCTTTAAAGGGTATCTCTAGTGGTTAAAACCCCTTTTTGTCGTGTTCTGACAGGTCCCAATGGACTTAGTACTTAATGCGCATATGTGATGCGCATCGCAAACAGAGTCCGTCAGAGGATGTGGCGGAGGAGAGAAAGATCGTTTAAGTTGCTTAACTTCATTACCAGCTCCTGAACATTTTATTGAAGAACAGGAGGTAAGACACAGCTCCTTTACCTCCCATTCTTCAATAAAAATGTATAGCAAAAAGTGGTTTTAACCACTGGAGATGCCCTAAATATAGGTACTCTATTGAGAAATACATTGCAGAGCCGGGTAGTGACATCATCCGGATGCGCAAAGGCTGTGGAGCGAGGATGCGGATCTCGCGGCCGCCGGACAAGGTAGGAGAAACATTTACTTTATTTACACAGGGACACACTTAAGTGGCAAATACATACAAATAGGAGTATGCACAAATATAGGAGGATTTACCCCTATTTGCAAGTATTTACCACTTAAGATGTTTGAAAACTACAACTCCCAGCAATAAAGCATGCTGGGAGTTGTAGTTTCCAAACATCTTTAGTGGCAAATACTACCCCCTCGGTTTATACTCGAGTCAGTGTGGTTTTCCTCCTTTTTTACCTAAAAAAATTAAAACTGCATTCCGATGGAAAACAATCATGGCTTTAGAACAAGGAGATTGGACCTGTCAGTAAATTTCACCCACGGCCATCCTATATAATAAAATGCAAGTGTGCGTCCCTGTGTGTGTGGCTGCAATCTACCTGATTGGCTGCTTCTTTCCCTTCAGAGCAGAACAGCCAATCGGATCACAAGTTTGCATTAAGGGGCGGGACCACAGACCACAGACTGCTGGCTGCTCTGGGTGGGTTGATTTCTTAAGTTAACTCTTCACAGTGTGAAAATTCCTGTCCATGCTGCATTACTGGGTATGACAACAATAAACAATACACACACCAGGTATGTTCTAAGATCTCTGGGTGGGGGACAGTGAGGCAGGGGGTAGCTGGTGGGGTGTGTGTTTGTCCTGGACCACAATGATATTAATCATGTGTCTGTGGGGGGTTGTGAGGGAGAGGTTTCCAGTAGACATCAATGTCTGGGTGAGGGTGGGGGGAGTCAGAACTGCTCACTGACATGACACCATGCTAAATTAACCTCCTATTAACCAAAGGTGTCAGGGCTGGCTGTAAAGCAGAGTGACAGAGGGGGGAGGGCTGGGTCTGGGACAGGGGGGTGGGACAGAGGGGGTGGGACCTGAGTCTGGGGCAGAGAGGGGGCCCTGGGTCTGGCGCAGAGGGGGGCCCTGAGTCAGGCACAGAGGGGGGGCTGGGACAGAGGGGGGGCTGGGACAGAGGGGGGGGGGGTGGGGCGGGCGGGGGGACAGAGGGGGGTGGACCTGGGTCTGGGACAGAGGGGGGCCCTGGGTCTGGGACAGAGGGGGGACTGGGTCTGACAGAGGGGGGGCTGGGGATGGGACAGAGGGGGGGCTGGGGCAGAGGGGGTGGGACCTGGGTCTGGGACAGAGGGGGGGCCCTGGGTCAGAGGGGGGCTGGGACAGAGGAGGGGCCCTGTGTCTGGCGCAGAGGGGGGCCCTGGGTCAGGCACAGAGGGGGGGCTGGGACAGAGGGGGGGGCTGGGACAGAGGGGGGCTGGGACAGAGGGGGTGGGACCTGGGTCTGGGACAGAGGGGGGGCCCTGGGTCTGGGACAGAGGGGGAACCTGGGTCTGGGACAGAGGGGGGGCCCTGGGTCTGGGACGAGGGGGGGCCTGGGTCTGAGACAGAGGGGGGGGCTGGGACAGAGGGGGGGGCTGGATCTGGGACAAAGTGGGGGACCCTGGGTCTGGGACGGGGGCTGGATCTGGGGCAGGGAGGAGCCCTGGGTCTGGGACGGGGGCTGGATCTGGGCAGAGGAGGAGCCCTGGGTCTGGGAGAGAGGGGTGGGACCTGGGTCTGGGACAGTGTGGGGGGGCCCTGGGTCTGGGGCAGAGGAGGGGCCCTGGGTCTGGGACAGACAGGGAGCCCTGGGTCTGGCACAGAGGGGGGGCTGGGTCTGGGACAGAGGGGGGGCCTGAGTCTGGCACAGAGGGGGGGCTGGGTCTGGGACAGAGGGGGGCTGGGTCTGGGACAGAGGGGCTGGGTCTGGACAGAGGGGGACGCCTGGGTCTGGGACAGGGGGGACCCTGGGTCGGACAGAGGGGGACCCGGGTCTGGGACAGAGGGGGGGCCCTGGGTCTGGGACAAAGTGGGGGACCCTGGGTCTGGGACAAGTGGGGGACCCTGGGTCTGGGGCAGAGGGGGGGTCTGGGCAGAGGGGGGTCTGGGACAGAGGTGGGCCCTGGGTCTGAGACGAGGGGGGGTCTGTACAGAGGTGGGCCCTGGGTCTGGGACAGAGGGGGAACCCTGGGTCTGGGACAAAGTGGGGGCCCTGGGTCTGGGACAGAGGTGGGCCCTGGGTCTGGGACAGAGTGGGGGCCCTGGTTCTGGGACTGGGGGGGCCCTGGGTCAGAGGAGGGGCCCTGGGACAGAGGGGGGCCCTGGGTCTGGGACAGAGGGAGGGGCCTTGGGTCTGGGGCAGAGGAGGGGCCCTGGGTCTGGGACAGACAGGGGACTCTGGATCTGGGACAGAGGTGGTGTGACCTGGGTCTGGGACAGAGTGGGGGGCCCTGGGTCTGGGAGAGAGAGGGCCCTGGGTCGGGAAGAGGAGGGGCCCTGGGTCTGGGACAGAGGAGGGGCCCTGGGTCTGGGACAGAGTGGGGGGCCCTGGGTCTGGGACAGAGGGTGGGGACCCTGGGTCTGGGACAGAGTGGGGGACCCTGGTCTGTGACAGACAGGGGGTCTGGGACAGAGGGGGTGGGACCTGGGTCTGGGACAGAGGGGGGACCCTGGGACTGGGAGAGAGGGGGGCTGGGTCTGGGACAGAGGGGGGGCCCTGGGTCTGGGACAGAGGAGGGGCCCTGGGTCTGGGACAGAGGAGGGGCCCTGGGTCTGGGACAGAGGGGGGACCCTGGGTCTGGGACAGAGGGGGGACCCTGGGTCTGGGACAGAGGGGGGACCCTGGGTCTGGGACAGAGTGGGGACCCTGGGTCTGTGACAGCGGGGGGTCTGGGACAGAGGGGTGGGACCTGGGTCTGGGACAGAGGGGCCACCCTGGGACTGGGGAGAGGGGGGCTGGGTCTGGGACAGAGGGGGGGCCCTGGGTCTGGGACAGAGGGGGGACCCTGGGTCTGGGACAGAGGGGGACCCTGGGTCTGGGACAGAGGGGGGACCCTGGGTCTGGACAGAGGGGGAACCCTGGGTCTGGGACAGAGAGTGGGGGCACTGGGTCTGGGACAGACAGGGCCCTGGGTTCGGGGGCAAAGGGGGGGCCCTGGTCTGGACACTAAGAGGGAACTGTGGCCTTGGGACATGGAGGATGGAGGCACTCTGGGCTTCTAGCGCCTGTTATTGTAACAGGCTTAATGTCTAGTGTGTCTATAAAAAGCCAAGTGGTATATCCCAGCAAAGTATTTGTTATACCACAACAGGTTTATTGATCTGTACTCTGTTGGTCAGGAATATTGGCTTGGGGTTGGGTCAATGTCAGTAAGTAATATTACTACGATTTTAAAATGTGCTTGCTATGAAGCTGAACATTTTATTTAGAGAAAAAACAACTGTACAACATATCATTCTGTGCCTAAAGTCTTTTAAAGAGCATTATCAAATGATAATTTGCCCTCCTGTCAACTACATGACATTCCTCAGGGTGGTCTGGATACAATTTATTTCATAAACAAGGTCATAGTATTTTGTCCTCAAGTTACCGTCCATCTTCCCTATCATTCAACAAAATAATTTGTAGACTAAATAAAGAATCTCATTAACTTAAATTAAGGGCAGACGGACTACTTGGAATAAATAAAACAGACTCTTCTGAAACATATAAAATGAATTATTTCCTTTTTAATTTTAAAAACTAATTCAAAATAATATTATGCAATAAAACTATTCACATTTAGTTTAATATTACCTTATGGACTGGGTAGAATTTTCATTAACTTTACACAGAGAATTTTCCCTAGGGATTCAAAAACAAATTACTAATAAATTACAAAAACATCAATCTGACCTCCTAATTACATCTGGCAGCTGTATCAACCCCTTTATTAGTAAAAACCTCTGTACTGTATATCTCACATAGGTACCGGCAGGTATTGGATGGTAAAAGACATTTAAACTTATTGAATCTTTATCTTTTTCAGCTTTATGTGAGATTTACAGAGTAGCACAAATAAAAATTTTAGCAGGATGAAAAAATGAGCCATTTGTCACTGCCATTTTTTATAACCAATGTGCTTAAGGGCTAGGCCCCACTAGGCAGCTCGCAGTAATCGTGCGATGCAGCGAAATCGCAATTCCTGTGCGATACCATTCCTTTGATGTTACCCTATCGCAGCACATGTGATCGCATGCGCCACGAAAGGGGTCGGCAGTGCAGGAGATAGTGGGGCCATCCCCGATCTCTTCTATTGGTGTGCACTGAGCACACACCAAAATAGCCTAGTAGGGCCTAGCCCTTACAGTAGAACAGAGACACCTCAAGAATAAATGCCTACTTAAGTGCCATATTAATGCCACAAGAAATCTTCTGACTTAAAACTGCAATTAGCTTTCTTGGTTAACTTTTAGCTTCTAAATATAACATAAGCCCTTTTTATTTTATGTGAAATTATTCTCTTAGACAATATTATATATTACCATATGGTCTTGCCGATTACCTAATGTCTTTTTTCAGTTTTAATATGATGACACATTCTGAAAGTGTTATTCTTTAGTACAGTACATATGGGAGTGAACTAAGGTTTTATCCGGCCTCCGGCCTGTTATGGATTTTGTGCATTTTAAAGATATTAGATGTCACTAAAGAGATTTCATTTCTACATAAAACATAAGGTTGAAGGCCCCCTGGTGTTCAGATTTCTTGTATGTAAGAGCAGCAGTGGTTTAACTGCTTTCACAATCCACAACTTTCTCACTGTGTGATAAGGCGTGACATAACTCAAAAGGGAATATTTATAAACAATCGCTGTTTTCGCCATTACACTATTGCAGGACATTGCAATGGCAAAAAGCATTCTTTTCACCGTATTTATAAATCCGATTGTTTTTGCAGCGAAAAGCATCGTCGTGGAAATGCAGTCAGCAACATTCATTGCGTTAAGTCTGGTCTCATGGCAAAAACAGAAATTGCTCACAAACGCCGCCCATTACCAGACTAAGCTTGCAAGTAACAAACTGGGGCTACATTAGCAGAAAAAACGTGAATGTATATGTTGAATTACCTAATCGGTAATATCTGACCGTATTACAGTAATGAAAAATAGTCTACCCCCAACCCCCCAGGTCCCTTATTAGTATTGAGAAACACTCTACAATGTACTGACACCTTACAAGGAGCCAATGGCAGGCTACATATTTGGCCACTTGTGCTTTTTGCCACCTCAGACTTGCCGATTTTGAATGGCTGAACTTAAAGGGCATGTCCACCCCCAAAACTATAATCCCCCCAACCACTAGCCCCACCATGTAGTGTAGTTTTATCCTTACCCCACCCCCCAGCTCCATAGGGTTCTCCTGTAGGCCCCCCCCCCAAAGTCCCAAAAACTGCCCACAAGGAGGCTAGCAGAGTCCATATAGGACTCTGCCTCCTACCTGGCCTCCGGGAGAAGTTTGGCATGCGTACTGCAGCCCTTCTCCCCCTCCCTCTCCCTCCCTCTCCGGATTCCCTCCCCCTAGCATTAATTCCCTTTAATACAGTATTCCCCCTGGTCTCCCAGCCCCAACCGCATCATTTTTATTTTTAGAAAGTTCCCCAAACTTTTACTTACCTCCCCTCTTTCCACCGCTGCACTGAATGACCGGCAGCCGCGTCCGTGATTGGCTGCCGCTCAGCCAATCACAGACGCGACTGCCGGTCCCGCCCCTCTGCTGGCATTTTCTCGCAAGCAGAGGGCCGGGAGCGCGGCGGAGGAAAGAGGGGAGGTAAGTAAAAGTTTGGGGAGCTTTCTAAAGATAAAAAAGATGCGGTTGGGGCTGGGGGACCAGGGGGAAGGCTATATTAAAAAATCACCTTGGGTGGCATGTGTTAGGTAAGCTTTCTGGTTGCTGCCAAGCCTTCCATGTTTGGAAGACTTTCTGGCAATACTACTTGTCTGCAGACAGTGACATAACAACAGCCCCCATAACAGCAGGGGGACCTGGGGGCTAAAGGGCCCACTAATCCACCCAATTGTATCGTATTTGCTCGTATGTTAGTTAAGGTGATCGCTTGCACCTTTACTTATATGTGCTTTCAGCTTTTCAAAAACTACTGATCACGGGAAATTAGCTAAAAGGGTGTGTGTCATGGGCCTGGCTATAAAGCTGTGAGGGGGCCCTGAAGTTATTGGTGCTGTGCTGGGTGGGTGGCTTGTTGGTGCTGTGCTTGATTTTTTATTCCTTAAGCCCTGTTGCTGTGGGTAAGAGAGAGGAATCGATTGGCATAAAATTATTAGATTGGGTGTGTGATGAAAAAGGAACGAGGGGGAGGTAAGTATAACTGTCCTTTAATGGACAAAGTCACACAAGTGATGCAAAAACTGCCTTTTTTTAGGAAAGGAATGACTAGGTCCCAGCAACACATGGCTATGATTTTTAGTTTATGGCTGAACTACATTTGCCAGAATCCCTTTCTAGACACTACTTCAAAAATGTTGTTTGTATATATCTTATACCACTTTGTTCAGTAAGGGATGTGTTTTATTCCTGTCCTGAAAAGTTCTGATTTTGGATCTCTATTGATCACCTCTCTCAACATGCCACATGGCTCACTTGGTTGAGCCCTGTGGGTGAGATGAGAGGGAGGGAATGTGATATTGATTTGGTGTTGGGTGGGTGTGATCTTGAGTCTCTCCTGAGGCAGGTGGGTGGCTGACCCTGTTTTATCCTGGCCCAGAAAGACTTAAGTCTCAAGGATTCAGACCATGACTTGAGTTTATTATTATGGCTTGTTTTATATCAAGTCATGGTCTGAAGCCTTAAGACTTTAGGGTGGTTTTAATCTACAGCTGGCTGTAGTAGCAGATTTCCTTGTTTCTATGTTTTTTTTATTTCTAAATATCACTGCCCATGCAAGCCTAATTAACATTTTTGTCACAGCTCACCAAAAATATATATCTTTTAACACAATTTCAATATACGGAAATGTTGTGTTACTTTACATTACAATAATGATATATGGATAACAGTAAAATATACACACCATGACAGAAATTGGAGAACCATTAATCTAGAAATGAGTTGGTTACTGCTATTTCCTTTTCGCCATTCTCCAGCTAACCCTCTACAGCAGTCTTTCTTTTTATCCATGAAAGAATTGACATGGCTTGGGGAATCTCTACATAAAAAAATATATTTTCTCATTTCTTTATCATTATATCTGTTGTATTCAATTAGATCAACTGGACTTGAAATGTAGTTCTTGAAGACATTTCGCTAGTCATCCGACTGGCTTTCTCATTCTGAATTGAGAAAGCCAGTCGGATGACTAGCGAAACGTCTTCAAGAACTACATTTCAAGTCCAGTTGATCTAATTGAATACAACAGATATACCATGACCTGGATGAATGAAAACCTTCACAAGCATACAGCGTGGTTGTTATGTTACATTCACATGGATGGCAGGCTGTGGTGCTGTGAAAGGTTTCTGAGCTTTCATCGTTAGTAAAACAGCACATGTAGGGTTTCACTACCAGCAACTACTGTAAATGCTGTTTAATTGCAATCATTGCAGTCCTGTTACAGTAGTTACATTTATTAAGCATGTCTCTCTTAGGTCAGATAATCTGGCAACATACAGTAGCACTTAAAATGCTTCAGTGCAATAGGTAAACTTGGAATCAACAAGATGTACTGGCAACTTTAGGTGTAGCAAACAGTGCCAGACAGCAATATCTCTAGAGCTAGCAAGGTATCATCTTTTAGAAAGAGGGGTGTAGATTCAAGGGGGGAAATTATAATTGTCCCCATTTAAAAAGCACAAGGTGATAGCAAGTTCATTGAATAGATTAAGAGTGAGCTAGATAAGTTACTGCTATTAATTCATTTTAGTTGATTCAGGGATAGGTAGAGTTGATGTCTGTGGGTTCCGTGCACGTGTGCATGCGCATGACTTCATGGCACATGTGATGTGTGACATTCAGTACGTGCATAGACGTCATCTTCACATGCCACACCGGCGTCACGCTCGCACACACCCGTGCACGCACTGATGTCACGTTGTGTCGCTGTGGCGTATGCGTGTGCCGGAACGTACAGGCATTAACATTTTGAGGCTCAAACAGTAAAAGCAGAGGAAATCTCAGTGGGGCAGAGATTAACATTCAGCAAACCAGTACAACGATGTCAAACTTTCAAGCACAAAGTAAGGCTCTAGGAGGGACATAGGTAAAAAACATATGCAACAGTATTTTTAAAGCTGGCAGCTTTCCAATCAACATAACTTGATTTTGTGGGGTTTTTGGACGATTGTTTTTTTTTTTTTTTTTACAGTACACTTATCCTTTAAGTAAATAATAATTAGTAGACTCCATTGACTTCAGGTAAAACAACCAAATAACTCCACCATTATGGTAGATGGATCGCGGTGCAGTCCTCCCTACTCCCCGTCAACTGTCTAGTGCCTGGCAACAGAGACTTCAATAATCAGGACTATGCCATTGTAGAAAAAAGGTGTGGTCCTGGCATGTGTCTAAAAAGTGACATGTTTCAAAAGTTTTTGACTGGTCTGCACAACTTCAAACCTGAGTTTCAACTTGCAACTAGGAAATATCTAACCTCTATTAAGGCATGTCCACCCTCATAGTTTTTTTATACTGCTTAAGGAACCCCCAAATATATTTTTGACTATTTACCTTTGCCAAAAATATTTCTAACCTTACTTACACAGTCCAATACACTCCTACCGGCGGTAAGAACCTCCTCTGTGCATGTGATTTATGTGTCTGTCACAGCATCAGAGAAGGCTTCTCTTATGCAGATTTGGGTAATGCAGGTCAGCCTGTTTTTCATGAATTAAGCACATGGACTGACTGAATTGCCAGGCAGTGGAAGCTGCAACGGAAGGAGAGATGTGGATGTGAACCACCCACAAGGTCAACGCATCTGTTCATGCACCACTTGCCTTCATCACAAGCAGATAGCCCATAAAGTGCAATGTCCCTGAACACTCAGATGAGTATAGTGGGTAACAGCTGCACATGGCCAGTAAAGGTCTCCAAAGACCCTTTTAAAAGTTGCAGGGACCCAAAAAGAGCTTCGTTAGGGCTACTGGTCCCCTGTAGAGGCTTTAAGAACTGTTCGATGAGCAGTAGGGGCGCATTTCAGAAAGTCCTCTCTCTATATCTTTTTAAGAAAGTTGTGGAGTACAAGGCCATGTGTGGCCTAATTGTTGCACACTTGACCTAAGGACAAGCAGACTTGGAACTTTGACAGATCATAGGTAGGAGAGTAACAACTACCACCAACAAACTCTCCTACCTCCCTGAGAATTGTAGATTTAAAATAGAATTTAATCTATTACTTTTTTAAAAAAAAACATCTTCACAAGCAACTTTTTTGTAAGAATTCATTTTGTCTTTTTTTTTATCCATCAATAGATTTTTTTAAGGTATGGCATTGGTTAAGTTGTCTTCACTTCCCCTGTTTGTATTTCCATTTTAAGTTGGATCCACTCAATCACTTTTGGTATAACATCTCTGTAAAAAACTGTTTTATCAGTTCCTCTATTTTATTTCCATTTTAGTGGATCCACTTAAAATGGAAAATCAAACAACAACTGATAGAGCTATTCATAGAGTGGTTGTACTGAAGTGATTGATGATTTATAGTTTACTGTGCAAGCAAACAAATCTCACAAGATTCACTAGACAGGGTAAATGTAATAATACGCCTTATTTCTCCATTGTAACAATTCTATCTAACTGTAAGTTTTCCCCCAACCCACCCTCAGAAATATAAGGATATTCCAGTCAATTAAAAAACTTACAATAAATAATCATAATAGCTGGTTTTAAAAAAAAATTGATATTTTTTTTTCCAAAGAACCAACGATTGCATACACAGAAATACCATGCATTAAGTTGAGGCTACATAAGTCAGTTTAAAGTAGTGCTCTGTGCTCTGGGTATCTCCATAAGGTGTCCAGAAAAACTTGTGCAATGATAGCCACTGCGAGTGATTTCACACCACAGTGCTATCCATTTATCATAGGCAGTAATTTTTTTGGTTTGATCTCTAAAAAAGGTCTCAGAATACATATAAAAATATACTGAGTAGCTATTTTTGATTGATTTTGAGACTTATAAACCATTGAACTCAGTATTATTTCATTCTTCAAAGTCTGGGTATCAGTTTCTTCCTCTCTTTGTTCTTGACATGCAATGTACCTATTTTATTTAAAATTATTTTGTTTTTTCTGTATTTTATTTCAATATAAGTTAGCACATTATTTTTCAGGGAATTTCTATGGACTTAAATGTTACATTAAATACAATTTTTTTTAAATGGAGAAGATTCCCAGTTTACCAGTGAAAGTTTAACTAAACCTTTCTTCTAATTTAAGAAAAATTTGATTAAACAAAAGACATTTTTTAGTTCGCAGTCTCGGTGCATTTTAGGTGATATTGGGAAATCGGGTCTCCAATTGGCATCTGCACTTTCTTCACATAACTTTTAAAAAGCACACAACATTTGAACACTAGGATGAAGTTGGGGTGTGAACTGATCCTGGTTCCGAATAGATCTTAAAGGTTCCAAAGTTCAAATGAATGTTCAGAACTCTCGGATCTCGCAGATTTCTGCATTCATTTTATCCAGCCACTGACCTTAAAATCACTTACTAACAGTGCAACCACCTCCCCTGGGTACAAAAGTCCGTACTATGGGCCTAATTTTCAGTTAATTATCAGTGGGGCCCGGAAGCCTCCGCAGATGATCCGATACAATTGCTCCAAAAAAGTTAAAACTTCACTTTTATTTAAACATTAAAAACACATGCCACTGATACAACTAGTGTTCCAACCCCCTTATGTGTTGTCAGTGTAGTGTCTTTCGCTTTCTGTTTGCACTGTGATCCTTGCAATTTATCAGGCCAGTTAGAATAAAATTTTATCTCCCGATACAATTGTATGATCTGCAGATCATATCGGCCACGATCTTTAAGTCTAGGGCCACCATAAAACAGGGGACAGAAGAGAGAATAGCATTGAGTCCAAAATCCAGTTAACGATTTTGTGATCCTCAAATTTAATTTGTGAACCCTCTAACAGGGCCAGTTTTTAGTTAAAATGTGTCCCTCGCAAAAGTGAGCATGCCAGATATCTCCAGTAACTCAGACACCTCAGCATTTTTTTTGTGAATGGGCCAATTCTGCTTCCTGTAGAGTAGTTTAGCTTAACTGTCACCTTTGTTACAGCGATTACTGCCCCCTTTATGCATCAAAGTCACTGGCCCCTCAAGTGTCTGTCACCAACCTGACTGGCTGATGTTCTGACCCCCTCACACAAAAAGCTGGAAACTTTTGAAGACTTTAATACATGAAAAAACCTCTCGTCTCTAATTTCTCATGACCTTCTACCAGTCTTAAAGCTGGATACACAATTTAAATGTTAAGAGACAATTCTGTCAGATTACATTACAGAACATCACCTCCCTATCAATAAAGTGCGTAGTGTAGAACACTTTGACCTGACCAACAGTTCCTAGATCGCGGTGGCCCCTGTACTAATGTATACGGAGTTGACAGGGCTAAAGGGAATGTGTCAGTCCGGAATGTTCTCCCTAATTTTGTATAGATGGAATGCTTGGGACTGGTGTAGCATATATTTAAAAAATAACAGACAGAACTTAAGGATCTGTCTGTCACCTTTTAAATATCTTTACAATGTATCCAGCTTAACATTCTTGCAGAAGCAAAGCTCTGAGCACTTACCACTACCCCTCCCAGATTTACCGGTAATAGCAACCTTTTTTTTTAGTTGCTGACCTTGCTAATTGCACCTGAAGTAGACGTACGATCTTTTGCCATTACCGGCAGCTGTTGCTTCAGTAAAATGTTAATCTGTCTAGAGATCGAGACAGGCAGCGAAAACCCCTCAATTCGTGAACCCTTGGGGATTAGCATTTTTGAACCCTCGAATAAATCAATGCAGAACCTCAAAAATAGCTTGAACGTAAAGAAAGATTTTTCTCGGTTAAATGTAGTTTTTCCCAGACAATTTCCCAGGTCCCTGAGATATTTAACTAACTATTATTGCTATTTTTATACCTTAAATTAAATCAGAACTTTTAGATTTTCGTCTTCTATGGGTTCTCTTTTTTGGATTTCCAAAATTTTCGATATTTTCAAAAATTCAAACAGAACTTCTGGCTCTGACACTTCTCTATTTGACACTCATACTCAGGTCAAAAGTTTATAGTTTAAAAGCTCAGCTTTACATTGTAAGATTTCATTAAACGAATTTAAATTTTCTAAAAAATATTTCCAGGTGTTTTACTTTATTTTAAAAGTTTATTTTCTATACATAGAATAAAGTCATTGTAAAAAATAATTCACATACAAATAGGCATGCAGTGATCACCATATTTTATCCAAAACCTTGTAAAGAGGTCATAAAACTTATTAATCTTTATAAAAGTTGGTCAGGTTTTCGCCATCGTGTTTTGCCAGATGGATGACATATTGGTGGCCAATAAAACTACCGCCACTTATTGACATTTTGCTTTTTGAGGCATATATCACCTACATGTTCGGCAATAACCACTTAATTGTAATACATAAGCTTCAAATATGCCAAGTTTTGGTGGTGCATTAGTGGGCACATTTCTTACCTGGAAAAAGGTCAGTAAACTATGGATGGATTCCTCCCAATGGAAAGGATAAATTGGGGGCAGTGTGCCCTGAGGTGTGTGCACGTGTGCCAGTGCACAGTCCTTTTGAAAGCAAAGCGCACAGTGGCTGAAAAGGTGCGCACAGAGGATTTGGAGGTCTGATTGGTAAACAGCTTGTTATTTTGTGTTTTTTTTTTTAAAACAGCCATCTGGTTCCACTGTCCTGCTAGGGGGTGCTGTGGCACGCAACACCTAAAAATATTCTGTTATTCTCTCCTGCTCTTCTTTGATTCACAATTAATACACTTTGCCTTCAGAGCGGGGGAGGTAAGTTTGGAAGTGTGCAGGAAATTGTCCACCAGAAGTCATTTTTTCAATCTTTATGTGCTTATGTTTTGTGCAACAGAATCAATATGAAATGTTTTACTGTTAGGTGAGGTGTCTGCTGTTACACTGGGAGGTGTCTAGTGCCATTTTATACCATGTTTGGGATGGGTATCTGGGGGATTTGCAAGTTACAAAACTTTGGGTTTGGGTTGGTTCGGTCATTTAGTGCTGGTAGGCAAATCTCTGAACAGCTTTCTGTATCCTTCCCCTAAACCATGATGGTGAACAATCTTGTCTTCAGGTCATTTTAGAGTTGTTTTGAGACGTCCCTTTGTGGCTACTCTTCAGAGAAAATTAAAAGAGGAGCGAAACTTACAATGACCCCCTAATACTCTTTCTCATAAGTTGAATGTACTCGTGTATGTAGGTCAGGGGTCACTGAGCTACCAAGCCAATTAGAGTTCAATAATTAGTTCTAAAGGTTTTGGAATCATAAAATTACACAGTCTCCAAAGTTATGCACTTGCTATTTTGTTTTAAACATTTTATGCACACTTAAATCCAAGAAACTTCATTTCACTCTCATATCACTGTGTGTGCCTCCTATATGATATATTTACCTGCCATTTTTTATCGTAACAACCAAAGATTTATACAGAACAATCATGGTAAACAATTGAAGGGCAATCGAATCTGGTCGAAAAAGCATCCACAACATCCGCTGTAGGTATTCAAAAAAGTGCTTATTTTATTTAGAGAGGAAAACCATGACAATTCACAGTTGCCCAAACTTTCGCATTCCACTGTATGACGCTATTTGACTTTATTGGTAAATAAAGAAAATACAGAACCTAAAAAAAAAAGCGATCTTAAAAAGCGAAAAAAATTATAAAAAAGCGAAATCTCAGATCGTATTACAGTAAATGCTAGAAATATAGTCAAACGCTCCTCCCTGGGTACTTATTAGTATTGTGGCCACTTATGATTTTTCACCACCCTCTGAAGGTATCGGTAATGACTTTTCTCCTCCACTTTTTATTCTCCACTTTTTAATCACTGCTTTATAAATAGTAAAAGTCAAAATTTGGCAAAAATCGACGATAACGGAGGCAAAAGTTTAACAAACCTTTTATAAATAGGCCCCTTAGCTCTATTTAACCCGAACTGTTTCGATAGTTTGAGTTTGTCCGAACTCATAAAGTTCAGCTCGAACTAGGTTCGAGTTCTAGTCCTCCCTAATCCTTATTTTTGAAATATGTGGTATTCATTCCTAAGCCCAGTAGAACTCACACTTGTTCTGAGTTAAGATCGTTTTTTGCTGCTAAAAAGGGTTGTTGTGTTGGCATTGCCATTTTTTCAGATCACCATTTTTCAATAGCCCCATGGTGGGTATACAGGTATGACCATATTTCTTCTGCATATGAATACTACAACTTAACCATGTTAGTGAAATCCTGGGAGTTCGGATAGGATGTTTAGTTTGTCCAATAAAGGCCCTAGGATGTTGGCTAGATATTTCACCGACTCTGCAAGTTACAACAACATGAGCTGATGCTGCTGATATAGGTCTTAGTGGGGTCCTCTTTTTTGTTTATCTTTTTCAGGAGTCATATATAACAGGATGTGCCTCACCAGGGTAGAGGACATGATACATTGCTTGACATCATGGCTTTATATACTTTTGAAGCTGTTTTAATAAGTCTATGACCCTTTTCTTGTAGCAGCTGGTGGGATCCTTGTTAGAGTTTCAAACTTGTTGTTCTCGACCAGGAGTGTGGTCACCTTAGCATGGTGTTCCGAGGTGTTGGGACCACTGTGCATCTTTCCTTATCCACAGCGGATCATGATACTGGAATATTTTTGAGGATGTTAGGCTCTTCTTCCTGTGTGCTCTCGGGTTAGATGGTGGTGGTTTAGCACTGGCTAGGCTTACGCTACTGTTAAAGTTGTTCTGCCTCACTCTGTATATCTTATTGTAGATTGAGGTCTCTGTAACTGCTAAACTATCCAACACAAGAATGGCTTAAAAGTGAGTCAAAATTCAGCCCTTAGCCAGGACTTCCATTTCTGGCAAGGTCAGGGTCCTGTTAGACAGGTTTCTCGCCCTTTCCTTTGTGTCTACGTAATAGTGACGATTCCTTCCCTTTGTCTCTGAGGGGTGTTCTTGTGTTAAAACAGAGGTTCTCTAGGGTTTTTGCTACCTAGCCAAACTTTGAATGCTGCATGAGGTGTGCATGGTGTGCCCACAGAAATTGGGTTGGCATGACTTTGTGCTGGGAGCATGGCTAGCCATTTGGTCATATTGACTTGGCATCACTGAGGTGTTTATATATTTTTTATCCACAACCATAATTCCTAAAGAATAAAAAATTGGGCCAAAAGATTTGTAAGCCTGCCACCACGTCAAGGTAAAGTCTTTTAGCATGGGCTCTAACTAGTCTAAACCTATCCTAACCAAAAACAACCTAGCCATTTGAAATGCCTTTAATCAGAGCCGGATTTAGTACCAAATGGGGCCCAAGGCACAAGTCAGATTTTTTGGGGGGGCCTTTAACGATCACTACACAAATATCACTATTGTAACGGTATGTATGCAATCAATCAGATGGAACGGTATGCATGGCCCGGGGATGCTTGGGGAGTGGGGAAGGGGATGTGCTGGTGGCCAGTGGGGAGATGTTCTGGGGGTGCCCAAGGGGATAATTCCCTCAGCACACACCCCTGGCACCACCAGCACATCCCCCGTCCCCCTCCCAAGCCCCCTGGCCATGCATACCATCCATCTGATTGTATGCCCTTGCACACACACCCCAGGCGTACAATATATTTATCCCATCTAAATGATCTGATTGATTGTACATCCTTCCCTCCCCCCCATCCCTGCCAGACATGATACAGCCTTTGGTTAGTTTACATTGATGGTACAGTGTGCAGCAGACTAGCAAGAGGATCATGGCATGGGTGGTTTGGACCTTACTTGGACTAACTACACGGCACGCTCTTCTCGCCCCTGCCCCCAGCCCATCCCAGCAGTCAGTGGCAGTGGGAACTTTTTTCGTGCACGTGCACAGTCAGTGAATGCCGTGTTGCGCTGACAGCCCGCCGCTTAAGGAACTGAACCTCCTAAACAATGATTTTGTCTCCGAGTCCTGATTGGATTCAGGCTTAAAGTAGAGGTTACGGTAGATCATTATTCCATGCCCAATAGTGCTCACAATTTTTTACTGATCACTGGAGCCCCTAGATGGCTCCCTGACGGGCCTCCATCCGGCCTGTTAAGGTTTTTCCTATATTTTAGTTTACTTCTTTCAATATATAGTAATAAGTTCCATACAAGATTCAGTATTACAAGACAGTTAATACACGAAAGGTTCCCCTGCTCCTGTTAAGCAGGTGTAGTTGACATTTGTGAGTTGTCAAGTTGATAAGAGTAACTCATAGTCATAAATGACCACAATAGAAATAATAAGATAATAAAAGTTGGACCAAGTTCCACAAAGTCCAAGTTGGAACTGATGATAAGTAGTCAAACAGCGTTTTAAAACTCTCCATGATCTGGAGCTAAATTTCTTAACCATTGATGGGTAATGTATATCACATACTAAATAATGTAACTAATTAATATGACATTGCTAGTATTGCAATGGTATTATACATATCTGCAGTACAATAACAAACGTTTTTTCTCAGAGACTCCATAGTGTCTTGGGCCTAGTGACTGACAATCTATTTGATGCTATTATATTTACCCTTGACATTTTTGGCACCCCAGATGGGACCTGAAAAGTTAATGTATCTAATCCACTCCTCCAGCGCTTGCAATGGAGCCAACTGGAGGACCCCCCCCCTATGTCCAGCTGATGGTAAGCCTCTTTGTGTTTGCTCCAAGGGGTTTCTCACCTTGCTGGATTGTATGTGTGGCCATTGTCTGGTCTAGGTTTGAGTCATAAGCTTCAGCTACGGACCTCGAGTTGCTGGGCATTAGCTATTTTGTTTTTTGTTTTAATTATTGATAGCACTGGTTGTGTCTAATTATTTGTTTAAATTATTTAAAAGTACTAATCTTTTGCTATGGTGGCAAGTGTTTCAAGTGGTTCTTTGTTGTTTAAGATATAAGAAAAAACATTAATCGTAGTTGTATAAGGGAACTCCTTGCTTATGTGGTATTTACTGGTATGTTTCATCAGGTGATTTTGGCTTGTTATGGAGGATTTGCCTTGCGATGATTAGTGTAACAGACTTATTGGGTTGTTGAAAGTATAACTGTATGATATTATCTATGTGCTATTACGATATGACATATGTTTTTTTGGTTGTGTTTATGAATACCTCTAAGCATATACAGAAGGTATAGAGAAGTATATTGATTGATTTTGGTTTATATATTTAACTTGTGCCGTGATCTTTGTACTTTCAAGTGTAGTTAAAGAGATACTCATAAGAGAAGATGTCAAAGTCTTCCAGCTCTCAACATGACTGGGGTAAAATTGATCACAAATCATATAAATTCCAGTAGCTATCATCCAATAGAGACATTGTATTGGTGAATTTGTTGCGAGTTTCCAACAGGTGAATTCGGAGTAGCCGCGTGAGTTACAACTGTCTTGTTTTCAAGTTGTGGTGTTACTGGGTACACGGGACCAGTGAGTCGTTGGCCATAGCTCGGATGGGAATAAGGGTTTCACATCTCAAGATTCATGAAAGAGCTGAATCTGAGTCCCAGGAAAACAGCAGTTGAATGGATGGAAGAACTCACTTGGAATGGCTACAGAACCACTGACGAGATCCAGTCAAGATGTGTATTGTTTAACCTTTTTTATGGTGGACAGTATATGTACGTACGCTAAGCAGGAAGGATTAACTGTCAGCTGCCTGACCATTTAGTATTTTAGATGTATACTTGATTATGATTGGAAATGGTACCCAGGGTTCATATGCATTATGAGATATATAACACAAAAAGTAGGGTAAAAAGTGACTCCATTATAATCAGTTTTTGTAGAGTGCCAGTAGAAAAAAACCCAACATTAATTTGAATGCACAAGTAAAAAGGTAAGCAAGAGAAAGAATGTATGTTTAGAAAGAACATGAAGTGATAGCAAGCACAATTTCAAATAGCAAATTAGTAAATGAAAAAGAAACCGCCTTTTCATTCTCATCGAATCCTAGCACTAATTGATATTGTTATATCATGGAAATGGAATGGGATCACCCACAAATGGTCAGAAACATCTTTGGTTGCAAAATAAACAGAACGGGTTAAGGTGGGCGAAATATAACAAGTGGTATTGCTTTTGCACAAAGGTCAAGCCATAGGTAAAAGTCTACACTCCAGGGTGAACAGCTGCTAAATATGTTTGCATATTGTGTAACCTGTTTCTCACAGATCTTTGTACAATGTTATACCTCAACATCCTTTCTGGAATAACAAAGGTTATATCCTTCACTTACCATGTCGTTTGCCCTTGCTATGTATTTGATTCTGTTTTTTTCTCCTGCTGGGTGTTAAAAGATTCAGGTACCATATTCCTATAAGGAATACAGCAGTATGGGAAGGGGGAATTTACATTATTTTTATATTTATGGTATCAACTCCCTGTCTCAGACTTTCAATTGGTGTTAATAATAAGAATTCCTGTGGGTTTTTTACTGATCTTGTTAAATGTAAGTTATCTATAGGGATACTGGTCATTGATCAACTGTGGATTCATTTTGGGAGAGAGATATGTTGAATACAAGAGAATATATAGGGAAGAATAAATTAAATTCTTTATATATTTTACAGAGAGGTTACCTGGGAAATTAAGTACATACTTGGGCTTCATATATTTAACTAAAAAAAAAAAAAAAGGACCCGGTAAGAGACGAAAAATAGATCAGTCTTAGTTCAGATAAGACTTTTCTAAAGGTAAAACTATAATATATATGTATGTATTAATGTGAATTAGTTCAGTAAGGTTGTAAAATGTAGAAGTGTTTAAGTATTCTTAATTTGACACTCCTATTGTTACAAGGTAATGGGTTGTAAGATGAAAATCTGGAAGAAAAACCCAACAGGTCAAAAAATGTGTTAAAAAAAAAAAAAAAAAGAAATTACTATTGGTCAATAGTTGTTTGTTTTAAGTATCACCAAATGAGAGACATTGCAAGGTATTGTCTGGCAGATACTTATCTGCAGCACATACCTTGCAATGTCTCTATTTCACCACACACCACAGACAGATGTTATTTATAGGGAGGACAACCTGTGTCCATGTTATGCTGTGAAACGATCAACTTCGCATTTTATATACAGTTGTTGTTAAAATTCTGATTTGCAGGAATCCCACTTGTAAGGTTGACATGTATGTGTGGTCACAGGGGGGCCAGAATTTTTTAAGGTTAAAAGGATCCGCTGAAGAATGATTGAATATGATGAAGCTATGCGTTAGGTTTGCATGTACACACAAACAAATGAAGTAAACCTCTACAGTTCAAGTAGGCAATGAACTGGAAACTAACTAAATCAGTTTTGGTAGTGGGGAAATTGGAAAATACAATTTATATAAACAGATATTTGTCACCAATTGAATGTACGAATTCCAAGAGGACCGAGTTTACCAAGTTACTGATACAGCTTTTAATGCTAGTGGTGCTCGACTGTTTTAATGAATTCCTTGATCATTGGGGTTCCAGCAGGTATGATATAGGTACTGAATACAATACACCCTCTGGGAAGTTAAATTACAGCCAGAAAGTATTCCTAGACTATCCTCTGTATTCATTAGGCATATAATAGAATATACAAAGAAAATTGTAAGTTTAAAAAATGTTTAATTGTCTATTTGGAAGCAAAGCAAGAAAAGTAAAACGTAGTACTGCAATGAATGTAATATCTCTCAGGAGTAGTGAACATAACGTTTTGAACCTTAATGCAAAATGAACAAACATTTTGTTAATGATTTTAGAAATGTTTATTGAATGTTCTAGGCCTGGTTTTCCTCTGGGGTAATAACATGATGTTTGGTTACAAGAAAGTCTTCCCCCAATTTCAGCACAGGAGCATGTGAAAGGCCGGTGATTGCTACTTTTTACTCTGGCGGATGGTTAAGTGTGCTACTTTTTGGACAGATAACCGTTATGCGCTTTTGGCATAACACTGACTACTGCCCTTTTGGAAGCAGAATTTTATGATGTCAAACGGTAAGCCGATCAGAATGTTAAGTTAGGCGAATGAATCCTTTTTACTACTGCTACGCACAACTCCCGCTGAGTAGCCATTGTTTTAATTTACAGGCCCATACTAGGTAAGGAATCTTGCAGGTACCAAGGATACACTAGCGAAAAAAAGGCAAGGATGCAATTCACCTTCTAATAATACTATGACTGGCCAAGGAGCAATGCAGTGCAATCCAAGGAGTCGTCATGGACATGGCATCCTTGCTAAGATGCAGGAACAGGGCCATGCTCAAGAGAAGGCCAATGGACAGACTTGGTCACATTGGAGATACAAATATATGGGAATGGCCTAGTCTACTGTGTTATACCTTAAGTCCTCTATCCTATGATGGCCAGCTGACTCACGGCCCACACCTGCAGTAAAATGCATGGTGCTAGTAGTAGAGAATTGGATAGCTCCAGGGTTTCCAGCATTTGCTGTGAGTGTTGGTTTCTTTGTTGTCTATCTTTGTTACGTCATAATCCTGGTCAGGGAATCAGGTTCAAGGTAGACATTCTCTTACCAAGGCAAGTACCCATTTTAGAGAATTCTAAATATAACATCCAGTAGCCAAAAGTTAAAACTTTCTGCAGTACTTGTGTGAATGTGTATGTCCAACTCAATGCTTGAACTATTGAATAGGATTGTGATACACACTTCACTGAGATGGGTATTAGGAACATTAAAAATTTATGTTTAAATACAATAATTTAAAAAACATATGTTACCTAATTAAACTAATTAGTTCGTAAAAAATTGTGTTCAATGTTTGTTATAGTACTGTATTCTATCCAACTGCCTATAATCTACTCATTTAGTTATAAAGAGAGAAAAAACTTCATTTAGTAAAAGATGAACTTTTAAGAATTATGCATGGATTTGGTTTCTATATGGATATTTTTACGCATTGAAAGTTGTAATTAATAAAATTATTTATCAGGAATTCTAGTATGTTCTTGAGACCGGTTAATTAGACAACAGGCAAGTCCACATCACAGCTAATATACTTGAACTGGCCAAAAAAGAAAGTTCTGTATAAACAAAAATTTTGCCACTAGTTTTATCTTCTAGTATTTTTAATTGAAAGGTGTTAAAGGGCATCTATAAGTGGGAAAATGAACTTTTTATTCTTTCTTTCATGTGTTCTATAATTCCCCACAACCCCCAGGGTGTCTTCACTTTTTTTCAGATTCTCTTCTCTGTCCTGTAGATCTACCAGTTAGAAGAATTAGATTGCACTCCATCTACTCCTACTTGAACTGTCAATCAAATCCCTGTGACGTGTCCCCCCTCCCTGCTCTGTAAAACATAGAATAAGATAGCTTACAGGAAGAGAGTGTAGCTTTTGTGTAGATATAAGGCTGCACTTGACCCCCCTTCTTAATAGCTTTCAACTGATTTGATGACAAAGTAGAGATCGTAAACTGTACTGTCTCCCTTCTTCTGTCTCCAGGACAGCTTGCTTCTATTGGCCACTGTGCGTGGTGTTTTTTTTCAGATGTACTTTTTTTAACTCTACTTGCACATGATAAGCTTGTCGTTACCGGAAGTTGAGACTGGAGGAGGTAACAGAGGGGAGGGGGGAGTGCTGCACAGAGATCTGACCCATGGTAAACAAAGTCAACTGACAAGATGGATTAAGGCTGCACAAGTACATGAATTTAACTTTGGCAAAGGGGCAATGTGTTTTTTTTCACTATAATTGCCCTTAAGAATTTAGGAAAAGGATTGTTATATGTAATAGACAGAATGATAACTATGGGAATATCAAGAAGGTTAAACCTTACATCAGGAAGAAGCTAGAGAATAAGTTAATTTAAAAAGAAAGATTTACTATGGGAAACTTTTTTTGAATATTTGATTTCATCAATCAATTGGAGTCATATCTACTGTTGTTGTTACTCCTATTGTTGGTTGTGTTCTTCTTATAGGTTATTTCCTTAATCGTTGTGTAAATAGATGCAACTAACTAACACTTATTCCCTTTACTGTGTAAAATATTCCTAGAATGATTCTGTCGTAGTACTGTGAGTGTATACCTCAACCGAATTCACCACCACATCTAACCAATAGTTCATATGTATAGTGTACTGGTGTTTTGCATCTTTTGTGCTGACTTTCACATCCTGATAAAAAAGCATCACATCTTCCTCAAGGATAATGTGTTTTGAATTCCGCCCTTGTTCCCGAGCTGCCACATTAAAGGGGTGCTTGATTTTGTCGGATGGGCGTGTACTAAAATTTTACAATTTGATTTGAGTGCACAGAAATCTGCACACTTAATGCTGCACTACAATTTACAAAAAAAGATTATGTTGATGTAGAACCAAGACCAGGCACCCTAGAAGGCCCAATATCAACAAAGACCAAGGCCACCTAACACTCAATTCAGGCCCAGCAGCCCCTCATAATTAAGTCAAACACCCATAAGCTTTTCCCAAATAACACACACAAAACAAATCTCACTTTGATATTTCTGAGATGGAAAATACTTACAGGCACCCTGCAAGGCCAAGCACCCCAGCCAAATGTTCCCAAAAATCTAAACTAGGTACACACGATGAATATTTCGTCCCGATCGACCCGATAGTTCACACCCGAATGCGGCCATGTCCACCGAGTCGTTTGTCGAATCGGACAAATGACGATCGGACATGTGGAATAACCTTGGTCGCATCGTGCGTTTCCTCTATGGACCTTGCATGATAGGTTGCGGGACTGTCGACGGCGCCTGCTTTTGCCACGACAAAAACAAAAGCTTTACTTTGTGACACACAGAAACAGGCACACTCAGGAAGAGTGTGATGTACGGAAACTAAAAAGCCATACAGCAGTAGCTGGGCATGGTATTTGTAGATATTGCTATAAACCATCTGTTTTCAAAACTGTAGTTTGAGATTAAAACACATGGTTGTCAGAAGTGAATCCTTGTACTTTGCTCCTACAACAGTTCCAATCAATCCGGGAATTAGTATGGACTTCTGCAACAAACACCTGAACACGCATTTTTTGCAGGTTTAACCTACGAAAACTGCACAGATTTACATACAAAGATTTCTTCGTTGTATCAAAGGGCTATTAAAGTCCATGAGGAGGTGCGGACAAAAATTTGCACATTTCTATCTGTAGCTGGACCTGTAAGCCATTGATGTGTATAACACCTTCAATTTTCCTCAGAATCAGAGCAGGATAATTTCAATGCTGAAATTGCAAAATTGATGAATTACTGTCGTTTCCCCCGGAAGAACCTACAATGAGAGGACATGTTTTTTTAAGTTCTAAAGTCCAAAGAACATGAAACAGTTGCTGATATTTAGTACAACAATTTAAGCTGAAAAGTCAATTCCTGTGATTTTCGTGTGTTAACTTAATCGCTGATTAAGACCAAGTAGTTCGGTTGGCTTTTTATGAAATCATTTATGATAAAGAAAGCTGGAGACTGCTGACTAGAGAAGCCAGAATCTCCACCTTAGATCGGGGTGCAATACCGATTTGTTAATGCCAGTTAAATAACCCCAGATCAGTCCCAAGATCAGCTCAGACTATGGGGCCTTCTAAGAAAGCTCCAGTTGTTGAGTTGTCTCGAACTTCAAAATCCGTCCGCTCGAGGATCCGCGAATTTTCAAGAAAATTCGAAAATCCGCGAGGGACCCATTAAAATGAAAAATCCCGAATAACAGACTCGTAATTTCAAAATTTCGAAAATACGAAAAATCCTCGTAATTCGAAAATTTTCGAAAATACGTATGTTAATGAAATAATAAAATCTCGTATTTTCGAAAATTTTCGAAATTTAAATTTCCGTGTATTTCGAAAATTTGAAATCGACAAAAATCCGCGAATGTTCGGAAGGCGGAAAATCCGAAAAATCCGCGTTCGCGAACGGGATAAATCCGCGGCGGATCGGGTTCGGATCCGCAACCGGCCATTCATCCTGGATCAACAGTTATTGGGAGTATCAGTTCTTTTTTGTTTACTTTAATAACCGCGGCCATCCCTACTCAGAGTTATGGGAGTATCATCACAGCAAAACAACTCTACCAAAAAGGTTACATAAAGGAAAATTACGAAAATCGTTCACGCCTGTTTCCTTCAGGATTTAAAAATGTCTACAGTACGACTCCTCAACAAACTCAGATGTCAGCGTTGTGGGACAGTCCCATGTATCTTTTATATTCAATGTCCTTTGCTGCTATTGAAACTTGTAATGGTTTTGTGGCAGCAAATCACTTTCAAAAAGGGTGTAGGTCGCTGCAATTGTACCACAGTAACACTGGTACTTGACAGTGAGGTAGGACTTCATATCGATATTATACTACACAAAGCCTTATTTTCTCAGATCTGAAGGGTAATTACATCTGTCTACTAATGGAACTCTTGACTTTCTTTCCAAGTGGATATCAGGTGCGATGAAGTGACCATTTTTTGTCGAATCGCAATATATATTTTGGCCTCCATCCTAAGCCCTTTGCTGTTACAACGCAAACTACGAACGTATTGTAAGTTTATGTTTAAGATCCTATGGTGGTAAAAATGATTCCTCTCTTCCACTCTTTGGGACATGCGATTTTTCATTGGACATTTAAAGGTAACATGTATTCACTGAACTTTCTTTTGTTTGCACGGCATGGTCGTTTGTTCAAGATCCACATTCATTCCGCTATTTAGGTTTTGGCAACATGTCTTGACAACTACAATTGTCAATTACCCTATTAGATGGAATAAGTTCTATTACCAGTCCGGTAAGAGACGATATCCGCTTGCAACTCGTCTCAACTGTGCTTACTTCACAGTACAAGGATGTCTTTTTTTTTTTTTTTTTGAGGGACTGGGGAATAATTGCCAATGTACTTGACTATAAACTTATAAAGGAAGCACAGCCTATAGTGGGGGCAATTGCAATGTCGCACAAAGTGCCAGTAGCTTTAATCAAAGTTGAAACAGAAAACAAATCATAGGAATCTAAGGCATCATAAAACGCTATGAGGAACCGACTGATGGGTTAATTCTATGATAATTTGTTCCAAAGAAGGTGGAAGTGCTTTGTCAAATCTTTTAGATCCTAAAGATTTAAATCATGTATTTAAACAAGACCATTTTCCTTTGCCAACCAGAAACATAACCAGAAATGCTAGGTGAACTGTCTGGAGCAAATCTTTTCTCCTACTTTGGTATGTGCTCCCAATTGGGTTTTTTGGCAAATTCCCCTTAGATGAGGAGATCCAGAGTTTGTACTTGTTAATTTGTTCGTTCTTCCTGAGGTGTGTTTCAAGCCATGTGGCATTTTCAACAAATGATGGATGGCATTATTCCTGGGTACGTGCAGTGTACATGGATGATCTCCTTGTGTGGGGTAAGATGAAAACGAGCTTATGCTAGATCTGGAAAGTATACTTTAAAAATAGCTTTATATCAAAACATCTAAAGCTGCAAGAGTGAAATGTTTTCATTTTTTTGAAATTATCTATAAATATCCTTGGAAAGAGTATTCACAGACACAGAACTTCGTCCAGATACAGAAAAGATAGTTAAAAAAAAATGTGCCTCACTATCCTTACTGTAAATAAGACTTGTTGCAACTTGCAGCGCCTTAATGGGTATGATTAACCTTGTGTGGGTGCAAATTTTTATTTCTGATTTAGCTCAAACAACGCACTCAATGCATAAAAATTTTACTAAATAGCAAACATGGAATGGGATGGGTTACGGAAATATCAGTAAGGTTACTAGAGGACTTAAAAAAAATATCCTTAACCACTAACCTGTTTCAGTATTTTTGTGCCTTCCTTGCCAAGTAAATTATATACTGATGCTTTTGTACTCAGAACTGGTCTTGGGGCAGTACTTTTATCTACAAAAAACAAAGACTGTTGGCTTCCTGTGGCTTATGCACCACCCAGAGCATTAAGACTCAAACTGAAATCTTGTATGCTCAAATAAAAAAGAAACACTGGGTCAGATTTTTTTGTGAAAAATTTTTATGAATATTTTGTATGGCCTTAGCAAGTTCAAGAGAGCTGATCACAAACCCCACTTTATCACACCATTGTGGCGAAGTGGGGATATGAGAATTTCTCCACTGATGGGTTTATCTCGTGCAGGCCCTCAGACATGTGGAAAATCACCAGCATTAACTTACTGTTTGGATGTCAGATTTTTCTAGACTACCACAACTAACAATCCGCCATGGCCACCTTACCAAGATACAGATTGGTTTTAAAAAAGTTACAATTCAGAAATAAAGAGATTATGAAATTCAGGCCAGGCCAAACGATCCAGAGAACTTTACACACATTGGATACCAATTTGTAGAGTCCCTGGCATATCTGAGTCCCAATGCCTGGGGACATACCAGCTTAATGTGATTTTGTCAGGCACAGAGGGGGGGCTGGGACGAGAGGGGGGGCTGGGACAGAGGGGGGGGGGGTGGGGCTGGGACAGAGGGGGGGGACTGGGTCTGGGACGAGGGGGGGCCCTGGGTCTGGGACAGAGGGGGGGCTGGGTCTGGGACAGAGGGGGGGCTGGGGATGGGACAGAGGGGGGGCTGGGGCAGAGGGGGTGGGACCTGGGTCTGGGACAGAGGGGGGGCCCTGGGTCAGAGGGGGGCTGGGACAGAGGAGGGGCCCTGGGTCTGGCGCAGAGGGGGGCCCTGGGTCAGGCACAGAGGGGGGGCTGGGACAGAGGGGGGGGCTGGGACAGAGGGGGGGCTGGGACAGAGGGGGTGGGACCTGGGTCTGGGACAGAGGGGGGGCCTGGGTCTGGGACAGAGGGGGAACCTGGGTCTGGGACAGAGGGGGGCCCTGGGTCTGGGACAGAGGGGGGGCCTGGCTGGGCGGACAGAGGGGGGGGCTGGGAGACAGGGGGGGGGGGCTGGATCTGGGACAAAGTGGGGGACCCTGGGTCTGGGACGGGGGCTGGATCTGGGGCAGAGGAGGAGCCCTGGTTGGGACAGGGGGGCGGATCTGGGGGGGAGCAGAGGAGGAGCCCTGGGTCTGGGAGAGAGGGGGTGGGACCTGGGTCTGGGACAGTGGGGGGGCCCGGGTCTGGGGCAGAGGAGGGGCCTGGTCTGGGACAGACAGGGAGCCCTGGGTCTGGCACAGAGGGGGGGCTGGGTCTGGGACAGAGGGGGGGCCTGAGTCTGGCACAGAGGGGGGGTGGGTCTGGGACAGAGGGGGGCTGGGTCTGGGCTGGGGACGAGGGGGGTGGGTCTGGGACAGAGGGGGGACCCTGGGTCTGGGACAGAGGGGGACCCTGGGTCTGGGACAGAGGGGGGGGACCCTGGGTCTGGGACAGAGGGGGGGACCCTGGGTGGGACAAAGTGGGGGACCCTGGGTCTGGGACAAGTGGGGGACCTGGGTCTGGGGCAGAGGGGGGGTCTGGGACAGAGGGGGGTCTGGGACAGAGGTGGGCCCTGGGTCTGAGACAGAGGGGGGGGGTCTGTGACAGAGGTGGGCCCTGGGTCTGGGACAGAGGGGGGACCCTGGGTCTGGGACAAAGTGGGGGACCCTGGGTCTGGGACAGAGGTGGGCCCTGGGTCTGGGACAGAGGGGGGGCCTGGGTCTGGGACTGGGGGGGCCCGGGTCAGAGGAGGGGCCCTGGGAAGAGGGGGGGCCCTGGGTCTGGGACAGAGGGAGGGGCTTGGGTCTGGGGCAGAGGAGGGGCCCTGGGTCTGGGACAGACAGGGGACTTGGATCTGGGACAGAGGTGGTGTGACCTGGGTCTGGGACAGAGTGGGGGGCCCTGGGTTTGGGAGAGGGAGGGGCCCTGGGTCTGGGACAGAGGAGGGGCCCTGGGTGGGCAGGGCTGGGCCTGGGCTGGGACAGAGTGGGGGGCCCTGGGTCTGGGACAGAGTGGGGGACCCTGGGTTGGGACAGAGTGGGGGACCCTGGGTCGTGGACAGACAGGGGGTCTGGGACAGAGGGGGTGGGACCTGGGTCTGGGACAGAGGGGGGACCTGGGACTGGGAGAGAGGGGGCTGGGTCTGGGACAGAGGGGGGGCCTGGGTCTGGGACAGAGGAGGGGCCCTGGGTCTGGGACAGAGGAGGGGCCCTGGGTCTGGGACAGAGGGGAGACCCTGGGTCTGGGACAGAGGGGGGACCCTGGGTCTGGGACAGAGGGGGACCCTGGGTCTGGGACAGAGTGGGGGACCCTGGGTCTGGGACAGAGGGGGGGCTGGGACAGAGGGGGTGGGACCTGGGTCTGGGACAGAGGGGGCACCCTGGGACTGGGAGAGAGGGGGGCTGGGTCTGGGACAGAGGGGGGGCCCTGGGTCTGGGACAGAGGGGGGACCCTGGGTCTGGGACAGAGGGGGGACCCTGGGTCTGGGACAGAGGGGGGACCCTGGGTCTGGGACAGAGGGGGAACCCTGGGTCTGGGACAGAGAGTGGGGGCACGGGTCTGGGACAGACAGGGGCCTGGGTCTGGGGCAAAGGGGGGGCCTGGGTCTGGAACACTAAGAGGGAACTTGTGGCCTTGGGACATGGAGGATGGAGGCACTCTGGGCTTCTAGCGCCTGTTATTGTAACAGGCTTAATGTCTAGTGTGTATAAAAAGCCAAGTGGTATATCCCAGCAAAGTATTTGTTATACCACAACAGGTTTATTGATCTGTACTCTGTTGGTAGGAATATTGGCTTGGGGTTGGGTCAAGTCAGTAAGTAATATTACTACGATTTTAAAATGTGCTTGCTATGAAGCTGAACATTTATTTAGAGAAAAAAAACATGTACAACATATCATTCTGTGCCTAAAGTCTTTTAAAGAGCATTATCAAATGATAATTTGCCCCTTGTCAACACTCAGACATTCCTCAGGGTGGTCGGATACAATTTATTTCATAAACAAGGTCATAGTATTTTGTCCTCAAGTTACCGTCCATCTTCCCTATCATTCAACAAATAATTTGTAGACAAATAAAGAATCTCATTAACTTAAATTAAGGGCAGACGGACTACTTGGAATAAATAAAACAGACTCTTCGAAACATATAAAATGAATTATTTCCTTTTAATTTTAAAAACTAATTCAAAATAATATTATGCAATAAAACTATTCACATTTAGTTTAATATTACCTTATGGACTGGGTAGAATTTTCATTAACTTTACACAGAGAATTTTCCCTAGGGATTCAAAAACAAAATACTAATAAATTACAAAAACATCAATCTGACCTCCAATTACATCTGGAGCTGTATCAACCCCTTTATAGTAAAAACCTCTGTACTGTATATCTCATAGGTACCGGCAGGTGTTGGATGGTAAAGAACATTTAAACTTATTGAATCTTTATCTTTTTCAGCTTTATGTGAGATTACAGAGAGTAGCACAATAAAAATTTTAGCAGGATGAAAAAATGAGCCATTTGTCACTGCCATTTTTTAACCAATGTGCTTAAGGGTAGGCCCCACAGGCAGCTCGCAGTAATCGTGCGATGCAGCGAAATCGCAATTCCTGTGCGATACCATCCTTTTGATGTTACCCTATCGCAGCACATGTGATCGCATGCGCACGAAAAGGGGTCGGCAGTGCAGGAGATAGTGGGGCCATCCCCGATCTCTTCTATTGGTGTGCACTGAGCACACACCAAAATAGCCTAGTAGGGCTAGCCCTTACGTAGAACAGAGACACCTCAAGAATAAATGCCTATTAAGTGCCATATTAATGCCCCAAGAAATCTTCTGACTTAAAACTGCAATTAGCTTTCTTGGTTAACTTTTAGCTTCTAATATAACATAAGCCCTTTTTATTTTATGTGAAATTATCTCTTAGACAATATTATATATTACCATATGGTCTTGCGATTACCTAATGTCTTTTTTCAGTTTTAATATGATGACACATTCTGAAAGTGTATTCTTTAGTACAGTACATAGGGAGTGAACTAAGGTTTTATCCGGCCTCGGCCTGTTATGGATTTTGTGCATTTTAAAGATATTAGATGTCACTAAAGAGATTTCATTTCTACATAAAACATAAGGTTGAAGGCCCCCTGGTGTTCAGATTTCTTGTATGTAAGAGCAGCAGTGGTTTATAATGCTTTCAACATCCACAACTTTCTCACTTGTTGATAAGGCGTGACATAACTCAAAAGGGAATATTTATAAACAATCGCTGTTTTCGCCATTACACTATTGCAGGACATTGCAATGGCAAAAAGCATTCTTTTCACCGTATTTATAAATCCGATTGTTTTTGCAGCGAAAAGCATCGTCGTGGAAATGCAGTCAGCAACATTCATTGCGTTAAGTTTGGTCTCATGGCAAAAACAGAAATTGCTCACAAACGCCGCCCATTACCAGACTAAGCTTGCAAGTAACAAACTGGGTACATTAGCAGAAAAAACGTGAATGTATATGTTGAATTACCTAATCGGTAATATCTGACCGTATTACAGTAATGAAAAAAGTCTACCCCCAACCCCCAGGTCCCTTATTAGTATTGAGAACACTCTACAATGTACTGACACCTACAAGGAGCCAATGGCAGGCTACATATTTGGCCACTTGTGCTTTTTGCCACCTAGACTTGCCGATTTTGAATGGCTGAACTTAAAGGGCAGTCCACCCCAAAACTATAATCCCCCCAACTACTGGCCCCACCATGTAGTGTAGTTTAATCCTTACCCTACATCCCAGCTCCATAGGGTTCCCTGTAGTCCCCCCCCCCAAAGTCCCAAAAACTGCCCACAAGGAGGCTAGCAGAGTCCATATAGGACTCTGCCTCCTACCTGGCCTCCGGGAGAAGTTTGGCATGCGTACTGCAGCCCTTCTCCCCTCCCTCTCCCTCCCTCTCCGGATTCCCTCCCCCTAGCATTAATTCCCTTTAATACAGTATTCCCCCTGGTCTCCCAGCCCCAACCGCATCATTTTTATTTTTAGAAAGTTCCCCAAACTTTTACTTACTCCCCTCTTTCCACCGCTGCAATGATGACCGGCAGCGCGTCCGTGATTGGCTGCCGCTCAGCCAATCACAGACGCGACTGCCGGTCCCGCCCCTCTGCTGGCATTTTCTCGCAAGCAGAGGGCCGGGAGCGCGGCGGAGGAAAGAGGGGAGGTAAGTAAAAGTTTGGGGAGCTTTCTAAAGATAAAAAAGATGCGGTTGGGGCTGGGGGACCAGGGGGAAGGCTAATTAAAAAATCACCTTGGGTGGCATGTGTAGGTAAGCTTTCTGGTTGCTGCCAGCCTTCCATGTTTGGAAGATTTCTGGCAATACTACTTGTCTGCAGACAGTGACATAACAACAGCCCCCATAACAGCAGGGGGACCTGGGGGCTAAAGGGCCCACTAACTCACCCAATTGTATCGTATTTGCTCGTATGTTAGTTAAGGTGATCGCTTGCACCTTTACTTATATGTGCTTTCAGCTTTTCAAAAACTACTGATCACGGGAAATTAGCTAAAAGGGTGTGTGTCATGGGCCTGGCTATAAAGCTGTGAGGGGGCCCTGAAGTTATTGGTGCTGTGCTGGGTGGGTGGCTTGTTGGTGCTTGCTTGATTTTTTATTCCTTAAGCCCTGTTGTGTGGGTAAGAGAGAGGAATCGATTGGCATAAAATATTAGATTGGGTGTGTGATGAAAAAGGAACGAGGGGGAGGTAAGTATAACTGTCCTTTAATGGACAAAGTCACACAAGTGATGCAAAAACTGCCTTTTTTTAGGAAAGGAATGACTAGTCCCAGCAACACATGGCTATGATTTTTAGTTTATGGCTGAACTACATTTGCCAGAATCCCTTTCTAGACACTACTTCAAAAATGTTTGTTGTATATATCTTATACCACTTTGTTCAGTAAGGGATGTGTTTTATTCCTGTCCTGAAAAGTTCTGATTTTGGATCTCTATTGATCACCTCTCTAACATGCACATGGCTCACTTGGTTGAGCCCTGTGGGTGAGATGAGAGGGAGGGAATGTGATATTGATTTGGTGTTGGGTGGGTGTGATCTTGAGTCTCCCTGAGGCAGGTGGGTGGCTGACCTGTTTTATCCTGGCCGAAAAGACTTAAGTCTCAAGGATTCAGACCATGACTTGAGTTTTTTTATGGTGTTTTATATCAAGTCATGGTCTGAAGCCTTAAGACTTTAGGGTGGTTTAATCTACAGCTGGCTGTAGCAGATTTCCTTGTTTCTATGTTTTTTTTATTTCTAAATATCACTGCCCATGCAAGCCTAATAACATTTTTGTCACAGCCACCAAAAATATATATCTTTTAACACAATTCAATATACGGAAATGTTGTGTTATTACATTACAATAATGATATATGGATAACAGTAAAATATACACACCATGACAGAAATTGGAGAACCATTAATCTAGAAATGGTTGGTTACTGCTATTTCCTTTTCGCCATTCTCCAGCTAACCCTACAGCAGTCTTTCTTTTTATCCATGAAGAATTGACATGGCTTGGGGAATCTCTACATAAAAAAAATATATTTCTCATTTCTTTATCATTATATCTGTTGTATTCAATTAGATCAACTGGACTTGAAATGTAGTTCTTGAAGAACGTTTCGCTAGTCATCCGACTGGCTTCTCAATTAGAATGAGAAAGCCAGTCGGATGACTAGCGAAATGTCTTCAAGAACTACATTTCAAGTCCAGTTGATCTAATGAAACAACAGATATACCATGACCTGGATGAATGAGAACCTTCACAAGCATATTCTTTATCATTAGTTCATTAAAATGCATAATACATACAAATATAACATACAGCTCTGTTTATCGGCTGATGAAATAGCCTCATATTTCACAGAAAAAAAATGGTTTTCCAACTCCAACTCCTACCACTGAACCGGCTAAACTCCCCTAATTTTTCACCCCTAACAACCTGACCCCTACCACTTGCCTCCCTTCATTGGTTCATCCCTTTAATTGTACCCTAATGAACTTTACCGTTATTACAGAACAGGGACTCTTACCTCTCCTATCTAGGACACGTCTAACCACCAGCCCCCTTGACCCCATTCCCTCTCACCTTATTCCCCCTCTCCTCTTCCTTCCAGCCCTAACCTCTCTCTTTAACTTGTCCCTATTCACTGGTATTTTTCCCTCTTCTTTTAAACATGCCGTGGTATCCCCTATACTTAAAAAACCCTCCCTCGACCCATCTGCTCTTTCCAGCTACCGGCCAGTCTCCCTTTTGCTTCCAAACTACTGAAAAGACATGTCTATGCTGACCTGGTCATTCACCTGTCTGCTAACTCTCACTTTGACCACCTCCAGCAGGCTTCCACCCTAACCACTCCACAGAGACTGCCCTGACTAAAGTGACCAATGATCTACTTAGTGCTAAATCTAAAGGTCAATACTCTTTACTCATTCTTATTGATCTGTCCTCTGCTTTTGATACTGTTCCAAGACACTGCACTTTCTTGGCTTTCCTCCTATCTCTCTGGTAGGACCTTTAGTGTTTTCCACTCTGGAATTAGCTCCATCCCACGCCCCCTCCATGAGGAGGTCCCACAAGGCTCAGTAGTCTGTCTTCTTCTTTTCTCCATCTACACCTATGGCCTTGGACAACTCATTAGTTCATTTTGATTCCAGTATCTCCTGTATGCAGATGATACCCTCTCTGCCCAAGATCTCCCTACACTGACATCCCAGGTTCCTGACTGATTTCATGACCTCCCGCTTCCTCAAACTCAACAAGGACAAGACTGAACTTGTCATTTTCTCACCCTCACAATCTTTTCCCCTTCCTAGTCTTATGATTAATATTAACAACACACCTATATCCCCATCTCCTCATGTCTGCTGCCTGGGAATAACGCCAAATTCCGATCTTTCCTTCAAACCCTATGTCAATTCGCTTGCCAACTCCTGTTGGCTCCAACTCAAAAACATCTCCCGCATTTGACCATTCCTCACAAATTAAGCTACAAAAATCCTAGTCCATGCCCTAATCATATCCCGGCTAGACTACTGCAACACACTCCTGTGTGGTTTACCAAACAACCGGCTGGCATTGCTTCAATCCATCCTCAACTCTGCCTGGCTCATTCAATTCTCTTCTCGCTTCTCTAATGCCTCTCCTCTCTGTCAGTCCCTCCACTGGTTGCCCAACACACAAAGGATTCAGTTCAAGCTGCTTACCTTATCCTATAAAGCACTATGTAGCACAGCCCCTCTATATATCTCAGAGCTGATCCACTGATACCTTACCAGGTACAACCTCCGCTCTGCAAATTATATCATCCTCTCATCCACCCTTGTCACCTCTTCCCATGCCCGCATTCAGGATTTTGCTTGTGCTGCCCCTCTGCTCTGGAACTCCCTTCCTCCATCTGTCCATTGCTCACCATCCCTTAATACCTTCAGACATAACTTCAATACCCACCTCTTTAGGCAAGCATATAACCTGGCCTAGACATTACCCCCTCACTGACCCAACCTGATCCCAACCACCTCTCACACTCCACTACCAATCTTCTTACAGTCTACCGATTCCAGTCACCTTATGTCTCACCCTCATTTCCTCTAGACTGTTAGCTCTTTTGGCAGGGTCCTCTTTCCTATTGTATCACGGTATTGCTGTAAGAAACTCATCACTGTTTGATTATATTATGTATTACCTGTGCATGTAATATGTATGACTTTGTATAACATGTACCCTGTATGTAATGTATGACTATGTAATTGTAAAGCGCCACGGAAGATGTTGGCGCTATATAAAATCCATAATAATAATAATAAAAAGATTCTTCACAAGGATGGATCAGACCCCTGGTTGAGAAACACTGCTGTGGAGGGGTTTAGGGGAATGGAATATTAACACAGAATGTTGTAACTATTTATCAACAAAAAAAGTATAATGTTTCTATTACTATCTATTGGTGATCCCAGCAAAAAAAAGCATTAAGTAATTTTCTGAATGCATTAATGTTACAATTAAGCACAAATGAGTTTATGAGCCACAAACATGTTTTTACTTAACAAAACAATGCAGAAGAAAAATGCTGTAAAGGGATTTATGCTTAAAAAAATAAAAACAGCATTTGAATATATTCATAAGGAAAAATCTATATTTCTACAAAGTCTGTACAATCTTTTTCCTATATCAAGCCCCGTGTCTACATCTGAGTTTGCAACACTACATTTTCTCTGTAGCTTTCCTTTTATGACAGGGGTGTCAATCATGTGGCCCTCCAGATGTACAAAAACTTCAACTCCCAGAATTCCCTGACAGCATGCTGGGAGTATTTATTTTTTAAAAAATGACACAAATTTGACATCCCTGTTTGATTGTGTAATAATACTTATTTGAACTATATGGGCTATAGCTAATCATCTTGATGCAGTTTTGTTCAATCCAATTAATTAAATCAACATGATTTTCTTTCATTTCAATTATAAATAGTATCTGTTTAGGAAAAGCATACCTTCTTAAAAAGCTTTACTTAGTGTTACAACACTCGAAAAAAGATATGACATGGCAAGTAGAAAAAAAACACATTCATAATGTTTAAACATTATGTGTAATCTCTCACAAAGCTGGCAATGGGCTGAAAGTGTGACGGCGGAAAACGCTTCATTTCCGGATTACAGCGCCTGCGCGATGGAATGCGATGCTTTATATAGTTTCCAGTTAATTCTTGGAATGTAATTTATTAATAATGGGAGGATAGTCACGTGTGGGTTTAAACCCAACTTCGCCGGCTGGTTATGAGACGCCGGCCCGGTTACACTATAATTCTTACAACCTCTCTCACAGGAGTTGAAGGGTTACCAGGTCAACATCTAGATGATAATAAAGAGGATGGAAAGATGATTTAGCACTGGTTATTTTGTCAATTGGGGCAGTGATGACCCGCCCCCATCCTCTCCTTTCTGCGGCGCAAGGGGACTGGGAACTGTTAATGGGTAGCAAAGGCTGTGGGTTAAACGGTATATAATAACGGTTATAATATAATGCAGTAATCCCTGCAAAGGGCAGGACATTGAGATGGACTAGGGAATCTGGCAGGATTAAGGAATGTGCGGGAACATGCACCAACTCTGATTCCTCGTGCCGACCACCCCCACATAAACGCAAATGGACTGATCCATTGCTGATCACTGGAAACCTGGACTTGACTGGATCCCGCTGATTGGTGTGATTGGGACTGCGGTGCAGCTCCACAGCCGTGGCCTAATTGTCATCATAACCAGCCAATGGCACACATGGCATATTGATAGCAATGCCCTTTCCAGTGCAATGTATTCCGCATTCAATGGTGCAGATCCACTGGCCACACACACTACGCGGACATTTCCAGTCGGATTGCATCCAGTGAGCTTCCATTATATATATATATATATACATAGGGATTAACCAGAATGCTTCCCATGATATAGTCTTGTTAAAGTCAATGGCTAAGGGCAGTGCATGGGCACAGCTGTGTCCCTTTCCTACAAACATCACAATGATACATCTGGAAGGTGTTTTAACGACATCGATTGTTATTGTAAAGCCAAAGGTGCCCACATGTAGTTCTACATGGCATTCCTTTGGGACCATCGATCGATGTTCCTATCCAGCAAGGCAATCACTAGGAAACAGTGTAAATGGGGCAGTGTGTGCTATGTGTATCTCAGGCTGCTGTTTGATTCATTAGACACGATGAGAAACCCAACTGTTTCTGGATAGCTGGCTCATTTCATTAACATGCTGATAAATAGATTTACTGTGTGCTCCTAATTGGGGGATGGTGGGTCGATTGTGCAGTCTAATATGGAGCTATAGCACTGGGCAAAATGGCTGATCAGGTTTCATTCTGCATCTGTTCCTATTTATATACAACCCCCTACAGCCTATACACATCCAATACATTATACCATCACCAGTAGCATTACAGTGCATGTATGACATCACAGCTCTACAATTACCAAGTACAGTGACATCCTACCATTCCATGGGTCCCTGACTACTGGGCACTAATATCATGTGTCATGTGATGGAATTTCATGATGCAACTTTAACACTTTAAAAGCCATTGCTAACAATTGCTGGATTATATAGTGTGAGGTGCTGGAGAACATCTGGGTATATTTCGTTCAGTGACCCAGATACAATGCTGTATGGAACCCACTGCACTGCACAGGACCGATATACATTAGTGTATTACTTACATGCATTGGTGACAGCGAAACTGTTTGCTACCTCCAGATTATCGATATGGGGCGTCAGCCTAAACTCTGATGTAGAATACAGAACCATCCCTACCCGAAATGCACTGTATTCCTGATCTGCACCCCTTGGAAATAACCCTCCTGCAAAGAGATAGGAAAACATGTCATTTATACACCGTAAGGGGGTGGTATGTTCACAATATAGACATTCACATGGAGACAATTGAGAATATCCTATTTCATTGATAGGGTCCTTAAGTGGGCCCCTTTATATTGGCAGACACCGACTTTTATTGCACAGATTGAGACACGATGCGATTTATTTCATCATCAGTGGTGAAGATAAAGGATTTCATCGTTGCACTGCGACCACTGCGCAAAGCTAGACATTGGCTTTTATTCGCACGTCAAAGGGTTAAAGACCCCCCAACACACACACACTCACTCTAAAGTGACCCTTACCTATCTGTATGCTGTTGGAATCCACTCCGATGATCAACCCCCAGAGTACAGGAAGCAGGAAGACAGAACTAGGCATAATCTTTTGCATTTCCAGGACAGACAGATCATCCAGAAAACACCGATTGTTTTAGATGGAAAATGTTGACAGTTCCCCTTGGAAAATGGAATCGATGGAATCAGATAAGCCGCATAGTTCTAGATCTTCTTACAGCCCAAAGAAATCATAAGGGGGGGGTCACAGTAGCGATGGACTTAAGAGAGAAAGCTGGTGGATGTCCAGGATCCTGGGGTGAAAAGGATGGTTGGATGCAGTGCTGGGAGATGGAATCCTGGTGCCTCAGTATTGTTCATTCAAACGCTCATACCAAGAGGCTGGCAGAGGCAGACGGGGGCGAGCTCAGAATAGCAGCGAGGGCGCGCACAGATCTTCATAACCATCCTCCTCCTTCCGGAGGAGCAAGATCTGGTCTTACAGCGCCCCCTATCTAAGTCCTGCTTAGCGCACGCTGTGCTCACTGAGGACCCAGGCGAGCTTTAAGCTTCCTGCCTCAGCACCACGGACAGCAACCACGGAGCAGGATTAGCCAATAGTCGCCCTCTCTGCTTACTGCACAGTCTCTCAATGCTTACTGCATTCTCCATCCATACACTCAACCACTCAGCACCCAAAGATCCCCAGAACCTCCTTTCACGGCAGACGGTCTGTCCATCCACTAGGCGATATTCAAGGAATGCAGATCAGGAATGCAATGCAGTTCAAAAGGGAAATCAGAATAGCAATAGGCAGACAATCAAGTGAATATATATCTATCTATGTATATGTAATATCCCTTCTAACTCTAGGTAGCTGCTGCCAGACAAAGATCTTGTGTGTGCTTGTCAAAAGGAAAAGGCAGGCTAAATAAATGGGATGTGGATCATTTTCTTCCCTTTTATAGAAATCCAGGTCCAACAGCGTTTTGCTAAATTGCTAGTAATTACGTGGCTTGGAAATGTTTTATTTGATTGGCTGCTTTTATGTTTTTTTTTTTTTTTACCCAAAATGGTAAGTGCACTTTCCTAATGATTGTTATGTTAGAAACTGCTTTTTTTTGGAAAGGATTATTGCCTGGTGCAAAGGAATTCTGTGTGAAAGCAACAAGCCATTCAGAATGTGCATGCAAGTTAATAGACAAGTACATGGGATACAAGTTTCAGCTGTCATTAAAAGTCAGATCCTCTGCCTCACATATGACAATCAGCCCATACAACCATAGACTTAGAAGAAGAATACTATTGCTATAAAAAGTGCCATGCATTTCCTGGCGCTTTACAGAATGCACACATTCTGTGACACAGAAAGACAGTCAATGTTCATAAGTGCCTAAAGGCTACCAGTGACCACTATCACTAATCCTAACTCCCAGAAGGGTATGTGGAAACCATATGGAGTTTTCTTTTCCAGTTCGCCTATCTACATACTTAAGGTGGACATCCACTTCTAATATTAGCCACATGTAAAACGGGTAGACACTCAATACCATCAGCATCAAGGTCAGCATCAAACTGGCCCACAGGGTTGCAGGGGAATCCCACTCACCTGAGAAAACTGCTAACATTTAAATATAGAGACAATTTGACAGTAAGAAAACATTTTAATAAACAATAGGGGTCTGTAGGAGTAAGACAGATATGTAAAGAGATATAGAGAATAGAGATATTCAATGTTTCCTATCTCATCCTGGTGGGGCCCTGGTCTTAGATTTCCTAGTGGACACCAATAGTTCAGTCCAACACTGATTCAAGATATATCAAAAATTCCTATCAGTCATTATTGGCTCCTTTTGCTACTAGTAGAGAACCAATACAATTGCTGTGTGTAATTTACAAAATATTCTAATGGTATCTGCTATGATTTTGTAATGTTTGCCGTGTGTGGACCCTTTTTACATGAGTAGTGATTATCTATTACTTAACAATCTATCTATCTATTGCTTAATGATTCTTATTTTTTATGATCTAAGATGTGGCATCTAATTTTAAAAACAAACTCAAGTGCTAATAATTTGGTTCTTAGATTAACTTTTATTTAGAATTACAGTGCTTGGCTATCTATAATGGTTAGCCACTGTTAAACACAGGATCCACAAAATAATTAATACCCAAAGTCTCTGAAAATGACTTCACTGTCTAATTCTTCTACTTCCCACACATCTTCATAGGATATCGTATGTTGCCATGGAAACTAGGAAGTCTGTGTGATCGCGTGGACCGGTTGTCACTTTCAGATCTCTTAACTTGCACTGTAGAATGACTAGCTTTTTTTTAAGTGAAAGGCATAACTTTTATACTAAAAAATAAACACAAGGCTGAGTATTAATTTTGTTTCTCCCAGAATGCATTGATATTAAGTTTAAAAAGAAAATAACACGAGAAAATATTTTCTGAAACTTGTAAACACTGCAAATGATATATATATATATATATATATATATATATATATATTGCATTTACATGTAGATTCCACTGATAGCATTCTGTTTTTTTCAGGTTAAAGAAGATTCCTTGTTTTAGGCTATGTCATTCTTGTCAGTGAAAGAGCTTTCAAAATTAAGAATTCATCACAAAGTAGTTTGCTGAAGGCTAAATCCCAAAGGATTATACACAAAATATACATAAAAATGGGTTAGTATCCATCCACACAGTATAGAGTGCATCTAGTGACTAATTACATATAATACACATACAAAATAGAAGCCAAGTGCACATCCAATTTAATTCATATTGCTTATATGCTTTATTCCCATAATAATGATGCTTTCAAAGCCTGCCCTTCTCTAAGGATAAATGAAAGCAGTTAGTTCAAAACCATGGCCAAATTATTTTAATCCCAGCTACCACTTCAAGGTATGCTTTCTTCAACCGGGACTTACTCTATCACTACTTGCCTTTAATGGGCTGGAAGTCCCTGCTACTCTTTGGCTACAGAAGCTTCATGGGAACTAACTCTCCTACTTCAAGTACTCTACTCTTTAATTAGGTAGATTACACATTCCCAAGAGATATTATCAAACCCCTATTGTTAACCACCACCAGCTTATAGTGCAAAATATAAAGAGATGCACACTGATAAGTATCTATAATTGTGTTTTTATTGTGAGCACAACGTTTCAGGTTTATAAACCGATCATCAGGTAAATAAAAGTGTGAAATGATTGGAGCGCCTTATACGCCCATCATGCTCCAGGCTACGCCTCTAGGGAGGAGTCAGTGGTACAAAAATGTTATATTTAAATATACAAATACCTTATCAGCATTAGGTATACTACATTATATATCTAGAACCACACAACAGTAAGTTATATTTTATAACAGTTGATTAGTTACATTTGTCAATATACAGTTTACACTTTGTTGTAAAGTATTTATGGTACATGCTTTTCTTACTCCTTTTCATGTCAGAATGGAGGTAATTATTAACCTGATTATCCTGAAACGCTGCCCAATGTTACTCCTACCTCTGCCTCCTGTTTTTTTCTGGTAAGCAGCTGTCAATCATGGATGTGACAGTTGACATCTTAGCCTATGACTGAAAACTATTCCCCAAGCTACCTCCTCTGAGCATGTGCAAGTTTGAAAAATAGCTTGGGGAGTTTGGGAGGAAATATGAAACAACATGAGATCCGTTGGAGTCCGCACGTTCCCGGCAGGCCTCCAAGCCTGAAGTCCCGGTCCAACCTCCGGAATAAGACAACTAAGAAGAGCAGTGCAGGCAGGTGTACAACCTTCAATAAGGATCAGAGCAGAGGTAAGTATCTTAAAACTTAGCTTTTAATCATCTATTAAAAATATATGTACAACAGCACAAACATCTTTGGACACGAAGGAATTGGGGAGGTTTCTTTTAAAAATTTAATAGATGAATAAAAGCTAAGTTTTAAGATACTTACTTCCACTCCGATCCTTATTGAAGGTCATACCCCTGCCTGCACTGCTCTTCTGAGTTTGGTAATAAGTAAAAACATTTTCAGAGGCAGAGGTAAGGGGGAGAAAAAGATTATGTCCTAGAGTTTAGTCCAACATATATGTAACTTTTGGGGTTTGTGGGGTAATTAAGCAGCATTTATTTTTTTGGTGGGTTAACATGCCCTGTAAAGGAATAGTTCACTGAAAAAAGTGAACTATACCTTTAATGCATTGATTGAAAAACGGGCGGTAAAGGAGCTATGCCTTACCTTCCATTCTTCAGTCAATTGTACAGGAGCCTGGAAAGAAGGTGAGTATATTTACCTTATTCACAATCCAACCCCAGCTGAAGTGACAGGTCCTGACCACTTCTGGTTTCACTTTAACTATAGCACACACATTAGTATGCACATGCGCTATAATTAAATTGAAGCAGGAAGTGGTCGGGACCTGTCACTTCCGCCGATCACTTTTTAAGCATGAAAATGAAATGAATTATCCCTTAGAAAAGATAATACTGTGTATTAGAACAATCTGTGTGTAAGCTCTAGCAGGGTTATTCAATATAAGTTCTTATCGTTAAAAATCGTGCTAATTTTGCCCCAACCAACCAGATGTTAGCTTTCAAATGTTAAATAATATTTGATTGGTTGGGACGAAATTAACACTATTTTTAATGCTAAAAACTTTTTTTGAATATGTAGGTATTATATTATTACTAGAAAGTGCAAGAAAACATGACATATCATGTTTTCAAACATACATCAGACAACTGTAAAGACAATAGTATGCAATGAAAAGGGAAGCAGAATGTCATTTGTTGCATTGCTTTCTCTCAAAGTCTCCCCCCCCCCCCCCCCAAGAACACCTTCTTAAAGAACAGAAGAATGAGCTAGGTAGATATAGACATGCTTTAAAAAAATGCATTGGCAAAATCTTACATTAGGACTAAGACTCATATTCATGTTGATGTGAATAATTTGGTAAACCACACTCCTATGTGGTTTACCAAACAACTGCCTGGCACCACTTCAATCCATTCTCAACTCTGCTGCCTGGCTCATTCATTTCTCGCTTCTCTAACACCTCACTGTCCTCTCTGTCAGTCCCTCCACTAGCTGCCCATTACGCAAAGGATCCAGTTCAAGCTGCCTACCTATCCTATAAAACACTATCCAACAAAGCCCCTCCATATATCTCAGAGCTGACCCAACCTCAACTCCTCAAATGACATCCTCCTCTCATCCACCCTGGTCACCTCTTCCCATGCCCGCATTCAGGACTTTACTTGTGCTGCCCCTCTGCTCTGGATCTCCCTCCAACTGTCCATCATTCACCATCCCTTAATACCTTAAACCGTAACCTTAAAACCCACCTCTTCAGGCAAGCAAATAACCTGGCCTAGAAATTACCCCTCTTACTACCCAATATGATCCAACCCGCCTTTCACACTCCACTGCCAATCCTAGTTTACTAGCCTACGATTCCCGTCACCTTATGACCTTATCTCTCACCCCCATATCTAGTCTGTATGCTCTTTGGGCAGGGTCCTCTTTCCATATCACTTCATTACTCTGATTATGTATTACCTGTGTATCTAATATGTAAGACTTTGTATAATATGTTAGCACTGATGCCTTGCAGCGCTGAAGTCCTGAGTTTGATTCCACCCTTGGACACATCTGCAAGGAGTTTGTATGTTCTCCCTGTGCTTGCGTGGGTTTCCTCCGGGCACTACGGTTTTCCCCACAATCATAAAGAAATACTGATAGGATGTATGTGTCAAATAAATGTGCTTAGATTGTAAGCTCTTTGGGGCAGGGCCTGATGTGAATGTATACATGTAATTTTATAGCTCTAGGGAAGATGTTGGCGCTATATAAATCCACAATAATAATGAAAATAATAATAATTAGATTTTTTTCAAATACACTTGATGTTGCATTTGTTTAGGTAAAATATTAGCTGCTAATAATAATATTTAGGGATATTTAATTAATGGTGAGTCTCATATGTTATCATTTCTATTCTTCAAGGTCTATGCCGGGGTAATGAAGGAAAGAAAATAATGTTTGGATTTTGTTTTAAATAAACATATAAAAAAGTAATCTGAGGGTGGACATTTCCCTTTTGTTTTTTTAAAACTGCAGTTTTTAATGGAAAGTCTAGACTAAAACTGTTAATGACTAAACTACATTTATTGAAATGGAAAGTTCAGCATTTTAAATATTATTATGCATTTCACAAATAATCTAATAATAATCTGAAATATTTAACAGCATTTTGGTGTTGTAATTATTTAATTTCCTTTATAATACAATAAAACAAATAGTTCAGTTACATGCAAGTGGAACCCTTTCATAATTATACACAGCTGGCGTAGAGGAGAACAAAACTGAATCTATGGGCCCTATTTATAAAGGCGCAGTTTTGTTAAAGGCTATGTCCACCCACAATATAATTTTTTTATATAAGTTTCCCCAGGGCTCCCACCCCAACCGCTATACTTGTATCTTCAGAAAGCCCCCAAACTCTACTTACCTCCCCTCTTTCCTCCGCCGTGCTCCCGGCCCTCTGCTTGCAAGGAAATGCAGCAGAGGGCGGGACCGGCAGCCGCGTCTGTGATTGGCTGAGCGGCAGCCAATCACAGACGCGGCTGCCGGCAGCTCACTTCACCGAGGAAAGAGGAGAGGTAAGTAAGAGTTTGGAGCTTTCTGAGATACAAATTATTGCGGTTGGGGCTGGGAGACATGGGGGAATACTGCACTGAAGGGTTTTATGGTAGGGGGAGGGATAGTAGAACGGAGGGAAGAGGAGGGGGAGGGAGGGGGGAGAAGGGCTGCATTACGCATGGCAAAAATCTACCTGAGGCCAGCTAGCAGGCAGTGTCCTATATGGACCTGCTAGCCTCCTGGTGGGCAGTTTTTGGGACTTTGGGGGGGACTACAGGAGAACCCTATGGAGCTGGGATGTGAGGTAAGGATTACACTACACTACATGATGGGGCCAGTAGTTGGGGGATTATAGTTTTGGGGGTGGACATGCCCTTTAAGTAGCAATATCGCAAATTTACATCCGCGGTCGTACATTTACAATCGCAGTCGTACAATTATGATTGCAGATTGTGGTCATACTTTTACAATCGCAATTGTAAATGTACGATCGTCCATACAATACCATAGTTTATAGTTTATAGTATTTGAGGTTCAATAAAGACATAGTCCATCCAGTCCAACCCATCTAGCAATATCCTCATTTTCTGCGTAACTGTTGATCCAGAGTATGAATGGCCGGTTCGCGAGTCCGAACCCGGATCCGCCGCGATTTATCCCGTTCGCGAACGGCGGATTTTTTCGGATTTTCCGCCTTCCGAACTTACGATTCGCGGATTTTTCGGATTTTAAAATTTTCGAAATTACGTGTTTTCACGTATTTTCGAAAATTTTCGAAAATACAGTAAAACATGTATTTTCGCAAATTTTCGAAAATACAAGGATTTCTCTTAATTCCATACATACGTATTTTCGAAAATTTTCGAAATTACGAGGATTACTGTATTTTCGAAAATACATATTTTCGGAAATACATGAAAACTCGTAATTTCGAAAATTTTCGAAAATACGGGAAATCTCGTTATTTCAAGGGTATTTTTAACGGGTCTGCTCGCCGATTTTCGAATTTTCGAATCTTTTCGAAAATTTGCGGATCCTCGAGCGGACCGGATTTTGTGAAGTTCGGACATCTCTAATCCCGAGGAAGGCAAAAAAACCCCACCAAATTTATGAAGGGGGAAAAAATTCCTTCCTGACTCCAAGTGGCAATCGGAAATTTCCCTGGATCAACTCTACTTTATGTATTAATACCAGTAACTTGCAACATTCCTTGTTTGCAGAAACTCATCCAGCTTTTTTTTTAAACTGACCAATGAACCTGCCATAACAAAATCCACTGGAAGACAGTTCCATAGCTTTACCGTTCTCACAGTGAGAAACCATTTCCGAAACTTGAAGCCTAAACCTTTTTTCTTCAAGTCCTAAGGGATGTCCTTGTGTCCTCTGACATGTTCTATTGGTGAACAATGCCCCAGCGTACATAATTGTAACTTTTCCAGTCTCTCTTCATATTCAAGTTCCCCTAAATCCCCTTATTAATTTTGTTGCCCTTCTCTGAACCCTTTCCATTTCAAAGATGTCCTTTTTGTACACAGGATTCCAAAATTGCACTGCATATTCCAAATGAGGCCTTACCAATGCTTTGTAAAGAGGGAGAATTACATTTTCCTCCCTTGAATCCATACCTCTCTTTATACAAGACAATAGCATGCTGGCTCTGGCTGTTGCTGCCTGGCACTGCTTGCTTCCTTTAAGTTTGTTATCCACCAAAACTCCAAGATCCCTTTCCAACAGAGATTCACTTAACACAGAGCCATTTATTGTATAAGTAGCACAAGGATTTTTAAGTCCAAAATGCATCACTACCTCATAGAGGTAGTCTTTTACTTCTTGGTATGGTACGGTCGTGTGGTCATAAATGAGTCCCAGCCAATCACTGAGCGGCTGCCGGTCCAGCCCCTGCTGCTCCCGCAATCGGAAAAAGAAGCAGTAGAAGAGCGATGGAACGAGGGCTGGTAAGTAAGTTTAAATTTATTTCTATTAACCTAGACTAGTGAGGTCTAGGTGATGGGGCAATGCAAGTACAATATTCTTTTTTAACTAAATAAAAAACCTTGCATGGACCAGAAGCAGGAGGGAGGGGGGAGGAAGGGAGGAGGGGAACTCGACTGCACATGCCAGAAACCTGTAGGTGGAGCAGTTAGAGGCAGAAATGAATTGAACCAGGATAAGGCTCCTATTCTTAGTTTCCTGGACTGAATTTTGGCCATGCAGGATAAAAATTTGCAGTAGAAGAGAAAGGTAAAGTTCATTTAATACTAAACAATGGGCTCAGCATTGGAGCAAATTTCAGTTTGGAAGGTTCCCTTTAATATTAGTTATCATAAATTAACAAAGTAGTCATTGTTTCTTGACCACAATAATAACATAACCAATAACATTATATGAATACTTAAGGGTAAGTTTATTAGAAAAAAAAACATTATTATATAACTGATTTATCTATATTACACATACCTAGTTACATATTGTCTTTTTCATACCCTTTGCTGTGGTTGTTATAATACAAGGGTTATTGTATATTGAAGATGTACAGACACAGCCAGACAATATGGCCCCAGGTCCTTTGTTTAGACTTTCCCTCCTGTACAGAACCGTGCACGTTTCCTGATAAGGAGAGTCACACCCTAGCTCCTAAGTTCACGTGAAAAGTTCTCACATTCCTGGGGTATCCAATCAGGAGTGCCCTGGGAGATAACGGTCCCACCTCCCCCAAACAACTGCAGTGAGAGATAAGACCCCCAGCCAGGGGAAACAAAGGGAGAACTGTGTGGAACTCTGTGTGGATCTAACTGGATTTGGACCAGAGCTGAGGTTCCGTCCTGCCGTTGGAACAGTATATTATCAAGGACTGTGTGGACTTTGGGACTAAACCTACTTGGGGACCGTGAGTAACTGTCTGTATGAGGACCCTCTGTACTGGATTACTGTGTGTTTATTTATTGGGACTTGGTGGAGTTGCCATACTGCTACTTGTTAATTCGTGGACCTATTTCTATTCTCGCTGTGTGGACTTACAATTGCTGTGTGATTTATAATACTGCATGGATCCACTTACTACCAGAACTTATTTTTATCCCATTTATTATCCTCTTATTATTCCTGCCTTCTCCTGTACATAGCCAATAAATCAGTGTGTTCCCTATAAAGCCTGGTTACTTTATGTCCTGGGGTTGGTTATACAACTATCTCTGGTGAACCCATAACAGTGGTCAGTGGGGAACTGCCATTGCAGGTTCTGTAAGAGCCCTTCTTCCCAAGATGCACACTTCCTTGAAATATTCCTAACAGTAAATTTGACTTATTGTTTGTTGGATGGGTCAAACATGCTTAGATCTCTACTGATCAAAGAAATCAACCCAGGGACTAAGACCATAACCAACACTATTAAGGCTTCTGCATACAGAAATTCTGTACTTCGAATGCATTTATTTTATTCATGCAGAGAGAAATCTCTGGATAAACAGATTATAGTCTTTAAAGGGCATGTTCACCCAAGGAAAAATTGTTAAAGGGAATGTACACCCCCAAAGAGATTAACCCCCCCCCCCCAAACTTTTCATGTTATATTTACATCTTTCTAACTATTGCAGTTTTGGGGTATGGTGGGTATTTTACCTATTAAAGGAAATGTCCACCCCTAAAATACATTTTTTTATATAGCTTTGTCACCCCCAAGTTCCATGCAAGGCTTCAAATATGCTTACCAGCCCTCATTCCCTCATCTTGCTTCTACTGCTGTTTGGTGCTTTTTTCGTGCACGGCAGCAGCAGAAGGGGCTGTACTGGTAGCAGCATCAGTAATTGGCTAAGACTTTGCATCTCTCTCAGCCAATCACTAGCACTGTTGCTGGTCCAGCCCCTTCTGCTACTGACTTTTGTTTTATTTGAGGGGGTAACATGCCCTTTAAAATTTGAAAAGAATCCCTTTTTTCTTGAAAGCATATGTATTTGTGTTGAACGTTCCTTTAAATTTGTGATATTGAAGCTTTATAAATTTTGTCCTTTGACTACTTCGAAAGGCACAAGATATATCATATGATTGACAGTTTTGGGCCATAAGACAGGGAATCTGCAAATCTCCTTAAAGTTACTAAGAAATAATAAATAGTACCCGGAGTGAGGACCTAAACTGCTAAGTTCTCACCCCTGGGTACTTTACAGATCGGCTGGAATTCTGAAACAAAGTTTTCTTCACTGCTCCAGTTCTCTTCCTGCATGTCTTTGTAGTCCATCATGTAGCAAATGGAAAGACACAATCTGCAAGGAAGCATGTGGACTTTTAGGTCCTCACCCTGGAGAATATTTGTGGAAAGCAGAAGAAAGGTGAGTATAATTGCCCTTTCATTGAATAAACCTTAGTCTGTCACAGATAATATTTACTGTTCCCAAAAATGTAAACATAATAAAGGTGCAAAGGTTTAACTTTGCTGTTTTTCTGCAGCTTACTATATATATGTAAACATATATGGTGCATATTGGTTAAGACTGACAATTTTATAAAGCTGTGTACACACCAGCCAACATTCCCTTCAGACTACTCATTGGCAAACCCGATTGATGGGAATTAAAGTGGCACTACTGGTATTTTTTGACACAGCCCTTTACATGGTTTATTATACAAACCTTTTGCCAGTAACACTAAATCATGTAAATAATGATGTAAATCATGTAAAAAGTAGCTTGTGTCATTGTAGACTGGAAGCAGTTTAAACCATCATATATGTATGTGGCCAACCATTACAGTGTCACTGCAGGAAATGCGGAGGCAACATTCACATATAGATTGCTTTGTACAATTTGATACACAGGCGCTAGAACCTGATTGGTTATGGAAATTCAAAGAACAGATTTCTATTCCACTCACACCCACGCACCCTCCATCCCTTCCTCCCTTTCCCCATCTTTGTCCTCATTTAAAGGCATTGCTTCCAATTTAAACATGCAGTATTATTATATGAATTTTAGCAACTGTTTCAGCATAGAAGAAAAGCCCATAGCTAGTTACCATGGAAACTCTGCAACACACGTGTCATACAGTACCATGTTAGGTAATATATAAAGTATAACAGTGATAATATTCTTAAATAAGAATAAACCTTTTTGGTATGTAAACGGAGAAGTAAGATGATAGATACAGTAATGCCTCAGGAAAGGATAGAACTGATCAGACTAAAGATACAGACAACAATAATCACATTGTATTAATCTTACAAACAAAATACATTTTCAAATGTATTCTTAATATGTATTCTTATTGTTTGGTAACAATGTGGGAGCACCAATAGGCTATGAAATGGGAACACAACCTAAAACAACAAGGTTATTCCTTTTCTAATCTATATTTTATCTCTGATATTCATTTTGAACTTGAATACATTTGCTAGACATCCAACTGGCTTTCTCAATTTAGAATGACTTGTTCTAGAAACTTTCAGCAATAAGTACCCTGGAATGTGCCTTATAATGCATATAACAGCAAGATGTCAGGAACCTCCTGCACACCTACCTACCTGATGCCAGACAGGTAGGTAGGTGCAATCCCCCTAGCCCTCCACTCCAGGGGCCAGAGGAAGGGACAGGGCATCCTGAAACGTTGTATGTGTTATAAATAATCTTGGATTCACCTGTTTAGTGTGCTCCCCCATATCTTTCTTGTGCTAGAAAGTTGTCAAAAAAGCATTGTATAAGGAAGACAACATATGTCAAACTCCTCAACTCACCATTTGTACTATAAATAACTTTCTCCATGGTGCTCCTAACATTAAATAACCTATAAGTTGACCCGAGTATAAGCCGAGGTACATATTTTTACCTGAAAAATTAGTAAAAACAGATTGACTCGAGTATAAGCCGAGGGTAGAAATTATGACCACTACTGCCTTCTGATTCAGTATTGTTTTGAGGCTTTAGTTGCCCTTTAAATGGACATCAGAATTCCCATACAGTAGTCCCATACAGTAATAGCCATGCTGGATTTGGCTATTACTGTATGGGAATACTGTATGGGAATTCTGCTGTCCATTTAAAGGGCAACTAAAGTCTCAAAACAATACCGAATTAGAAGGCAATCTTTTTAACAAGAGATACCATCTTCCTGATTATGTATTGTTTTGAGGCCTTAGTTGCCCTTTAAATGGACAGTAATCCCATACAGTAACACCAATTCCTTGGCACTCCAAAAGTTTGGAAACTACAACTCCCAGCATGCTTTAGTAGCTGGGAGTTGTAGTTTCTAAACATCTGCAGTGGCACCCTGTACCCTCAGCTCCCCCCCTCACTGAGAGCCCCCTAGATCAGTGGGGGAGAGTGTTAACTTTCCTGGACACTCGTCTGCTGCAATCCAGCTGCCACTAGCTCCGCATCCACTGATTTGCCGCCTGTCGTCACTACTCACCACCGAGAAGTGAGACAGGCGCCGAGTAGTGACGTCCGTGGATGCGGAGCGAGAGGCAGCTGGAGTGAGGTGTGTGATCCGAGTATAAGTTGAGTTTCAGTTTTCAAGATATATACGGAATAAAGTCTGACGGTCCTTTGACGCACATTAACAATTATATCATGACCAATGAATTACAACAGCTGCAAAAGCCAGATGTTTAAAGGGGAAGTTCAGTGCCAATACATAAACTTTTAAGTAAAAAAGAGCCGTATTTTTCCATCCTATTGACCTTTAACTGCCCATTTAGCATTTTTCTGTGTATAAATAAATGCTTCCAAAATACTGACTTCCTGTTTGCAGGACCCCTAATAGAGACTGTTTTGGTCTTGCCCTGGAGAGCTGAGCATGTTTGATACATCCAACAGCCAATCAGTAGAAATTACTGTTAGGAACATTCCAAGGAATTGATGCATCCTGGGAAGAAGGACCTGAAATGTCAGCTCACTAGTGTCAACAGCAGGCAATAGCAAGGGGTAACGATTCAACTGTTTTTTCAAAATGAGAGAGAATAGGTAGAATAACTAGGTGTGCATAATATAAAGAATTTAAAAAATAATATTTTCCACTGAATTTTCCCTTTAAGGCTGCAAAGCTCACATAGAATTCTAAAAGCTGTGAAGGAGATAGCAATTGCAGGGAGGGACCATCAGTCTTCAAGGTAAGATATCTGATGTTAGGAGTGCTGGTAAGAAAGATAAATATTGCAAAAACAGGGTTTGGGAGTGGGGGTTTAAAGGGTATCTATACTTACAAAAATCGAATTCTCAAAAATGATACCTGTAAATGATAGTGTAATGGTCGAACTAATTTTTCAGATTTAAAATCTGAGCTGTAGATTCTCAGAAATATTCATTTTAAATAACAGCATGCATAGGGAAAGACTTGTCACTCAAACCAGGCATGCTAATTTGTGTCCCTCCAGTGACTTATCTGCAGGGGTGCGTCACAGGAGGTCACTTACAGGAGTCCCCCCAGCATGCCTGCATGCTTGTTAGAAGAGAGAACACAGCAGCAGCAGCCCCCCCTCCCCCACCCACTGTCAGCAGCATGTACTTACCTGTTAGAAGAGAGGGAGTTTGTGTCTAACATAGCAGCAGCCGCCCCTCCCCCACTCACTATCAGCAGTGTCAGGATGATATGTTAATGAGCTGTATAGTGTCAGGCTATTAAGGCTATTTATTATGTAAATTAATGTATCCAGTGTTGGCTGGATTTACAAGTGGTCAGTGACTAAGGGAGGAGGGGCAGTTAGGAGCAGTTACTAAGCATTTAAAATTCACTAACAGCATGCGCAGACACACATATAACTAACATAATTTTACTACCCTAACATTGTACTTTCAGATTATACAAAGTTGTTTGAGTGAGTATAGTGACCCTTTAAGTCTAAGAGGAAGATTCAATAAAAGTTCTTATCATTAAAAATGTTGCTAATTTTGCCCCAACCAATCAGATGTTAGCTTTTAAATGATAAATAAGAACTGACTGAATTGGGCAAAATTAGCACCATTTTAAATGAACTTTTATTGAATCTTCAAACAGGTACACAGAGGAATTGGCTCTTCTGTGCAGGGCCAGAATGTTCACATACAAATCAGAGCATTCCTCATTGCACTGCTGCATATACAATATTGCCCTTGTGTTTCAGTATTGCATCTTTTGGATGCACCAGTTGCTTTTTCATTGCTGTTCTGAGTTAACAAAAGATACATATACAGTGGTGATTGTTTAATGGTGTGTCTTTTTTATTTTCTCTGACATCCGCTACATTTGGGATGACCATGTTCTTTCTCCTGTCTTGCTTCTCACTTGTGACTTTTTTCTTTCCTTAAATAGTAATTGAGGTTGAATAAAGACATAAGTCCAACCTTTTCACCCTCCTGTTTAAAGGACAATTCCACCCTCATAAGAACATCTTTTAGAAAGAATGGCCTCTTTAAAATATGTTGATATATCATAGTTTGTCCTATGAATTCATTATTGTATGCCTGCTATACTTCTGAATGCTTCATGGAAACTGAGCAATTTAGAAACCTGTACTGAGCCTGGGCATGCTCAGAAGAGGCAAACAGGGGATTAACATTCAGTCATTGGCTGTGATGTCAACTGTCAAATCCATAACTGACAGCTACTAACTGGAAGAACCAGGAAGCAGAAACAGGGGAAACAGGACATTGTGCAGGATTTTAGGTTAGACTTATATATTTCACATTTCAAACTATCACCATTTAGGGTTTTGGGGGGTGATTTACCTGTGTGTAAGTTTTCATTTTGGGGCTGGACTTGCCCTTTAACCCCCACCTAACAGTTAATCCAGAGGAAGGCAAAAAAACCCAGCTTAAAAAAATGGGGTGGGGGGATTCCTTCCTGACTTCAAATGGAAAGTATCCCTGGATCAACAAGAACTACAGCATATGTATTAATACCAGTAATTCTCAATATTGTCTAGGCCACTTTTAACCCTTTCACTGCCACAGATCGTATATTCACGATCTGTGCAGTGAATGCACAAACTGCCACAGATCGTGAATATACGATCTGTGGCTTCCCCCCTCCAAAAAATTTTTCCCCCCTGCTAGGGCCGATCGGGGGGCAGCATTCAACTGCCCCCCTAGTCCCCTCGATCCCCCCTCGGTTTCGTCCAAATCCGAGGGGGGGATCAGGAGATATCCTGCATTGAAGTCTTCCCTACCTTGAAGCTGCCGGTCCGGAGGAGGAAGCTGAATGGGAGACCCCGGTGACATCACAGAACTTCCTCCTTCACCGGGGTCTTCCCATATGGAGGTACACTTCCAGTGGAGGTACTGCAGCATGATCTATGGAGATCATGCTGCAGTCCCTAAGTATAGTACAAGCTGTCAAGCTGACAGCTTTACTATACATTTTGTGAATGGAACTCAAAGTTCCATTCACAAATAGGATTTTTTCTAAGTCTTTGCTACTTAGCGAAGACTTAGAAACAAAATGGGGACAGAGATCAAAATTTGGTGATCACTTCTGATCACCAATTTATTGATCTTTGCCAATGAATGAAAAATCACTTCCTGGAAAATGATTTCCAGGAAGTGATTTTTCCGATCGGATTTCGAATTGGAAAACGGGCATTTATGCCCGTATTCCAAGTTCGGTATCATTCCCTAAGATGATTTGATGATCATCTTTGGGAATGATCCCCAAAAAATAGGGGAAATGCACACAAAATAAAATCTTAAAGTGATACACACACCTTTTTTTTTTAACCTAAAAACTATAAATTAGCAAAAAAAATTGTCTTCTCCAAGCTTCCCAATGTCCCCGGTGATATCGCTAAAGTAAACGCGGATCATTATTTGTTCGATTTCAAGGGAAACTAAGCCTATTTTAGTAGGGAATTTTGCAGAGGTACCAAAAAAAGACCAGATTTAACTTTTAGGATCAGTAAAAGTATGCAAAAACTTGTGGGACTCTCCGTACTAACTGCTTTTCACTAAAATACCACTAAAAGGGGGAGTGGGGATAGGGGTGGGGGGTGTGTTGGTGGCGTTTTTTTTATTTTTCTTGTAATTGCAATTGCGCATGGATCCCATTTGAGCTAGTTGTGGCCCCGTCTCTGTTTGCACCCACCCATATGGCATACCTTTTGATTCAGGACATGTGGGAGATTGCCGTTTAGTGGGTTTTTTTACTTGCCAAGTGGGTTTAGTGTAGGATTTCAACCATTGAGTCCTCTTATTTTATTTTTTCACAAAATCTCCTAAAAGCACGGACTTCTTTGGATCATTGGTCTGGAATTCTTCATGTATGTATGAAAGCATGGCATGGTAACGTAGATGAAGGTGTGTAGATTCCAAAAATATATAGTTTGGGGGGGAATTTCCATGTTTTGGGACTGTTTCCTTAGAAAAAGTGTAGGCTGTTCAAATTACAGAGCACTTTGATTCTTTCTTGTAATTGCATTTGTGCATGCGTCCCATTTGAGCTAGTTGGTGGCCACGTCTCTGTGTGCATCCACGCATATGGCATAACGTTTGATTCAGAACATGTGGGAGATTGATATTTAGTGGGGGGTTTTATTTGTGGGGGGCATTTCCAAGTTTTGGGGCTGTTTGAAATTACAGAGAACTTTGATTTTTTTCTTGTAATTACACTTGTGCATGTGTCCCATTTGAGCTAGTTGGTGGCCACGTCTCTGTGTGCACCCACACATATGGCATAACGTTTGATTCAGAACATGTGGGAGATTGATATTTAGTGGGTGGGTTTATTTGTGGGGGGCATTTCCAAGTTTTGGGGCTGTTTGAAATTACAGACAACTTTGACTTTTTTCTTGTAATTACACTTGTGCATGTGTCCCATTTGAGCTAGTTGGTGGCCACGTCTCTGTGTGCACCCACACATATGGCATACCGTTTGATGCAGGATATGTGGGAGATTGACATTTAGTGGGTTTTTTTGCTTGTCAAGTTGGTTTAGGTAGGATTTCAATCCTTGAATCATCTTATTTTATTTTTCACAAAACCTCCTAAAAACACAGAGTTCTTTGGGTCACTGGGTCTGGAATTCTTCGTGTATGTATGAAAGCATGGCATCGTAACGTAGCTGAAGGTGTGTAGATTCCAAAAATATATAGTTTGTGGGGGGAATTTCCATGTTTCTGGACTGTTTCCTTAGAAAAAGTGTAGGCTGTTCAAATTACAGAGCACTTTGATTTTTTCTTGTAATTGCATTTGTGCATGCGTCCCATTTGAGCTAGTTGGTGGCCACGTCTCTGTGTGCATCCACACATAGGGCATACCGTTTGACTCAGAACATGTGGGAGATTGATATTTAGTTGGGGGTTTTATTTGTGGGGGGCATTTCCAAGTTTTGGGGTTGTTTGAAATTACAGAGCACTTTGATTTTTTTCTTGTAATTACACTTGTGCATGTGTCCCATTTGAGCTAGTTGGTGGCCATGTCCCTGTGTACATCCACGCATATGGCATACCATTTGATTCAGGGCATTTGGAAGATTGATAATTGACAAGTTTTTTTTACATGACATGGAAATTTGCCATGATTTTTAACTTTGAATTGTATTTTTATAAATTTTTCCTGAAAATCTGGTAAAAAAGCGAAATTTTACATGAAACTCCGCCCACACCATTGTTGGTATGCATAAAGGAATCACACCATTGTGTAGCTGAAGGTGTGTATATTCGCAAGAATATATAGTTTGGGGTGTATTTCTAATATAGAGGGGTGTTTAGTCTGACAAATCTGAAAAGTTGCTGTAATTGGGCCATTGTTCATTGGCTCACTTTGTGGCTAGTTGATTCCACGTTTGCGCGTGTAACCATACATAGGGCATACCGTTTGATTCAGGACATTTGGGAGATTGATTTTGGTAACTTTTTTTTACATTACTTGGGATTTTGCATGATTTTCTACCTTTGAGAGTGTTTTTTTTTCATTTTTGTTTAGAAAATCTGCTAAAACTGTGAACTTCTACGAAAGAACTGCGCCCACACACATTGATGGTACGAATGAACAAACTACAGAATTTCGTAGATAAAGTGTTGAGGATTCGAGAAATATATGGTTTGTGGGGGTTGTTTTGTGGGGAAAAATTGCAGACTGTTCAAATTCAGATTGACTGAATATTTTTGCTGTTTCTGAGCCATTGTGCATGTTTCACACTTTGTGTCTTTTGGCTTCCACGTCCCCGTGTGTAACCACACATATGGCACCGTTTGATTCAGGACATTTGGGAGATTGATATTTAGTAGCTTTTTTTTACATTCCATGGGGTTTTGCATGATTTCTACCTTTTGAAGTTTGTTTTGTTCATTTTTTCAGACAAATGCGAATTTCTACGAAGAACTGCGCCCACACCATTGATGGTATGAATGAACAAACTACAGCGTTACGTAGCTGAAGGTATGTAAATTCTGAGAATATATAGTTTTGCGGGGTATTTTCCAGTTAGAGGGTTGTTCAGTTTGAAAAATCTGGGAAAATGCTGTTATTGGCTCACTGCGCATTGTTTTAACTTTTACTAGTCGCTTCCACGTCCGTGTGTGTAACCACCATATGGCATACCGTTTGATTCAGGACATTTAGGAGATGATATTGGTAAGTTTTTTTTACATCATGGGGTTTTGGTGGTGATTTTGTAACTTTGAAATGTATTTTTCTTCTATTTTTCCAGAAAATTGTGTAGAAATGCGAAATTCTACGAAGAACTGCACCCACACCATTGATGGTATGAATGAACGAACTACAGTGCTACATAGCTGAAGGTGTGTAGATTTCAGGAATATATAGTTTGTGGGGGATATTTCTGAGTTCGGGGGTGTTTTGTGGAAAAACTGTCCAATTCGGAGTTGGCTAAATATTTTCGCCTTTTCTGAGCTATCGTCATTGTCTCACTTTGTGGCTTTTCGCTTCCACGTCCGCATTTGTAACCACACATATGGCATACCGTTTGATTCAGGACATTTGGGAGATTGATATTTAGTAACTTTTTTTTAGATTCCATCAGGTTTTGGCATGATTTTTACCTTTTGAATTTGTTTTTTTGTTCATTTTTTCAGAAAAGTGCGAACTTCTCACGAAGAACTGCGCCCACACCATTGATTGTAGGATGAACGAACTACACGTTACAAGCGAGGTGTGTAGATTTCAGGATATATAGTTTGTGGGGTTATTTCTGAGTTACGGGGTTGTTTTTGTGGAAAAAACTGCAGACTGTCCCATTCGGAGTTGGCTAAATATTTTCGCTGTTCTGAGCCATCGTGCATTGTCTCACTTTGTGGCTTTTCGCTTCCACGTCCCGTGTGTAACCACACATATGGCATACCGTTTGATTCAGACATTTGGGAGATTGATATTTATAACTTTTTTTAGATTCCATGAGGTTTTGGCATGATTTTTACCTTTTGAAGTTGTTTTTTGTTCATTTTTTCAGACAAATGCGAACTTCTACAAAGAATGCGCCCACACCATTGATGGTATGATGACAACAACTACACGTTACATAGCTGAAGGTTTGTAATTTCAGTAATATATAGTTTGTGGGGGTTATTTCTGAGTTACGGGGGTGTTTTGTGAAAAAACTGCAGACTGTCCCAATTCGGAGTTGGCTAAATTTTTTCGCTGTTTCTGAGCCATCGTGCATTGTCTCACTTTGTGGCTTTTCGCTTCCACGTCCGCTTGTGTAACCACACATATGGCATACCGTTTGATTCAGGACATTTGGGAGATTGATATTTAGTAACTTTTTTTTAGATTCCATGAGGTTTTGGCATGATTTTTACCTTTGAAGTTGTTTTTTGTTATTTTTTTTCAGACAAATGCGAACTTCTACGAAGAACTGCGCCCACACCATGATGGTTTGAATGAATATCTACTACTGCTTTACATAGCTGAAGTGTGGTAGATTTCAGGAATATATAGTTTATGGGGGTTATTTCTAAGTTACGGGGGTGTTTGTGGATAAAACTGCAGACTGTCCAAATTCGGAGTTGGCTAATATTTTTTGCCGTTTCTGAGCCATCGTCATTGTCTCACTTTGTGGCTTTTCGCTTCCACGTCTGCGTGTGTAACCACACATATGGCATACCGTTTGATTTAGGACATTTGGGAGATTGATATTGGTAACTTTTTTTACATTCCATGGGGTTTGGCATGATTTCTACCTTTTGAACGTTGTTTGATGTTCATTTTTTTGAACATCTGGTAAAAGTGCAAACTTCTACGAAGAACTGCGCCCACACCATTGATGATAGAATGAACGAACTGCAGCATTACATCTACTGAAGTGTGTAGTTTGTGGGGGGTATTTTTGAGTTGGGGGGGTGTTTTGTGGAAAAACTGCAGACTGTTCAAATACAAAACTGGCTAATTTTTTTTTCTGCTACTGACATTTGGCACTGGTCACGCCTGGGTTAGTTGTAGCCATGTCTCTGGGTACACCCATGAATGGCATACCGTTTTATTCGGGGGGGTTAGGCTTTCATATTTGAGATGCGTTTGAACTTTCCTCCACAGTTTTTAGCTAAAATTCGCATTTGATTTGTCTCCGATTTTACAGTTGAGGAAAAAAAGAAAATGTGAGAAAGTAACTTACAATTTGACGAAGAGCTGCGTCGGGTATCTGCATTTTGATCGAACTAACTTCCACTCGTAAAATCCTGTGGGTGTGTAGTTTCTAAAATATCTCACTTGTGGGGATATTTTAGATAATTGGGTAATATTCTATGTTAACTGTCATAGTGGTTAGACATTTTAATTTGGTATAATATTCTAGGAGGTGCAGTTTTAGTTTGGGGGGTCTCCTGTACAGGAAAAGTCAGGTACCTACATATATCTGGTATCGTTGTACTCGGAGTATCAGAGCTTTTAGAAACAGTAAGTTTTTTGTGCGTAACCTTAAGATAACTATAAGTAAAAATGGGAAAAATCCATGAAAATTTGCAAATTTTTCATTTTTTTACATATTTTACCCATAATTCCAGTAAAATTTCCAGAAAAGTTGCAAAATTTTGTTACCATGTTAAAGTACACTTTGTGCTGAAAAAAACAATGTATAATATTCCTGATTTACTGCAAGGTTTCCTACTGTAAAATTAGTCTAAAGCGATTAAGGACAAAATCCTGAAAATTCTTCTGGCAGTTAACGCAAAAAAAAATGAAAATCTCCTGGCAGTGAAAGGGTTAAAGCTATTCAACTAACTTGCCATTACCATATCTGCTGGAAGACAGTTCCACAGTTCCACAGTTTCACCATTTTCACTGTAAAGAAACCTTTCCTAAACTGAAGATGAAACTTCTTTTCTTTTAATCTTGAAGGATGTCAATGGGTCCTCTGATATGACCTATTAGTGAATATTACACCAGAGAGTTTATTGTATAGCTCATTAATATATTTGTTTAAAGTGATTGTATCCCCATGCAAACATCGCTTCTCCAATGTAAACAGCCCTAAATTGTCTAATCTGCCTGCATAGTCAAGCCCATCCTTTCCCTTTATTATTTAATCGCCCTTCTCTGAGCTGCTTCCATTTCCAAGATGTACTTGTATATAGGATTCCAAAACTGCACCGCATATTCCAAATGAGGCTTTACTAGTGCCTTGTAAAGTGGGAGAATAATATTTCTCTCTTAAATCTATTCCCCTCTTTATACAACATAACTCTAGCCGTTGTTGTCTGGCATTGTTTGTTACAGCTAAGTCTGTTTTCTACCAGAACCCCCAAATCTTTTACCATTAGAGCTTTACATAACACAGAGTGTAGCTGGCACAAGGATTGTTAAACCCTAAATGCATCACCTTACTTTTATCAGCAATGAATCTCATCTGCTATTCTGCTGCCCATTTTGATAATCTAGCTAGGTTTGCTTGCGCATCATTTGAAGTTTCCAAAGCTCTGCATTATTTAGTGTCACCAGCAAACACATAGACCTTGTTCTCAATGCCCCTTCTAAATCATTTCTAAACAGATTAAAAAGAAGTGGCCTCAGTACAGAACCCTCAGGCTCTCTACTTTTTTTAGCCCACCTAGACGTAGCTCCATTGAGCACTAGAGATGGACACAAAACCGAACTCGAACCCGTACTCGAACTATTTGAACTAGTTCTGGTTCAAACTAGCTGCTGTATTTTCGCTAATTATCCTAAATTCGCTATTTATCGAATTTACGGACCATTCGCTAACCCTAGAATGTATTGTTCGTTAACCCTCAAAAGTATTGTTTGTTTTTGGTAACCATTGAATGTATGGATTGTTTTCACTAACCCTTGAATGTATCGTTCTCTAACCCTTGAAAGTATTGTTTGTGTTTGGTAACCCTCGAATTTATGGTTCTATTTCCTCTAACCCTCAAAAGTATCGTTCGGTAACCCTCGAATTTGCCGTTACCCTCAGATGTAGCTTGCGCAAAACCAGACAATTGCCTGCTCATGTTTAAGAAGTGTTTTAACAAGTTTTGGTGACAGGGACATGTTCCCCAGACTATTTACCAGGTGCCATAGCCATTTACAGTAAGTTACCACTCTTATTTTAGCTGTAAATCACTCAGACTTTTCAAACTATCACTCTCCCATTGACTTAAATGGGTCAGAATATGAAGTTCGGACATCTCTATTGAGCACCCCTCTCTGTTTGTGATACAATAACCAATTCTCTATCCATGTACAAATGTTTTTTTTCAGGCCAACAGCCCTCAGTTTATACATTAGTCGCCTTTGTAGCACAGTATCAAAAGCTTTAGCAAAATTGAAGTATACTATATGCACTGCTATGCCTGAATCTAAATTCTTACTCACTTATTCATAAAAACCAAGTAAATTTGTCTGTCACAGTCTATTTCTCATAAATCCATGCTGACTACTACACTTAAGATCAGTTCTGGAGACAAAGTCAAGGATATCATCCCGTAACAAAGTTTCCAGCACCTTCCCTACTACTGATGTTAGGCTTACAGGTCTATAATTAACAGGCAGGGAATGGATACCTTTTTTGAATATTGGTATTTTTTGGTATTGGCTTTTTTCCAATCCAGCGACACATCACCAGACAAAAGTGAATCTGAAAAGATAAGAAACAGCGGTCTAGATAAAACTGGACTAAGCTCTTTTAAGATCCGTGGATGTATTTTATCTATCCCTGGTGCTTTATTGATATTGACTTTTTCTAATTGATTCCGTACCATTTCCTCTGTCAGCCAGAGTGAATATTACTCATTTTAACCCTTCGTATTATTACAGTCCCTCTTATAATAGGATTCTTTAATAGTAATTACAGAGGAAAAAAGGGTTAAGCACATTAGCCATTTTGGCATCCTCCATAACCATCTCAGACCCATTAGTTAATGGTCACACATTCTAAGTCCTCATCTTTTTACTATTGATATACTTAAAAAACGTTTGGGGTTGGACTTGCTTTGTTCTGCTATCTGTATTTCATGTTCTATTTTAGCTAGTTTAATTGCTTTCTTGCACTGCTTATAACAACTTTTATACTCCCTGTAAACCTGTTCTGTTCCCTCTGATTTCAAAAATGTAAAAGCCTTTTCCTCTTTTCCCATTTCCTTTTTTACCTGAGCATTAAGCCAGACAGGAGTGGACCTAATTTGTTTACACTTGTACCATAAGGGTTTAAATTTACAAATGTAATAATTTAATATCCCTTTAAAATCCCCCCAGTCTATGAGCAGGAGTGATTCCTTTAACAACATAAAATTAGCTTTCCTAAAGTTAAAAGTTTTTGTTAACCCAGTGTACTTTTGTTTTTTGCAACCTATATTAAATGAACTATATGATCACTTTTCCCTAAAGGGCAAGTCCAGCCCTAAAATGAAAACTTACATAAAGGTAAATCACCCCCCAAAACCCTAAACAGTAATAGTTTGAAATGTGAAATATATAAGTCTAACCTGAAATCCTGCACAATGTCCTGTTTCACCTGTTTCTGCTTCCTGGTTCTTCCAGTTAGTAACTGTCAGTTATGGATTTGACAGTTCACAGCACAGCCAGTGACTGAATGTTAATCCCCTGTCTGCCTCTCCTGACCATGCCCAGGCTTGGTGCAGGTTTCTAAATTGCTCAGTTTCCATGAGGCACCCAGAAGCATAGTAGGCAAAGTATGATATATCAACATATTTTAAAGAGGCCATTCTTTCTAAAAGATGTTATTATGAGGGTGGAGTTGTCCTTAAGGTTTCCATTACCATCATTTCCAAAATGAGCCAAGGGTTATAAGATATCACCAAATCCAGCAACGCATCCTGTCTAGTAGGAACTGTCTAGATAACTTTTGAGGTGCTGGCAGTTCCCTTACTCCAATCTATGGAGGTAATTGAAAATCCCCCATAACCAGAACATGCCCTATACCTGCTGACTGCATATGGAGATTCATTTCCACCTCCTCCCCAGCATTTGGTGGCTTATAACATACACCAATAATTCATTTACCCACCTTCTTGCTTCCTGTACACAGCTACATCCATATTGTTTCTGCCTTATTGTGTTTACCCCCATCTATCTATTATTTTAAATTTGGCTTCAATTGTTGTTTAACATACATACAGCCTCCCCCTCCTTTCTTGTTAACTCTGTCATGTCTAAATAAGGAGTATATTTCAAAATTAACTGTACAGTCATGTAAATCATTTATCCACGTTTCACATCATACCGATACCGATACCGATCACATCATACCTTTCTTTTAAAGCTGTAGCTGGTTAGGGCATCCATGTACAAAAGCGAAAGATTCAAGTAAGCTACACTATTCCAGTCTCCACCACTCTGGAAACCATACTCGATATGCAAAATATTTGGTGTAGCAAATGATGACACACAACTAAAGCTGTGTAGAAATTAACAGGGAGATTCAATAAAAGTTCTTAACGTTTAAAATGGTGCTAATTTTGCCCCAACCAATCAGATCTTATTTACCATTTGAAAGCTAACATCTGATTGGTTGGGGTGAAATTAGCACCATTTTAAATGATAAGAACTTTTATTGAATAACCCTGAAAGAGCTTTATTGGTGAAGAAACACATGTGCTACTTGTTTAGGACCCTAAGTCCTTTCTCAAGCAAGTGCTTGAGGTATTATGACATTTCACACACTTTGCATATCTTTAAAAGATTATTGTCCCACAATTTTTTTAATGAATAGCCTACTTCTAAAATTACAACACAACTCCCTTCACCACAGGCCTGTGATGAAGGGCGCATGCCCGAAACGCGTCGGCTAATATGGTCCAATATGCTGACTTTTAACTTTATTCAATAAAGTATTCTTTTAACTTGGAAGAGTTGAAGGTGCAGAGCATCTTTTCCTGTTCGCTTTCATTTGCTTTGTTTAGGGGCAGCGCACGCGTCCCGTGACGCTATAGCACCTCCTCTTACTTTGCCAAAGCAGTCCGGCAGTTCCCGCGAGAGACGGGAAGAGGGAGGAGACGGAGTGGAGCCGGTTTGGGATGGCCGTGAGGTGAGACGCGATCACGCAATTGGCGCATCTTCCGAAACTTGGAGCAACCATTCTTGTCTTTGTAAGTTTGTAAGAAATCTGTTTTGATTTTCATTTAGCTGTTTCCTTATGTCAGCAGCATTTAAAAAAAAATCTCTTAATTTTTTCAAGGTGAATCAGTTTGCAATCTAAAATGCGTCACTCATACAGCCAATGCAATTAGATCTTGCCATCATTTACAACATATTATGCTGTCTTATTTTTAGTTTTTAGATTAAGTCAAGCGAGGAAACACCCCAAGCAAGAAATGTATTTTATCCTGGTGTCACGCTTGCTATTGTTTATGCTTAGAATGCTCTTGAAATTTAAAGTTGGTTGATGAGAGCAAAGGGATTTTGAGAGCAGGTGGCTAAAACTAATTTGAGAGCAGAAGATGAATTTGGCATTGATGATAGAGCAGGGAAGTGTCAGGAATGACTTATGAAGCATTATTTATTAAGCTGCTGTATCACTAATGAGGAACTTGAAAGAAACTTACAAAGCACATCAGTATACATACATCAGATGTGTTTTTTTTTTTTTTTTACAACTCTCCGCGAGCTTAAATACTACCTGATGGCAAAAAAGGTTAATAGGAAGTAGTTTATTATTAGACACAGTAAGTTTCACAGTAAAGTTGATTTTGCAGCAAATGTTATTGAAATACGTAATATAAAGTCGTGCATAGGCAGATTAAAAAAATCTGCTCAGGGCACTGGCACTCCCATCAATGTATGACTCGACCATATGAAATGCTTGCAGGGAGTGGTGTTGGAGCCATTTTGTTTGGGTATAAATCTCCCTCACAGCATCACTGACCCTGCACAACAGTTACATGCTGTTACATGGCTATAACAACTAATGACTACATTTATTTAGTACCAACACCTAACAATGAAAATCTGCCAGACACACTTGTGTTCAAACACTGGTTTACATGTTTCTGCTCACGCTGGAGCTGTCATCAGAACATTAGAAGACAGGTGAAGTCTCTCTCTCTCAATATATATATATATATATATATATATATATATCCCTCATATAAATATATTTATATCTTCATAGGAGATTACATTGAGTTTTTAGGAGCTACCAATGTGGTGGGGGGTATATGATATTACACATAGGAAAGGTGTATATGTATGTGTGTACTATCTCACTATTACCATTTAAATGACCATCAGTAAATGTATATAAAGTATAGCACTGACTTATATTAGGTACAACACAAAATATACAAAATACAGAGATAATCCAAAATAGTACCAGGGAGGCACACTCAGACAAGATATAATAGTGTTTATTGTGATATAGCGGTGCACAACGTTTCGGGGCTTCCCCCTTCCTCAGGTGCATAAAACAACATACCATGTGGTTTCTTAAATACACACATATCTCTCCCACTAGCACTAGCACTTTTGAAACAGTGGGTACTCACAGTTCACTTTGGCATAAGCACTTTGATTGTAATAGGCATAAGGGAGTACACATAAGCCCAAATCGTTACCCTACACCTTTTAAAGACCTTAAAGATAGATATGGTTTTAGAGGGATTTTTATATATAATATTAAAATGTGTTTTTAGTATCTAATAACAGCTAATATTTAAGATGATGCATATGTATGTTTTATTATCAATATGTCACAATAACAATATGTCTTTACACAATGTGTCGATTTTAATATATCACTATAAGAAATGTTTTTATACACTGTTCGTTTAACTAGAGCATTTTTGAAATGTAACAGTGTTTCACATGGAATTGATTGAGCCCTGCCCCTAGTGGGAGGGATATGTGTGTATTTAAGAAACCACATGGTATGTTGTTTTATGCACCTGAGGAAGGGGGAAGCCCCGAAAGGTTGTGCACCGCTATATCACAATAAACACTATTATATCTTGTCTGAGTGCGCCTCCCTGGTACTATTTTGGATTATTAATGTACTGCCTATGGTTGAGCAGTTGAGGGAAGCAGCACCGTGGAAGATTAAAAGGAACGTGGGAGTGCGAGTAGCTGTACAGTTCAAGTGGAAAATACAGAGATCCCTATTTTAAAATGGAATGGTCAAATGGCAGCTTAAACCACACCCCTGTGTCTGCTCCATATGAAAGGAAGTGTTATCCAAAAAAAGCTTCTGTCAGCTACACAGGATATGATGTGTATTGTAATGGACATATACACAAAGGCTCCTTATATACCACCTCCAGCCTGCAGGTGGTATCAGTGAGTAATAAAAGACAAGACATCCCTGCTCTCTATGGCTAGGAGGCGAGAAAGTGAAAGTAGATTGTGGTGTGTGCTTTGGAGTGATATTGAATGCAATACGAGATCCTGTGTATAAGATCCTGTGTATAAGACCCGGTGTATAAGATCCTGTTACCACCTGTTGGAAGGACAGATTATTGGACAGACAATTTACCTTATTGGATACAAACTCTGAGGCAACAAATAAGTGTACACCAACTTACAAAGACACACAATATACAAGCCTGGTCAATATTGAAAGTGGTGCAACATAGACAAGGACACCCCTGATTATTGCACATGTTATGTGGGGAACCTGTTTATGTGCACTGTCTGCTTTGTGCCAGACCACCAGATTAACCCACTGTGTGCCATGCTACCCATAATCCTTCCATAAAGCAGTGATCTGGTACAAATTGGTGGCAGCAGTGCTGGTAATACCATTTATTCTGCCTGTTTTCTTTGTATGTTTGTTCTCTGTATTAAGCTATGGAGGCTGCTACTGATAGTATTGATTTAAATCCTCCTGTCCTTGTACCTGCAGATGAAATTCCCCAATTAGACTCCATAGCTCTACCAGGCCCAATTGCCAAACCTTTTTTAAACCTGATCCATTTGATGGGGTAACTAGGGAGTGGACTGATTGGCTAGAACAATTTGAATTGGCAGCCACTATTAATGGTTGGGATGAAGGTGCTCGCTTGCAAGTCCTTAGCCTTTTGCTTAGTGGTAAAGCCAGGCAGGTATACCAAGGATTTACTGTAATACTGAAATAAAAAGCAGTTATCAGTTATTACAAATTGCTCTGAAGCAATATTTTTTCAATTAGATCTGTATAAAAGTATATTAAGGATAAATCAATTTCTTTAGGTAAACTGGGAATGAGAAATGTTTGTTTATATGTTAGATTATTAGGGCAATGCTATTATAATAACATGACGCTGTGAGGTACCTTCTGTTATAATATATGAGGTACCATCACCACTTGCCATGGTGAATACTAATAAGTATTAACCTAGCATGTTTAGTTTCAACCAGACAATGTGGCAGGATTGCCTGGGTCTACTCTCAGACCTGCAGGATTATCCTGTTTGGTTCCTCAGGAAGCTGGTGACTGTCTTAACAGTTTAACAGTAACAGTTTAAAATATACCTGTGTAAAGATTCTATATCCACTATATCCTCACAGAGAAAAACACACACAAACATAATTTCCATTGTGCACCAACGGGCACACTTTGCTAGTATATATGTTCCTGTAAAAAGCAACAGATATATGGCACTCTGGATTTTTTTTTAAAGAATATATACTTATCATGGGTTCAACATTTCAGTGCTGCTTGCGGCACCTTCATCAGGGGGCCCTTTTGCATAAAACAAGCTTGCATGGAGACCACAGTTACCCTTTTATGCCATTAAAAATCATTTTTAAAAATGCATTTAAAGATTGAAAAATTTAAAAGGGACAACCATGTTCTGATATGGTCTATAACTATAGTATATAAAGTATATATACAGTGCACTTTCAGTATGGGACAATTTGTCCTCACTGTACAGGACCTTTACTGTCTTTTTGTATATATAGGACCTTTACCGTCTGTTCTCTCTATATGGGACCTTTACTGTCTGTTATTCACCGTGCCTTTACAGGCTATCCTGATTTCATGGCCATTGGCCAGCAGTCACTCTTTTGACTTTGCATCAAAGTAAAGACTTTGATGCCTTTACTTGCTAATCTTCCTATGCGGTTGACTATCCCAGGAAGGTGGGCATAGGATTTCCTACTTCTTTGGGATAGAGACTTTCTAATTTTTTTTTATGTGGCCTATTAATTTCTCACCCTGGATGTGACCTCAATGGTTGTGGTCAGTGTTAGTGTTGCTTAAAAGAGCTACCTTTCAATTTTTTCCATATCCATAAAGGTGTCCATAGAAATGTTTTTGCTATAGGTAGCAATTTATATATATTCAAGTAAGCATGTACAGGACATTCGGGTATCTTACTATATGTATAAAGGTCAGTGTGTACTGGATATTGGGGGCAATTTATATATACAGGTCAGTGTATACTGGACACTGGGGGTATTTTATGTATACAGGTCAGTGTATACTGGATATTGGGGGTATTATTTGTATACAGACCAGTGTATACTGGACATTGGGGGTATTTTATATTTACAGGTCAATTTGTACTGGACATTGGGGCATTTTATATATACAGGTCAGTGGGTATTGGACATCAGGGCTATTTTACATATGCAGGTCAGTATGTACTGGACATTGGGGACAATCTATATATTGTCAGGTCAGTGTGTGCTGGTACCAACTAGTTATCAGACTTTGTGCCAGTGGGTTTACCAGTGTCTGAGTTGGTGCGTGTTATGGGGGGGGGGCAGAAATGTACCCAGGGCCCAGAAAAGTCTGATGGAAGCCCTGGTTAATGGGAAATGTCATGGCCACCCATGAGGTACTTTTAGTGTAACCTTCTTCACATAAAAGAGACCATGTGGACAAGTCAGTACATATACCACAGATAAAGAATCACAGGAAAAGCTACCCTGTTCTTTTATTTCCTCCAATGTAGCAGAACTGCAAACTTCTAACTGATATACATTTGATGCAGTTGTGGGATGGATACATACTTCCTAATACCCCCTAACCTTGTGTATTTTATTCCTTTTTACACATTATTAACCTGGTTCGATATTTATGTGGTTAACATACTCCCTATAGTCTTCTCCTATTTGACATCAAATTATAGGATCATAATCTAAAATGTATGTTTGCAAAAGCGAGAAGCCTGGCTGACAAAATGGGTGAATTGGAAATGATGGCATTGAATGAAAAGTATGATGTAATAGGTATAGTAGAAACGTGGTTGAACAGTTCTTATATTTGTGCTGTACATTTAGAAGGATATGCCTTGTTTAGGCAGGACAGAGAAAAAAGGAAAGGGGGAGGAGTATGTGTTTATGTTAAAAAATAATTGAAGCCAAATTTAAAAGAAGAGATAACTGGCGATATGAATGTTAAAGTGGAGGCAATATGGGTGGAATTAGGCAACAGGAAACAGGAAGGGCTGCAAGTTGGGGGAATGTGCTCATTATGGGGGACTTCAATTACCCTGACATTGATTGGTGTGATGGAACTGCCATCACAGAAAAAGGCGATGGGTTTCTGAATTTGCTGCAGGATAATTTTCTCTCACAGGTAGTTGAGGTTCCTACTAGAAAAAGAGCTCTGTTGGATCTGGTAATATCTAACATCGTGGAGCACATTATAGATATAGAGGTAACTGGAGGCTTAGGGAATAGTGACCATGAAATAGTGGCGTATGGACTTTGTTATCGAAAGGAAAAGTGCGCTGGGTTAAAAAAGACTTTTAATTTTGGGAAGGCAAATTTTCCCAGGTTAAAAGCAGCTCTTCAGAATGTCAACTGGGATAATGTATTATCAGGTAAATGTACTGAACAAAAGTGGACTGGGTCCAAGGGGATTTTAAGCCACTTCACATCTAAATTTATACCCTTGGGAAAAAAAAAAATCCTCGCCCATGTGGCTGAATTCTGATGTAAAGAGGCAAATGCAAAGGAAGAAAAAGGCATTTAAAACCTTTAAGGCAGAGGGAATGGAATGGGCCATATAAAAACTGTAACAAGGAGTGTAAGAAAGCAATCAAACTAGCTAAAATTAATAATGAAGTTAGGATAGCTGAACAAAGCATCACTAAGCCTAAATTTTTTTTTAAGTATATTAATAGTAAGAAGATTAAAAAAAGGGTACTAAGGGCTAGGCCACACTAGCACGTTTTTCACGCGTTTGCGCCCGCGTTTCGCGCTCGCGTTTGCGCCCGCGATTTTCGCTAAAATGGAAATCGCGGGAACGCAAAAATTCCCGCGATTTCCGATGCGCATGCGATTGCGTGTCCGTTCGCGTTATGGTAACGCATGCGTTCACCATTTTTGGTGCGTTAACGCATGCGTTTCCATAACGTGAAAAGGCGTAAAAGCATGCGCAAAACGCGAACTCGAGCGCGAAACGCGCAAGAATCGCGCACACAATCGCGTGCGATAACGCTCGCGATTTTGTGCGCGATTCCTGTGCGTTGCAGTGTGGCCTCACCCTTAGGGAGCTAAGTTCAGTTTTATCTAGGCCATTGTTTCTTATTTTTGTAGATTCCCTCATGTCCGGTGGATTAGAAAAGGGCTGATGTTATTCCAATATTCAAAAAGGGTAGTCGTTCACAGCCGGGTAATTACAGGCCTGTAGGTTTAATTTCAGTGGTGGGGAAGATCCTGGAAAGTTTCATAAGGGAACATTAAAGGTTCTAGAGTGTATTTCAAGGACTGACATTATAAGTAGTAACCAGCATGGATTTAGGAGGAATAGATCTTGTCAAACTTACTTGTTTGGCTTTTATGAGGAAGTAAGTAGAGATGTCCGAACTTCGCAAAATCCGGTCCGCTCGAGGATCCGTGAATTTTCGAAAAAAATTTGAAAATTCGAAAATCCGCGAGCGAACCCGTTAAAATGAAAAATATTCTCGAAATTACGAGATTTCTCGTATTTTCGAAAATTTTCGAAATTACGCGTTTTCGCGTATTTTCGAAAATATGAGAAAACTCGTAATTTCGAAAATTTTCAAAAACGTATTTTTGAAAATACAAGTAATCCTCGTAATTTTCGAAAATTTTCAAAAATACGTATTTACGAAAATAAGAGACATTCCGTGGTTCGGAAGTTCGGAAGGCGGAAAATCCGGAAAAATCCGTCGTTCGCGAACGGGATAAATCCGGGTTCATCCCTAGAAGTAAGTAGAAATTTAGACTCTGGCATAGCAGTAGATGTAGTTAACTTGGATTTTGCAAAGGCTTTTGATACTGTCCCCATAGGTGACAAATGTATAAGCTGAGGTCTGTTGATCTGGGGAGTCACATTTGTACATGGATAGAAAATTGGTTAATGAATAGGATGCAGAGAGTAGTTGTAAATGGGGCTTCATCATTATGGACTAAAGTGTTAAGTGGGGTTCTGTGTTGGGGCCACTTCTATTTAATCTATTTATTAATGATTTGGAAGTGGGTATTGTCAGCAAGGTTTCTGTGTTTGCTGATGACACAAAACTTTGTCGACCATTAAAAACTTCAGAAGATGTGCAATCGTTGCAGGGGGATCTAGATAGATTGTCACATTGGGGTGCTAAGTGGCAGATGAGATTCAATGTTGATAAATGTAAGGTGATGCATTTCAGACTTAAAAATCCTTGTTCTACTTATACTATAAAAGGCTCTGTGATAAGTGAATCCCTGTTGGAAAGGGATCTTGGAGTTTTGGTGGATAACAAACTTAAAGGTAGCAAGCAGTGCCAGGCGGCAACAGCCAGAGCCAGCATGGTATGGTCTTGTATAAAGAGAGGTATGGATTCAAGGGAGGAAAATGTTATTCTCCCTCTTTACAAAGCATTGGTAAGGCCTCATTTCGAATATGCAGTGCAATTTTGGAATCCTGTGTACAAAAAGGACATCTTTTAAATGGAAAGGGTTTAGAGAAGGGCAACTAAATTAATAAGGCGATTGGGGGAGCTTGAATATGAAGAGAGACTGAAAAAGTTACAATTATGTACGCTGGAGAAAAGGCGCTTGCGTGGGGTTATGATTACTGTGTATAAATACATTAACGGGCCATACAATAAACTATCTGGGGCATTGTTCACCAATAGAACATGTCAGAGGACACGAGAACATCCCTTAAGACTAGAAGAAAAAAGGTTTAGGCTTCAAGTTCGGAAAGGGTTTTGCACTGTGAGAATGGTAAAGCTATGGAACTGTCTTCCAGTGGACGTTATGGCAGGTTCATTGGTTAGTTTAAAAAAAAGCTGGATGAGTTTCTGCAAACAAGGAATGTTGCAAGTTACTGGTATTAATATATAAAGTAAAGTTGATCCGGGGAAATTTCCGATTGCCACTTGGAGTCAGGAAGGAATTTTTTCCCCTTTCATAAATTTGGTGGGTTTTTTTTGCCTTCCTCTGGATCAACAGTTAGGCAGGAAATATTAGGATATTGCTAGATGGGTTGGACTGGATTGACGTATGTCTTTATTCAACCTCAAACTATACTATACTAATCATAGGTGGGGTATTGAAGTACAGCATATGTTGATCTCAATGACTTCTTCCTATTTTTGAAATCTGTTAAAATTAATTAAAGATGAATGAAGATGAATGTATGTGTGCATGTCCTGAGAGTTTAGAACTGAGTGGTGCTGGTGATTGTATTGGGGCCTACGGGATTCTATTTAATTCTAGACTTTGATGCTTCCAATATTCAATCATGATTTTAAAATTTTCAATCTGAATTTTCGATTTCCAAAAATAATTTAGTTTTTTTTCATACTTTTTCATACTTTTGGATTTTCAATTTTTTGATCATAAGTTCCCAGTTTCGAAAATGTCCAAATCGTTTAGACCTCGTCACTAGTATTTATGTAATGTTTAATTCTGTTTTAGATTGAATTTGAGTTTAAGGTAATGGTGTGCCATCCAGGAGAAGATAGTAACCAGAGAATTGAAGTTTGACTTCAAGGGTTAATGCAGGGGTGGACAAATAGATTTGGATATGATCAGTGCATAAAATGATAATTAAAGCTAAACAAACTAATTTCCTCTTTTATAGAAATATTGTACAGGAAGATCAAGAAGGGTCCCAGAATTGAAGCCTGAGAGACCCCCACAGTAAGCAGTACAGTAGGAGTAGGGAGGATAATGAAGTAAACCTGATCTTAGCACAACTCTGTGCAATGGATTCTCAAAGTGAACCTATCTAAAGGTAAATGATGGAGGATATGCATTTGCTTGCACATTTTTCTGACAAGATCTCCCAAATCTTTCTGCTGATTTTATTTTAGGCTTTGGTCACAAAAACTTATAATATCAAACAAAAAAGAACAAAGTAATCAGGTACAATTTATAAATGTGGAGTTTTATAGAGATCTGTTAAGTATGCCTGGATATTTTTTTTCTATTTTGTTTAAATACAGTATACTCATATTTAACCATGTGCACCTTTTAATCCACTGTGATTTGACAATAGCACTGTGTCCCGATGTGGGTATAGTTAATACTCAAAAGCTGATATTTGGAATTAGCAATTTGCACATATTTGGATTTTCTTAACATGACATTCAAGGCACAATAACAGCATAGGATTAATTTGTTGGTATAGCATGTAAAAAAGAAAAGATATTGTAACTATCCACAAAAATTATTAATGATAATCATTTAGGAAGATTGGCTAATTTGGGGGGAGAAAAACAACTTTAGGGGCATTTCCTCTTACAGCTGTCAGTGGTTTAATTGAATTTAATTCCTGTTAGCTTACCATTAACTTCACCTTAATTCACTGTTATTTTTTCCGTCCTCCTGTCATCGAAAAACCACTGCCACTGGAGCAATGTGCAGAGTGTGTGCTTACTTTGGCCTGCAGGTCTAGATCAGCAGCCAAGTGTCCTGCTGTAACTTCTATGTATGTTAGTTATTATCTAGTTCTCTTTTTGAATCTAACTGGTCAGTATCCCAATATTTTGATGTTGGGTTTTGATGATTTTGAAATGAGATTTAACTAGATTAAAGGAAGAGTTCACTGAAAAAAATAAACAATTCCTTTAATGAATTCTATATAATAAATAAATCCTAAACTAAGTTCTAATTAACTCGAAAAGGGTCACTAGTTTCTGCCGTTTTAATTATATAGTAATTACTGTTTGGAAATTAAACTGATCTTGATACTGATTAGCTTCTTTATACTTCTAATGGGTTCTGGAATACCGTAGTAGGATTTAGGAACAATCTTTAATTTCCCATTGGTACTGTGTTTATTGCCATTGGTACTGTTTTTGTTACCATTGATACTGTGTTTATTGCCATTGGGGTTGTGATTTTTGCTGTTGGTACAGTGTTTATTGCCAATAGCACTGGGTTTATTGCTATTGAAATTGGGTGTATTGCCATTAGCACTGGGTTTATTGCTATTTATATTGGGTGTATTGCCATTAGCACTGGGTTTATTGCTATTGAAATTGGGTGTATTGCCATTAGCACTGGGTTTATTGCTATTGAAATTGGGTGTATTGCCATTAGCACTGGGTTTATTGCTATTGATATTGGGTGTATTGCCATTAGCACTGGGTCTATTGCCACTGGTATTGAGTTTGCCATTAGTGCTGGATTTATTGTCAATGGTAATGAATTTGTTGCAATTGTTACTGGGTTCATTGTCATCGGTACTATCATTGTTATTGGAATTATTGCCATAGGTACTGGGATTATTGCTACTGGTACTGGGGTTTTTGCCATTGAAATTGGGATTATTGCTGTGTATTGGTATTATTGACATTCGTACTGGGTTAATTGCCATTGAAAATTGGTTTATTTCCATTGATACCAGGGTTTCTTGACATTGTTATTGGATTTCATGTCATTGCTATTGGGTTTCTTGTCATTGGTATTGGGTTTATTACTATTGGTACTGGGTTTATTGCAATGGTACTAGGTTTATTGCCATTGTTATTAGGAACATTGCAATACTTTTATAGCTATGGAGGATTTAAACCTAGTTACATAGTGCTACAAGGCAGCAGTGCTTATTATTTAACTAAATTGTTGCTTGCTGAGAAAGAAGAATAGGATACAATGATCCCTGATAGGGTTACTTTTTAATATGCAACTCATTTTAATGTTAAGATACAGTATAGAAGATAAATATAGGTAGTGTTTTTTACTATTTTAAAAGGAAGTTATTTAGAGAAAGATATATGAACCTCACATTTCATAGTAATAGTAGTAGTAATTAAGGTTGAATAAAGACATTCGTCGATCAAGTCCAACCTATTCCCTTTTTTTTTTTTTTTTTTTAACCCTACCTAACAGTTGATCCAGAGGAAGGCAAAAAACCCCAGCTAAAAAAGGGGGGAAAAAATTCCTTCCTGACTCCAAACGGCAATCGGAAAGTATCCCTGGATCTATATGCATTAATACCAGTAATTCTCAATATTTTTTAGTTTTAGAAACTTATCTAGGCCTTTTTTAAAGTTATTCAATGAACTTGCCATTACCACCTCTGCTGGAAGACAGTTCCACAGTTTCACCGTTCTCACTGTAAAGAAACCTCTCCTAACTTGAAGATGAAACTTCTTTTCCAACCTTAAAGGATGTCCACGAGTCCTCTGATATGACCTATTAGTGAACAATGCACCAGAGAGTTCACTGTATGGGCCATTAATATATTTGTATAAGGTTATCATGTCCCCACGCAACCGCCGCTTCTCCAATGTAAACAGTCCTAACTTGTCTAATCTGCCTGCATATTCAAGCCCCTCCATTCCCCTTATTAATTTAGTTGCCCTTCTCTGAACTGCCTCAATTTCCAAGATGTCCCTTTTGTATATGGGATTCCAAAACTGCACCGCATATTCCAAATGTGGCCTTACCAGTGCCTTGTAAAGAGGGAGAATAATATTTTTCTCTCTTGATTCCATTCCCCTCTTTATACAAGACAATATCTTGCTAGCTCTAGCTGTTGCTACCTGGCATTGTTTGCTACAGCTAAGTCTGTTATCTACCAGAACCCCCAAATCTTTTTCCATTTCAGATGCACTTAACACAGAGTTATTTATGGTGTAGGTGGCACAGGGATTATTAAATCCCAAATGCATCACCTTACATTTATCAACATTGAATCCCATTGAATCCCATCTGCCATTCTGCTGCCCATTTTGATAATCTATCTATCAACATGTTTAACGTGTTATTTTGTTATCATGTGTGCACCAACGGACCTAGAATAGGTTGAGGAGTTGGATGGAGGATTTATGGGAAAAAATAACTGGCACACAAATTGATCTTAGTCTAGCATAAAATGCAAGGGATAAGTTTTTTTAATCAACAAACTTGTGCTATATTTAAGGAACATATGTGTTAGCCTGAGGGAAGTATTTTATATGAAAATAATTCTGCTAATGGTGTAGCACAGTTTATTTCACTGTTACTCCTCTCTGCTGTGATACAAACATTGTAATATGTTGTTTGACCACCTGTTACTTAAAACGTATGCAAAACAGACAATTCAGAAAATGAACCGTGCTTCAATTAATGTTTGTATCTGGAAACTGCATTTCAATATTTGTTCTTTCGATGCTTGTCTTACACTTATAGTCTAAAGTCATTCCCTTTGCACTCTTAGCATGTCTGAAAAAATATTTTATTAAAATCTGCATCATTCATGTCAAAGGTACAGGTTTTGGTGGCTTCAGGAGTGACTGTCTTATTGTTCCTTTATCTTGCAAAAAATCAGATCAGATCAGATTAAAGGACTCAGTATAGTGCCAGCTGATGGGGATGTTACGGCTCAGAGACAGGTAGATAAAATAAAACAGTGATTTACTATCCTATCGACCTTATAAACCATTTTCATCTGTTAGGGACACTTGAGATTTGTTTTAATTTACACATCCAGCACCTTTTATATTGATGTTTTCTGATGTAAAACGTCTATATCCAGGTTGCTTTTTTCTTACACCCACTGCCATTTAACAGTGTTTTTCTTGTCACATTTTTATTCTCCACAGTCTGGGTCCAAATCATTGAGTGACGCCCAGCTTCACCCTCCCTCCCAGCTTTTCAAAGAAGGAAAACTGGGAGGGTAGGCATCACGTACAGAGAGAGGAAAACACAAATCAGTTTATCAGTTCCCAAATATCAGAGTAGACTATGAAAAAGAGGCAATGGGTTCATGAATTCAATGTCTTTCTCTTCCTAAACTTTTTAACTGGACCAAAAAACATTTTAGGTAGAAGACTCAACTACCTAGGACAGCATAAAGCAAAATTCCCAGTATTTGATGTATTGGTAGTACTTTTGCTGCAATATATATCAAGGTTAATAAAATCCCTAAAATTAGAACATGCCCCAAATTTGCAGGTTCTGCCACCTGCAGGCAGAGCTGAACCTCTTCATTAACATTTGGTGTAACAGGTCCCTACAGGTAATTTAACAAAAGGTAACTTGCTACTTTTAATGCACAGTTCCACCTATAATGCTTTTGCCTTATCATTTATACCAGCAGATAGATCCTATTTGCATTTTGATTTTAAATCTTGTTTAATTTACCCTACCTCTTTATTCTTTCTATTACACCTAAGCCAGAATAACCTTCTAGATTCACAAGAATACTTTATTCTAATGCCCAGTCATTCATTTCTTTAAACCTTGTCTCAGAAATTGCAGCCACAACATAATTCTCATTGAATGGCATTAGGTTTAGTTCAGTCCATTTTTCCAGCCAGGGTTTTTGCATGACTAATATAAACCTATAGTTTATTTTCTAAGCATTTTGTATAAGCAATCTACCTGTCAGGATTGGTCCTTACCTGTCCTGGGTCCCTCGGTGGCTGGACTTCCGGGGGGCACACAAGCACCATGTCTGGTGGGCGTGTACGCACATGTTCATGCGATGAGTCGATTTGGCTCCAAATAAACTATGGAACTTACCTCCTGACAATTCTGGTTGCCAATATTTAATAAAAGTTCTTATCATTAAAAATGGTGCTAATTTTGCCCCAACCAGATCTTATTTAACATTTGAAAACTAACATCTGATTGTTTGGGCCAAAATTAGCCCCATTTTTAATGATAAGAACTTCTATTAAATATCCCTGTAAGTTCTTGTGGCACTTGTTTACAAAACAAGTCTCTTCACAGTAAACCTGCCAGATTACTTCTGCCCTTAATTTACTGTCTCATCTCCCATCGGTACATGGGAGATGAGGAGATGTCTCAAGCATTTGAAATTATACTAGTGGTGGTTGACAGATTAATGAAGATGGTGCACTTCATTCCTATTGGCCTTCCAAAATTGTCATCAGTCTTTATCAAACAGTTTATTAGACTTCATGGGATCCCAGATGAGATAATCCCTGATCTCAGGTCTCAGTTTATCTCAAGGTTCTGGACTGACCTTTGTAAAAACCTTCAAATCAAACTTTGTCACTCTTCTGCATACCATCCTCAGTCCAACGGCCAAACAGAGAGGACAAATCAGACCTTGGAGCAATACATCCGATGTTTCTGGATTTCTCTCTAGTCTCATTCTAGATTCTTCGTCTACTCCTGCAGTTCCAGAATTAATAGACCAGATCAACCAGAATCAAGATCAGGTTCACATGTGTCTGTCGAAGTCTCGGCAGACTCAGAAAAAAAATTCTGAATGCAGGAGAGCTAAGCCTCCCAATTATTCAATTGGGGATCTAGTATATCTTTCCACAGCTAATTTTACACTGTCATTCTAAGAAATAGGGGGCCAAGTTTTTCGTCCCATTTCAAATAATTGGAAAGATTAATGAAGTCACCTACAAGCTTAAATTGCCTCCTACCTTCAGAATTTGTCCTGTCTTTCATGTTTCTCTCTTCAAACCCACCCCATAAGGGGTCCGACTTCCTCTAGAGGGATCTCCAGTCGTTATTGATGATCAGGAGGAATTTGAGATTGAGTCGATGAATCGATGAAGTTGAAGAAAACTCTTGGGAACCAGCAAGGAATCTTCCTCCTCGTCTTACTCAAGACTCTTCAAGACTGACCCAGAGATGTCTTTTTTGAAGATCGGCCAAAGGCCTCCCTTAAAGGGAGGATCATTCCTTATCTGTCCTGGGTCCCTTGGTGGCCGGACTTCCGGTGTGTGTGAGCATGACATCCTGTGGGCATGCATGCAGGTGTTTGTGGTGGCAGATTTTAAAAGTCAGGAAGTGGAGCGGATGGGAGCTGGATGTTTGTTCCCTCTCTGGCTTCCTGGCCTTCCCTGTTCCTCTCTCCTGTTCCAGTTCCTTTGCCCCCAGTGCCTTGACTACTGTGCCCATTTCTGCTTCTCTGGGTTTCCGACTTGGTTTCTACTGACTCCCCCTTCCTTTTCCTCCTTAAAAGGTTTCCGCATTGTCTCCAAGCTCTTTTACTAGTTTGCACATTTTCAGTGGAGGCAATTAGCATTCAGTCATTGGCTGTGATATCAGCTGTCACATATAGAAAAGATAATCGATGCACATTCCCAGGCCCCAAACAATATCACACTATCTGCACACTGGCATACATTATAAACAAAGGGGTTCTAGTATACATTACTGTGATCACATGAATGAAAAGCCTTCCAACCATGTCATGGCAACCCCAGTTACCATAATGTTGGACACCAAACAAAGACAACATAGCTACATTTCCCAAACAATATTTTATTCTAACAGAGTTCGCATCACAGCAAGACAACCAATCAGCTAATGTGTTTAGAATGTGTCACTTATAGGCACAAACCTACGACTATTAGTATACATAAGCTGTAGACTAGAGCTTTTTCTAAAGCAAATGGTATAGAAATATTTGAATATAGTATTCAAACACCAACTTTTCTACTTGGATGATGTATGTGGCGATATGAGGAATATATGGTGCATTGATATTCATTTACTCGTTGAATATCATTTATCATTCTTACAATCCAATATTCTACAGATATCACATGACCACAAGCCCCTAGCTCCTACCTAGTAGAATGCACAGTCTGCGAAATAGATACAATTTTTTATCTACTGTATTTATAAATACATGTACATATACTGTATTTGCTATTTAAAGTTTGTTGCCATAATTTCTAGGAGGAAACCAGATGAAGGTATGCTAATTCTCAAACATCTTACATACTAACTATAGTTAGTATGCAAAGATGCACCATGGAAGCACTGCATACCGCGGAATTTCGCTGCAGGGGTGTGATGCACAAGGGGGATGCGCTGGGAGGGATGCACGGGCGGACAACAAGTCGCAGATGGGGTTTCAGGGGCTGCCAAGGAGATGCGCCGATGGGGTGGGGGTTGATTCTTTAATGAATCAGGGTTTTTTTCTGGTTTTCTAATAGCATAGAGCTTGGGAAGAGAAAATTGGTTGTCAAGGAAACAAAGTCGGCGTGACAAAGCTTTTTATGTGAAACATATTTTCTGTAAAAATAGTCCCATTCTGTATAGAAATGAAGTGCTTGACAAATATGAATACTGTTGCTACATGTCTACAGAATAAAAAGCAAAGCATATACTTTAAAGGAGAACCAAAGCTAAAATCTAAATATACCTACATGAAGTCTTTAATTGCTAGCTAATGCCATTGTAGAGACATTACCAGGCTAGTATTTCAGGTTTCTGAATTTAACATAGTGTGTCCTGGACCCAGATAAAATAATTTACACACTACTGGTTTACCAGCCAGTGGCCTCTTTCTAATCAGTGCTGACCAATAAGAAAACCAATTATTACCCTCCAATTTGAAGAGCTGCAGAAAACAGGTAAGTCCACAGTCCTATAGAATTCAAATTTGCAATTATTCCATCATATTGATGAACTGCTCATGTATTTAGGTGTGTTGTAGACTGATTTGCATCTAGTCCTTTATATCTTGATTCCTTGGGGAGGAGAAAAAGCACAAAGACAACAAAATGTTATTATTAAAGGGACACTATACTGAAAAAATGACTTTGCCTCATCTTAATCTATAATTGAATACATGTAAGTAGCACTTACTCAATCCAGCACACATTTTTGTTTAGGAGCAGTATCCCCCCTCCCTTTTTTAACCACTCCCACTTGCATCCGACCTGACTTTTTCCCACAAACCAACTGTCAAACCTGCACACAGTATACAGAATTCAGACTGTCAAAACTCTGTCACCATTCCAGCTACAGTAAAACTACTCACAGAAGAATAGTTTCTGAGAGCAAGAAACTTGATTGACAGCTGAAGTTTTAGATTAGATATCTAAAGAAATAGGGGGCAGATCAACAAAAAACTGATAGTGGTGGTTGGGAAGAATTATAGTTTTCTGTTATGGTCAATTTAAAATAACCTATTTTTCGGTATAGATGCTCTTTAAGACTCCTAAAAATAAGGTTATTCCTGTGTACCTAGATTGCGCAAAAACAGGAAAACTGACCAAACTCATGAACATTCAGTGCAGGAGCCCCACACAGTAAGGAATAAGAGTGTTTTGCCTTATTCTGTCTTTAGTCCAATCTGACCCAACAGAAATCTCATTTAAGCAGGGGAACCTTGGACAGGGACATGGGCATTCACCCAGAGGCCCCAAAGCCACGTTTTCCATCTTGGCATGTCAACCATAAACAGTTGGGAGGGAGGGAAACAGGATAACAGACAAATGGTTGGATTTTAAGAGTTCCTAGGGGAGATGCAGTAAAGCACAATTTATAAAAACTTGGGCTGTTGTACATCCATATTAAAGTGCAACTAGAGACCAAGAATAAAGTACCGGTAGGTAAGGACCCAGTTAAAGAAAGCAACCTTGACGTGGTGACTGGGCTTAAAATAATTTGGGCAACTTATTGAACTAATTGCTTTTATTTATCCAGGGTTTAGCAGGCTGTTTGTAGTAGTAACCTTATGGAGGTAGCCAACATGCAATTAGAATTGTGTGTGCACAAGAATTCTATTTTTTTTTAATATGCAGTAAACATTGTAACTGGTAAGATGAGTGTATGCCTCCTGTAAGTAAGATTTAAGTGGTGTGGCAAGATGGTGCCATCAATGGATGTACCTATTTAGAGCTCCGTACAACTCCTGCACAATTAGTGACAGCACTAACAAATGAGAACCGGCTTATTCCAGCCGAAAACCTGTACGTCTGTGGAGGTGGCTGAAAAACTTGCCAAATTTCAGCATACTTCACTCCAAGATGGTGCCAGTCTCCTACATGGCCAGAAAGCCATGCCACTGCCGCAGCATTCAGCGACCTTAACAAGCTCACCTACTACACATACTGAGGTGGTAGACATGAAAGCAGTCACAGAACTAAATCCTGCAAAGCCGACTGCACCGAGACTGCCCGGTGTGACAGCACTACCAAATGAGAACCGGCTTATTCCATGGAAGCAGTCACAGAACTAGATAAAAAAAAAAAACGACAGGGGCATGCAGAACTCCTTCAGGCCCAGATTCCAAGACCTCACACATGGGTTTGACAATGATTAGGCAAAGTGGAAGGCCACATTTCACATGTTGAGTATCAGCTCCCTCATATATCCTCAGATATGGGTACACTCAAATCTCAACTACAAACCCTGCAGGCCAAGACCAAGGACCTCGAGACTCACACTAAGATTTATAGGAGTTCCTGAGGGCAATTCGATGTCCTCCTTCGCATGACCATAAACAAAGAGGAACTACAGCTCTTGAGCACCAACATATCATTCTTCCTAGATTTCTCACTAGAGATGCCAAAATGCAGAGCTACCTTTATGGAGGTAAATTGGAGGCTTTGGGGAGTGGGGATCACCTACCCGCACGTATTTCCCCCACAACAGCACTGGAGTGGCTGGATGCCCTACCAAGATAAAGACCTGAACAACACTCCTAATTGGGATAACATCATCCATGCGAACACTGGCTAAATACATACACTGCTTTCCGACCTGAACCGGAACCCTACAACAATGTCAGTATGTGATGCCAAACATCACTATCTGCTTTCTTCTATTTTTCTATAGAGTGAACTGAATACAGAATAATAATATTCCTCATGGAGAGATGTCTCCAGCTTTTGGGGGGGGGGGGGCGGGGACGGGGAGGGGGAGATATCGGTGGGGAAACATGTTATAGCTCAATTGTGTGCCTGGATGGCTGCAAAATGAAACAGCTACTGAACAAACACCAAAATAAATTTTAAACCGTTACTCAGTGGAAACCTTTTCGATTTTACCCCACTTGTATGCTTCAACTGTACCTCGGAGAGATTCCAGATTGAGAGAACCAGTCCGAGAACTGAGAATAATATACTATATCCAATCAGTAGAAGAAGACCATGAAGCATGGTATTTTTTAAAATTAAAGATAAAAATGTTTGACTGCTATGGTATAAATACAAAATATGATCTTTATAAACGCTGACTGTGAAAATTAAATATGTTATACCTACTACATACTGTAGCTTGGCTCTTAAATAATGTTAACAGCTACTCACCTGAGAAGTTGTAGATTCCATCCTTTCTGGTTGACCCTGTTCCCTCACCCAGATGATTTACATGAGCAGCTCGAATGTATATAGAATCCAAACAAGGACCAGAATCCTATAGGACCAAATGGGACACCCTTAAAGCATATATAAGTGGATGCCTCCATGCTACGGTTGCTTATATTAAAAAGACCACTAGCAAAGAAGAGTCTGTATTATCAGGCAAATCCCACAGACACACATAGAAAGGCATGACAGTATCTTTCTGGGGAGTACAACACACTCTTGAAAGAAAAGGCCCAGAGCAAACAGTTTTTCTGCATCAATCATACTATGTAACAGCCAATCTATTTGCTAAACTCTTACAGGGAGATTCAATAAAAGTTCTTATCGTTAAAAATGGTGCTAATTTTGCCCCAACCAATCAGATCTTATTCAACATTTGAAAGCTAACATCTGATTGGTTGGGGCAAAATTAGTGCCATTTTTAACGATAAGAACTTTTATTGAATAACCCTGTTAGCCTCTTTTAGCCAAATCCCAGAGCAAACAGTCATTTCCCTCAAAACAGAAAATAATACCCTAGTGACCTTCACACTAGGTGTGACTAGACTCCTTCTTAAACTACCATAAAAACCTTTACACCTCCAGATTGAACTATGCTTCCAAACATTAGATACTTATTTGGACAAAATACAATTTCCCCAGCTAAATGTGCAGGACCACCTAAACCTGGACAGTTCCCTCACTCTTGAAGAAATGCAGATGCCATTGGCAGCCTGAATTGTGGTAAATCACCGGGTCCTGACAGCCATTGAAATATACAAGATGATCTGATACTATACTTGGAGAGCGAGGACACTCCTTTAAAAATGGCCATGCAAATTGTAAATATATTTGGAATATATTGGGACCTCTCAATGAATTGGCAGAAATTAGTTCTCTACCCATTGGATGTCCCTCACATTTCTTTACAACCGCTACCAAGTCCATTACTGACCATCCCTGCGGCCCCCTCACAATTTTACAATTTAAATATAACACCTCTAAATCCCTGGTATAGTCAAAACTACAAATATGGAAAACTTTAACCTTCAATTTAATGGGTAGAGTGAACCTGATTGATATCATAAAATTACCAAATCTGCTATACATTATACAACATTCGCTGGTATATATACTAAAACACATCAAGCTAAGTACTCTACAACAGACAAAAGAGATTGGAGGTTTAACACTCCCTGACATACATTTTACCACCTTGCAAAGCACAGTTTGGTCTGTATCATATACTAATCACCCACTTATTGGTATACTTCGAACACAGGGTCTTACAGTATTTCCAAGATCTATACTAGCCTCATTACTTTCAGCACACAACCATATATTGAACACACTGTACAAAAATGGAACAAATATATGGCAACACTAAGGATAGATGACTGGGATGATATGGCAGGGGGCATTACTTTGTGTCCCCTGACCCTAATAATAGACTTATTCATACGAGACCATATGAGAGAGGACTCCTGCCCCAAATGTGGAGGTAGGGGTGCAAATTTATGGTACCTGTCATGGGATTGCCCAAGAATTTTTCACTTTTGGCAGATTGTGACTGCTACCTTGACAACAATATTAGGAATAGCCATACCATTTGATAATAAACCCTTATTGTTAGAATACTTGAAGACTACTTCCTTGATAGATACAAATTGGCACTACTTAGAGAATCCACCTTCTATGCAAGACAGGCTATTACCTCAAAATGGATGGCCCCATACCCCCCTGATATCCGCTGTTGGTTAAATCCTATCAATGCTGTGATCCCCAACCAAAAGATTAATTCAGGCCTACAGGGGATGTCAAAACAAGTTCCAAAAAGTTTGGGGACCATGGCTTGAAGCATCTGATATAACACATATTAACAAATAAAGCACCTCCTTAATCTAAAAACATGGCAGCCAGTATCTCTTTTACCTTCCCCGCTCTTACCCTTTTAAAATATATATGTGACCAAAAGTTTATATCTGAAGTAGTGATGGATCTGAACTCGAACCTGAACCCAAGTATGGGTCGAACTTTCTGAACTCGTGCGAACAATGAACTATCCGAATAGTTCCGTTATTTCGAACTCGCTGACTTATTTTTGATAATTATCGAAAATTCCATAATTATCGAATTTTCACATCGGTAACCCTTGAATGTAGCACTCAAATTTGGTAACCCTTGAATGTAGCCTTCGATTTTGGTAACCCTCGAATGTGGCTTTCGATTTCGGTAACCCTCAAATGTAGTGTTCAATTTCGATAACCCTTGAATTTTGGTAACGCTCGAATGTAGCATCGGCAACCCTTGAATGTAGCATTCGGTTTCAGTAAACCTCAAATGTTTCGTTCAGTAACCCTCGTATGTAGCCTTTGGTTTCAGTAACCCTCGAATGTAGCTTTCGGTAACTCTCGAATGGTGCCTTTAGTTTCGGTAACCCTCGAATGTATAGTTCGGTAACCCTTGAATTAGACCCAACCTTCGAATTTAGCTTGCGGAAACCCGACAATTGACCGATCATGGGGGAAGGTAGTGTTTAAATAAGTTTTGGTGATATGGACATGTTCCTCTGTCCAATTCTCAGGTCCATTGACTTTAATGGGTTTGTTTTCGAACTTCTGAAGTTCGGCCATCTCTACCCTGAAGCACAATAAGAGACAAGTTACTACTTCGTAGTTTTATTAGTTTGTTGGCTATATTAGTTTCTATGATTACAATATCTAAACCACTTGACTGAATAGATAACTTGCCTATACCATATCAGGGAGATGTAATAAAAGTTCTTATCGTTAAAAATGGTGCTAATTTTGCCCCAACCAATGAGCAAATGCGATGCGTGAATGCACTTAAAAGACTGTCAGGACCTGTCAGACTATGCAGTGGAGGAGCGAGCGATCGGGTAAGCAGTTTGCCGTCTCTTCTTGCTCCAGCAGGTTTTTTTTTGAAGAACGGGATGTAAGACACAGCTCCTTTACGTCCCATTCTTCAATAAAACTAAATGGCAATTTTTTTTTCCAGTGGAGATACCCTTTAACATCTAGGGAGATCAGGAAAAGCAAAATACAGCAAAGATCATTTAAGCCTAGTGAAAGGTCCTTCCACCATATAGGTCTTTAAGAAAATGGTTTAAGGGTTAGGAGCAATCTCAGTCATCATCGAAACACTATGCTAATATATTTAGATTTATTATCCTGGATCAAAATAAATTACATATAAACTAAGCAGAATGCCAATTCTTCTGAAATAATGAGCATTAGTGAACCATAGGGCAGAACTGCATTTTAATGTCTTTCTATGAGTAAGAGTTTCTCATCCATTCAGCTATTGCATCTTAATATGAGTTTTTTCCCCCTTTTTGTTTGTAATTAGAAAAATGCTGATACAAGTATTTCAAGTAATAACATAAATAAAAAGTTCAATGCTGTAAGGCAATATTCTACCATTCTTTTATTCATTTAATGTTCCCTCATTGAAATTAATTAATGGAAATTTCATAGTTTATAATAAAGTAATGCAGCTGACGCCTCTTCTGTTGATCCTTGATCTTTGCCGAGCCCGTATTTACAGAGCCATTGTGACAGATACAGTAACAATCTATTAAGAATTATAGGGTAGAATTCACAATAGTATTTTATGGGGCTTCCCAGCTCTTAGCAGAAGCCCATTAAAATATTTTTTTTCTGCCCGTTGCTCTATAAAGCCAGATCAGTTTTTTATTACTGACTCTTAAAGGTCACTGTAGTAATTTTGGTGCTGTACAGTTTGTTTTTATATTACTTTCCACTGTATATACTAGGCTAGCCAAGTCCTGATCTTGTGCTTCAATACCACACACATATTTTTTTTCTGTGACTACATCTACAGTTATCTCTGGTCCAGTCATTTACTTCACTTTTATAAGAATAAAATTGGTTAACATGTTAACAGCGCAGAAAGGTATTTTCCTTAAAGGGTATCTCCACTCATAATTTAAAGGTTTAGGCATCCAGTTCTATTGAAGAACGGGAGGTAAAGGAGCTGTGCCTTACCTTCCGTTCTTTAATAGAACAAACAAGAGACTAATGAGCAGTTAAGAAATTTACCCACTCGCTCGCTCCCCCGGCTCTTAGTCTGACAGGTCTCGACGGACCTTGTCTTCTATGCGCATAGATCGCGCATGCGCATAGAAGACAAGGTCCGTCGGGACCTCTCAGACTAAGAGCCGGGGGAGCGAGCGAGCGGGTACGTTTCTTAACTGCTCACCAGTCTCTTGTTTGTTCTATTGAAGAACGGAAGGTAAGGCACAGCTCCTTTACCTCCCGTTCTTCAATAGAACTGGATTCCTAAACCTTGAAATTATGAGTGGAGATACCCTTTAAATAGCTATGTCTTACCTCCCGTTCTTCAATTAATCCAGCAAGGTCCAGGAGGAATATAGTATAAGGGAGCGTAGATGATATGGGGACCTGTCACAGAAGGAATTAGATTAATTGAAGAACAGGAGGTAAGACATAGCTTCTATTACAATTTAAATTACAGTAAAAAAGGTGGAAATAACCTGCAATGTTTTGATTAAATGTGCCTGTTTTTTATTTTTTGTAAATAAAGTATATTACTGTACTGTATTGGCACTGGAAATAATACTTAAAGGTGCTCTGGTCTTGGCTCTCTGCTTGCTGGAATCACAGACGTGGCTGCTGGCAATACAGAATGCCAGGAGAACAAGTTCTGCTTCTTTTTTTTTATAAATAAACTTTTCAGTTTGGGATGGGCTAGGGTGCACTACAATATGTTTAGAGTTTTTAGAGGTAGGGCACCTTGCAGTAAAGAGTGCTCCAGAGGGCTGGAGGGAGGGGGGGGGCTCCCCTGCACCATATGCCACTGTCCTCTCAGAGGACAAGAAGGAGGCAGAAATCTTTCACACAGGAAGACACCTCCTACTATTCAGTTTCCTGGACTTTGGACAAACACTGCAGGAGAACCATTTGGAGCAGAGATGTAAGGTAAGGATTTTTTTAAAGGGCATGTCCTGAAAGCTTTTTACATCTTGCAAGGCATACCCTTCCACCCCCAACCACTATATTCACACTTCACACTTCCAAATCGCTTGCAATATCTACTTACACCCACTCGTTCCAGCGCTGTTCTGGTCCAGCTCCCCTGCCCGCCGGAACTACAAGAGGCAGCCAATCACAGCCGCGGCTGCCATCAATGCAGAACAGTGCTGGAACGAGGAGGTGTAAGTAGAGATTGGAAGTATGAATATAGCGGTTGGGGGGATGGGAGGGTATGCACTTCAAGATATAAAAAGGTTTTATAGATGGAAGACTGCCAGCCACGGAGGGATAGGGAGGGAGGTAGGGGGGCAAAAAGACCTTGCTGAGTTTAGCTAAGATACAGGCACCGGATGCCTTCTACTTTTCCTGCACTTTGAAGAGGCATAACAGGAGAACCATAAGGTTCTAACCATACACATATTTAAAATAGAGAAAGAGAAAAAAAAAAACAGGGGTCCCGGTTTTGAGCTGTGGGAACCCTTAAGCCCCAAAGGCACTTGTCAGAGCCACATGGGCACTTACCGTATATACTCGAGTATAAGCCAAGATTTTTATTTTTTAAAATGAACCCGAAAAGCTGACTTATTTAAGCTTATACTCGAGTCATTGTCTTGCCCCCTCGATTTCCCCATCGGTTTGGTCCAAATCTCAGGTGGGGATCGGGAGCTCTCAGCCTTAGAAGCCCGCATAATGGAAGCTGGTCCCACAAAGAGAAGAGGCGTTCGGCGATAAGGGAGACCCGGGTGACATCACAGGACTTCCTTCTTCACCGGTGTCTTCCCTTAGGCTTCCTCTGTGCTGCCCCTGGTGGTCGTGTAGAGGAACCGCACTGCAATCTCCATTCAGATCACAGTGCCGTACAAGCTATAGTAAGCTTGAAATAACAATGATGGTATAAAAGATTTAAGTGCACTTTGGTTAACTGAGGATATGGTACAGAAAGAACTAAATAAGGTTAATATTAATAAATCTCCTGGACCGGATAAAATACATCCTCGGGTAATTAGGGACCTAAGTTCAGTTTTATCTAGGCCATTGTTTCTTATTTTTGCAGATTCACTCATGTCCGGTGGTGTGTCTCTGGATTGGAAAAAGGCTGATGTTATTCCAATATTCAAAAAGGGTAGTCGTTCACAGCCGGGTAATTATAGTCCTGTAAGTTTAACTTCAGTGGTGGGGAAGATCCTGGAAAGTTTAATAAGGGAAAATGTTCTAGAGTATGTTTCAAGGACTGACATTATAAATAGTAACCAGCATGGATTTAGGAGAAAAAGATCTTGTCAAACTTACTTGCTTGGCTTTTATGAGGAAGTGAGTAGAAATTTAGACTCTGGAATAGCAGTAGATGTAGTTTACTTGGATTTTGCAAATGCGTTTGATACAGTCCGCCATAGACGACTAATGTATAAGCTAGGGTCTGTTGGTCTGGGGAGTCACATTTGTACATGGATAGAAAATTGGTTAATGAATAGGATGCAGAGAGTAGTTGTTAATGGGGCTCCATCATTATGGACTAAAGTGCTAAGTGGGGTGCCACAGGGTTCTGTGTTGGGGCCACTTCTATTTAATCTATTTATTAATGATTTCGAAGTGGGTATTGTTAGCAAGGTTTCTGTGTTTGTTGACGACACAAAACTTTGTCGACCATTAAAAACTTCAGAGGATGTGCAATCGTTGCAGGGGGATCTAGATAGATTGTCACATTGGTCTGCTAAGTGGCAGATGAGATTCAATGTTGATAAATGTAAGGTGATACATTTTGGACTTAAAAATCCTTGTGCTACTTATACTATAAATGGCTCTGTGTTAAGTGAATCCCTGTTGGAAAGGGATCTTGGAGTTTTGGTGGATTACAAACTTAAAGGGCATGTCCACCCCCAAAACTATAATCCCCCCCACTACTGGCCCCATTGTGTAGTGTAGTTTAATCCTTACCTCACATCCCAGCTCCATATGGTTCTCCTGTAGCCCCCCCCAAAGTCCCAAAAACTGCCCACCAGGAGGATAGCAGAGTCCATATAGGAGTCTGCCTCCTACCTGGCCTCCGGGAGAAGTTTGGCATGCGTACTGCAGCCCTTCTCCCCCTCCCTCCCCCTCCCTCTCCCTCCCTCTCAGGATTCCCTCCCCCTAGTGTAAAACCCTTTAGATATATGATTCCCCCTGTCCTCCAGCCCCAACCGCTCTATTTTTATTCTTAGAAAGTGCCCCAAACTTTACGTACCTTCCCTCTTTCCCCTGCCGCAATGAACTCCCGGCAGCCACGTCCGTGATTGGCTACCACTCAGCCAATCACAGACGCGACTGCCGGTCCCGCCCCTCTGCCTGCATTTTCTCGCAAGCAGAGGGCCGGCAGCGCGGCAGAGGAAAGAGGGTAGGTAAGTAAAGTTTGGGGAACTTTCTAAGAATAAAAATAGAGTGGTTGGGGCTGGGGGGACAGGGGGAATCATATATCAAAAAAATTTTTAAGGGTGGACATATCCTTTAAAGGTAGCAAGCAGTGCCAGGCAACAGCCAGAGCCAGCATGGTATTGTCTTGTATAAAGAGAGGTATGGATTCAAGGGAGGAAAATGTAATTCTCCCTCTTTACAAAGCATTGGTAAGGCCTCATTTGGAATATGCAGTGCAATTTTGGAATCCTGTGTACAAAAAGGACATCTTTGAAATGGAAAGGGTTCAGAGAAGGGCAACTAAATTAATAAGGGGATTGGGGGAGCTTGAATATGAAGAGAGACTGGAAAAGTTACAATTACGTACGCTGGAGAAAAGGCGCTTGCGTGGGGATATGATTACTGTGTATAAATACATTAACGGGCCATACAATAAACTATCTGGGGCATTGTTCACCAATAGAACATGTCAGAGGACACGTGGACATCCCTTAAGACTTGAAGAAAAAAGGTTTAGGCTTCAAGCTCAGAAAGGGTTTTTTACTATGAGAATGGTAAAGCTATGGAACTGTCTTCCAGTGGACATTGATATGGAAGGTTCATTGGTCAGTTTCAAAAAAAAGCTGGATGACTTTCTGCAAACAAGGAATGTTGCAAGTTACTGATATTAATAAATAAAGTAGAGTTCATCCAGGGAAATTTCCGATTGCCAGGAAGGAATTTTTTTCCCCTTCATAAATTTGGTGGGGTTTTTTTTTCCTTCCTCTGGATCAACAGTTAGGCAATAAAATGAGGATATTGCTAGATGAGTGGACTGGATGGACGTATGTCTTTATTCAACCTCAAATACTATACTATACTATAGTATTTGTGAATAGCGCTCGGGTTCCATTCACAAATAGGATTTGTTTATGCTACTTTGCAAAGAGTTAGGGAAAAAATGGGGGCAGAGAATATTAGGTGATCAGTTCTAATCGCCTAATTATTATTGATTTTTGCTAATGAATGAAAAATCATTTCCTGGAAAATTTGTTCCAGGAAGTGATTTTTCTGATCGGATTTGGACTTGGATTTAGGCGTTTGGATTTGCATGCGCGTTATAGCTATACAGGGGAGGGAATCGGCCGGAGATTTCAGCGTGGCAGTGGTGGATCGCGTAAAAAGTAACTCGCGCATAGCTCCTTAACCTCCCAGGCTTTAATCAATATATTAAAGGAATAGTTCACTTTTAGAGTGAACTATTCCCTTAATAATAAGAAATAAACTGCAAATATTACTGTGTTCTGTGTCAGAGGGGGAATCTCTGAACCGTAACATGATTGTCTGTCAGATTCCAGGAAGCAAGACTGCAGCTTCCTGTGAAGTGTAGAGCACAGGCTTATTTCAAAAAACACCCAGCAGCCACAGCAAAGGGAGAAGTGAGATACAGCTTTTGATATGTTTGTGAATATGCTCTTTCTATTAGGGGAGATTTTGTCTGATGACTTACGTTCCCCTTTAAATGGGGATCAAAGTAAACTAACTTTGAAAGCAAATGAAACCATCTGCTTTAAGTGATACTGACATTTAATAGGGAAAAGAAAACCAAATGATGGGAATAAGAATGAACTTGTTCATTTTCTTTGACCTCTGCTGATTGCTTAGATTTCTGCAGCTGAGTGAGGCCATTCGGGTCTGGGCCATTTTTTAGAGTGAGAGTTTAAGGCAATAGATACATTTACATATGGCTGAATGATAGAGCAGTAATATAGCCTTGTCTATAACAGTGTAGTGTAAGATTAAATTTATATTCAATAGAATCTAACAGAAATAATATTTTCCTTTGTATAGGCCCCGAAACAATACTGGGCAATATAAAAAGGTTACAAATATTACCCCAGTAAATCATCAAAACATGGTTGAATAGTATATTGAAAACAACAGGGGACCAATGGGGTCTCCCCACAAAATGCTAGAATTAGGAATCTCTTGAAGGCTGGATATATACCATGCAATTTTTCATCTCGGGCCAACCGCTCAGCACTAGCAAGTGAACAGCCGGGGCAAATCACTACTTTTGCCGTGACCAATGTGCAGTCCATTGAGGATTAAACGATCAATCATGATTTATCTCCACACAAGATCATCTGTTTGTCTCATCCTCTATGCAATTATTCAGGATAACCTACAGATACATGGAATATATTAATAGTTTGTGGAAGGTGTGGGCAGGGAATTCTGATATCATCTGATATTTCGGGATGTTCCTCCCTGATGCCCCTTTAGCCTTCTCAGGTTTTCCTTATTTTACTTTAGTAAAGTTAGCAGTAAACCCAACCTGGCAGTGAAAATGTACCCACCCAATCAATAATATTACATGCAAGCTATATTTGATTAAGCTTCTAATCCATACTACAGGATACGGTAATAGGTTAGTATATATTTCTTATTCATACTGACAGTGATGTTTTAAATAACAAAGGGAACAATAGGTATGCCCAACCTAAGCCATAGTAAGGACAATTCAAATGCCACTTTGGAAAAGGGATCATGCACTCCATGTAGTTTCATCCCTCCCTGCCAACTTTATCTATAATTTGCTTATGCCCTGTCCATCCTGACATTACTGCTGACACAAAGCTACATAATTGGGCTGCTTGTTGGGCGTCACTAATATTTTGATCTCTATACTGTAAGATATCCACCCACTCAGAGAATACAGAACAAAGCTTTAAAACAATCTACTCACCAAAACACTTAAGCTACATTTGTTTCTAGATTCTGTTCTAGGGTTCTAAAGTTACACTTCCTTTTCTGTCATGTATGACAGAGAGGAAGCACAAACCACGTGGTATCCCGGGGCTTACCAACGTCCACAAGAATTGCTAAAGGGGGAGCGCACTTCAAAGGACCCTCTGGATTCGTCCCGAATACAGCAAACAACAGGACTGGAAGAAGGCTCTGCAACCCACATGGCAAACAATCAAAGCGTAAGCTCCAGGCAGGGAAAAACAAAAGGCTTTATTAGGGCATGGCCACACTGCAGCGCAAACGCAATCGCACATGGAATCGCATGCGATTTCATGTGCGATTTTGTTGCGTTTGCGCATGCGTTTTCTTCATTTGGTATAGGAAAACGCATGCGATTGCGATTAAAAATGTGGTACGCAAATCGCAACGCACCCAAAAACACGCGTTTTCGGTGCGTTGCCGCGTTTTCAATGATTTTTAAAAAGGGCAAACACAGAAAAATCACAGCAGTGTGGCCTAGCCCTTATATCATATTTAAACAGCGGCTCTTACAGGCATAACAGACAGACCGGACCTAACGAATTTCCTGTCAGTGTAGACACTTCATCAGAGTTGTATGTATGACTGACAGCACAAGATGAGATGTGTAGAAAAAAATATTGATGTATGCAATACTATGTACTATCACACAATACCTGATCTGCCTGTCTTCTCTCAAACATAAATGTTCCAAATATTTTAAATGTGGCATATAATTAATCCTACATTTTTATGCCAAAAGTATTTTTTGTTTTCATTTGCTCTTTAATCTCCTCTCATGCAAATGACATCAGATCTGTTCATTAGCTGCTTACCTAATACTGTGTTGATACCGTAACCATGGAGTTTTTTTATTACCGAGAAATTAAAATTTTGCTTAGCATGAAGGTCGCATTTTCTTGCTCTCTTGCAAGTCTAAGAGTGGAATGTGTATATTTATCAAAGAGAACCTTAGAACGTGATTTTAATTTTAGTAATTGTATCTTTACCTGTATTTTTGCAATATTTACTTACAGGAGATTTCCTTTTTTTTTAACTAGATGTCTGATTACATTTGTGTTTAGCTTTTTATAATATAACAGATTTACCATTGTTGGGAAAATAAATGAAGAACAGGAAATATGATATTCTTATTATCTGAGAATTGCTTTGTGTCTTCTTTGGTATAGTTTTAGCTTTTGGACCATGGTTGCAATATTAAAAAGGAAAAGAGTCATCAGCAAACCCAGATTTTCTGGATTTGACAGTCATGGTAATTTGACAGTCATATTATAAATAATTTAACTAAACTTAAATTTTTAAAAACCTAATGTGAAAGTTTTTCTCCCCAGAACACCTTTACATTGTAAGATTCCTCTCAAGTAAGTTGGATTTAGTACATGTGAGAAATAGATTCTGTAAATAAGAAGGCTTCCATGTTGTTGCCAGTACAACCCACAGCCCATGAAGTCATCAAAGAACCACACCCCCTGACCCCAGTATTCACTGTCTCTATGCACAGAGTATTTTCTATACAGATGTCTCCACACCAATATGGAAGTTCCTGAAAATACTTTGAAAGCTGCTTGTTACCCTGCAATTTATTTACCAGTCAGTGTGAGTGGCTGGTAGATAATCTGCAGGGTAACAAGCAGCTTTCAACGTTTTATAATATATATTATAAAGCTGCAACATATTAGGAGTGGCAAAATAATGTAGCCAATGTTAAAGTAAAACTGGAAATTAGGGGTAAAGTCAGGTTAACACAACAATAACAAAAAAAATTGCAGATCAGGGATTAATAAGGTAAAAGAGAAGAACAAATTTCAAGTAATGTTAAAAGAAAATGAAACCCAAAATACAAAGGCAGCACCACAGATCCTGTCATTTTCACTTAGTAAAACCATTTGTCTCTCACCTCTGAATTCAGCCTTTTTGTTTAGAAATAAAGTATTGAATATTTCAGGTTACTGGAATGTGTGATGTCACTGCTACTTTTTAGTGTTGCCTCTTTCTGGTAGACAGAAGGCAAATACACCTTCTGCACATGCTAACTATGCTCCCTCTGTTTGTATCCCCATCCCCCTTATGCTAAGCTCCATTTACAGCTGACCCGAGAGTCCCCTGCCAGTGACTCCCAGCCAAATCATCAGATATACCAGTGAATATGATAAGCTGATTTGTTGCTCAAGCAGAGTGGTGCAGAGGGAGGAAAGATGTTTACTCTTTGATAGGTATATATGAAGCAACATGTTTACCCTGTGAGCATTTTTGCTATGTTTTAATGTGTTTATTTCTGCACTGTTCCATTTATGGAAGTGTGTGTATTGCTTTTGTATATATTTAGAGGTATGATGCAAGCTGTATTTCAGTGTAACCATACAGCATGTATTTTATGCAAAGTCGATTTCATATGTTTTTGGGTCTTAAAGGGAAAGGTAACCCTACTACAATCGTAAGAATGATCCCTTTATAAGGTGCACTTCTAAAAAAACATAGTGCAGATCTGCAGGTGCAGCATAATGTAGTGAATCTAACCTTAGCACAGCCCTGTGCAATGCATTTTTTTATAGTGTATCTATTTAAAGGCCATGTCCACCCCCAAAACTATAATTTCCCCCACTACTGGCCCCACTGTGTATTGTAATATAATCCTTACCTTACATCCCAGCTCCAAATGGTTCTCCTGTAATGTCCCCCCAAAGTCCAAAAAACTGGCCACCAGGGGCCTAGCAGAGTGCATATAGGACTCTGCCTCCTGTCTCTCCTCCGGGAGAAGTTTGGCATGCGCAGTGCAGCCCTCCCCCTCCCTCTCCCTCCCGATTTGGTCTCCCTCCCCCTAGCATGTAACCCTTTTATGTATCTTATAGTGCTTTTTCCCCAAGCCCCAACCGCAATAATCTTATTTCCAGAAACTACCCCGATAGTTACTTACCTTACCTCTTTCCTCCGCCGTTGTGAACTGCCTGCAGCCGCATTCCATGATTGGCTGCCTTTCAGCCAATCACAGAAGCAGAGAGCTGGGACAGTAAGGCAAAGTATAGAGGGAAGGTAAGTAACTATCGGGGGAGTTTCTGCAAATAAGATTGGGGCTGGGGAAGTAAATACTATAACATACTAAACGTTTTTGGAAAGGCTGGACATGCCCTTTAAAGGTGAATGTTGGGGCAGGGCTGCCAGATCAGTGAAACATGAACTGACACCTATTAAAGGACAACAATACCCCAAAAAACATCTCCCCCATTACATGTCTACACTTCCAGCAGCTGAAATCGCTTACTCTCATTTACAACCGTGCTGCCTTCCCTTAGATATCACACAGCAAAGATGAGTGCTAAAAGCCCACCTCCTAGATGGCCCAGGGCCATGATTAACATATCACTTGTCATTGGCTGGTGGGAATGTCTGTTACAACCTCTCTCCTCTCTCTTTGTTTGACTGCCAGTCAAACAAACTTAAACTGTTCAGTTGCTAGGATACAGCCTACATAATCAAGCTGATCAAGGATGGGTGGAGGAGTGTTTTCTCACTGCTAGTTTTGAGTGACAGTTACAGGCAGACAGAATTGTTACACCCCCTTCACAGTGTGGCTAATTGAAGGCAGAGAGTAGCTCGAAATCAGGAATAAAACATATAGGGAGGGCTGCATACCTTTACTCTTTTGAAAGCAGTTTTAAAAACAATGCATTGAGGCAATACAGTTATCCTTTAAAAACACATGTAGCATGGCTGACCATGTGATCTGGCAACCCAAACTGTATCAAAAACTGTATTTGAATCAAACTTAAAAAATAACCCACATCAAATTGAAAGGTGAGAAACAGGTTACTGCTTTTATGTAAAGGTTCCTCTCTGGGAGATTCAATAAAAGTTCTTATCATTAAAAATAGTGCTAAATTTTGCCCCAACCAATCAGATATTATTTTACATTTAAAAAGCAAACATCTGATTGGTTCAGGCAAAATTAGCACCATTTTTAACCATACGAATTTCTGTCTTCTGATTCAGTATTGATCTGATGCTCTAGTTGTCCTTTAAGTGTTAATGGTTTGTGAAACCCAAGTAAAACAGGCAAGCCCTATGCACTCTACACAACCACGGGTGCTGACTCCTCCAGGTATCTACCCTCACTGGAATACCTACATCGAAGTATAAAAAGATTGAGATGAGGAAGGGGGAACGTTGACCCCCCAAAATGTTCTGATTTTTTTTGACGTGTGGTCACCAATGAAAGTTGTATATTTTTATCCTTCAATGTTTGTGAAACCCCTCCAACTTTTGGGAATTAATCCTGTTGTTTTTTTGTGTTTAGTTATATTACCTCCATGTCTATATAGGCATAATCAAAAAGGCTGTATTATCCAATCCCTCATACATTATTGTACAAGGGTAGCTAGAATAAAGTTACCAGATAAACCAGAAAACGGATCACATCTGAAATATTAACATAAGAGTAACCTATTAAATATTAAGACCCTCACATGTTAACTACAATTACCATGATGCAATGAGCTTATATAAAGACTTCAAACAAATGTGGTGGTATTACAAGTTTGCAAGTGGCAATGCTATTTTTCCATTCACCGTGAGGCGCACATGAAATAATGAATCCCATACAGGAAATTTACCCGGAGTGATATTGGCTCAGGGTTAATCTCCCTCTATGTACTTTGAGATCTTTAATTTACACTACACACAGGCATAATCCTGATGCACATAGAAGAATCTTGCCTCATTTCTCACTTCCCCACGGCCAAAGGGCTGGGGGGAAGTGAGAAAGCCTGCTGTATTGATCCAGTGCGCTAGTATGAGAAATTCAAAAGTTTGCCAATTGTAATTAAAGTTAAAAAAAGGTAAGAGGTTAGGACCTTCCAGACTGGGGTTACCTTGAGGTGGTTGGAAGGCTTTTCATTCATGTGATCACAGTAATGTATACTAAAACCCCTTTGTTTATAAATTATGCCAGTGTGCAGATAATATGATATTGTATGGGGCCTAGGAATGTGCATTGATTATCTTTCTATGTTTACATAGAAGAATCACAGCACACTGTAGGCTTTAGCAGTAATGTATATTCACCAGCTGTGCTGGCCAGCAAGAAAACCGAAGAAAGAAGAGAATGAGGTTGTCATGTTTGTCTTGACTTAGCCCTCGTATTATTTTGCTCTCCTGCTGTTATTATTTCTCTGCACTTTGTTGTGCATAAATGTATTTCAAGATGAGTCTGAAGTCTTCAAAAATAGGGCACCGCAGGAATTTAATATATTTTAAAATTAAAAGTTAACAGATTCTCGTACTTTCACATGCACATGGAACTGTTTAGAAGATTACTATACTGCGAAGAACAAGAATTTTTTTCTTTCTTTCTTGGGGATTTGATCATTTATGTAAATTACTGTATATTCATATACTAGAACATATGTGTGTTAATGTCATAAATTTTAATGTTCCACATTCTGCCAGAGCAAATTAATAAGTAATAAACTCCTTTTAAACCATCTTGAAACGTGCATCACTTGGTAATGAGTCCATAAATGAAGTGACTAATAATGTCCCAAATGTCTGATTTTAGGAAAGCAGGTGTTTAAGATCACGGCGATGGCTTCTGAAGCAATTTTTAGTCAAAGAGAATCTACACTTTATGACAAAATGCTGTTTAATGTTGTCAAGTTTTCAAATGTAAATGTAACTTTTTTTTTTTTTACAAAAGAAGAAAGAAGAATTGGAAAAAGAAAAAAATAGGGTAAGATGTAATAACAGCCATTATTGGCCAAACAAGTGTAAAAGCCACAAATATACATAAAGTACCTCCTAGGTGTCAAATCCCTTCTTGCCACCTCTCTGCCAGATATACAATACTCCACAATATAAAGAATAGGGTTGTCCAGTCGTTTTATATTATTGCAAGGGGTAATCCCATTTTATTGCAGATACACCAACACACAACATTTCGGCAGCTTGGCCTTTATCAAATGTTACAGAGTAGTGACAATACCCTCTATTTATTATTGTAATTTTGAGTTAAGCTTCAGTTGCAGGGCATGTGGCATTACTATTAACGACCTGGGCACCTGATGCAGTATTGAAACCTGAAGTAAGGTGTTAGGTATAGAGATGTCCGAACTTCGAAAAATCCGGTCCGCGCGAGGATCCGCGGATTTTCAGAAAAATCCGTAAATTCGAAAATCCGCGAACGGAACCGTTAAAACGTATTAAAATGAAAGTTCGGCAAAATCCGCATTAAAAGTGGTCTAAATAGCCTTGGTAACGTACACTTAATCACTCAGGGACCTGGGTAATGACCATAAGAACACGTATCAATGCCTACAATACCTAAAAATTACAGTCCGCTAGCGTGAATTTTAAAAAACGGTATTTTCGAAAATACGAGGATTCTAGTAAAAACGGGGATTTCCTTAAAAACGAGGATTTCCGTAAAAACGAGGATTCCCGTAAAAACGAGGATTTTCGTAAAAACGAGGATTTTCGTAAAAACGAGGAACCGGAACCTTCTGCCTGCACAATGGCGAATTAGGGGGGTACGATGATTTCCCCCATGGCACCTATCATGTGCGGCGCCGAAAGCGCAGGATTATGGAGGGGCTCCAGCGCCAGCTCCTGCGACGCTTCGGCTACCAGACCACTGTCTCTACCCTCCAGAGACAGTGGTCTGATCTGAAGAGGCAGAGGCCTCATTATGTTCAAGCCATGCGGCAACTGATGGAAGGCAAGTATACTTTTTATTATATTACTGTATTGTAATAAGTAGAAAAATATTTTAATTCACTTCTGACAAAAACATATTTATTGTATATACCTTACCATTAATGCCATTACACACACCACATTGGCCACATTCCCCTATATAGTAGTTTGCACACAACAAGGGAAAGAAGGCGATGGGGGTACATAATGTCCACTGCGGTTTGCCACCAAACTTGGCCCCACTGGACATACCCCTCACCCCATTGGCTTCTCTCCCTCAGAGTATGCTTCGTGCAAGGGAAAGCGGGTGAACGGGTAGGAACAGCACCATTGAGTTACAGCAGGCCCACTGCAGTTTGCCACCATTGTTGAAGAGCCAGGTAGGCTTGGCCCCACTGGACATACCCCTCACCCCACTGGCTTCTCTCACTCAGAGTATGCTTCGTGCAAGGGAAAGCGGGTGAAAGGGTAAGGCTTCATAGGAACAGCACCATTGAGTTACAGCAGGCCCACTGCAGTTTGCCACCATTGTTGAAGAGTCAGGCAGGCTTGGCCCCATTGGACATACCCCTCACCCCATTGGCTTCTCTCCCTCAGAGTATGCTTCATGCAAGGGAAAGCGGGTGAATGGATAAGGCTTTGTAGGAACCACACCATTGAGTTACAGCAGGCCCACTGCAGTTTGCCACCATTGTTGAAGAGCCAGACAGGCTTGGCCCCACTGGACATACCCCTCACCCCATTGGCTTCTCTCCCTTAGAGTATGCTTTGTGCAAGGGAAAGCGGGTGAACGGGTAAGGCTTTGTAGGAACCGCACCATTGAGTTACACCAGGCCCACACTTTGTAACATGGAGTACTGCTCTAGTGCCAGGCAGGATTGACCCAGAGCTGAAAACTTTAGCCACAGAGTAGCTGTTGCGGCAGTATGAGATGGTCAGAGTAGGTGACACCACAAAGGTGCCTCGTGGAGAGAGAAGGAAGAACAAAGTACTGCTCTCAGGCCAAGTAGGATCGACCCAATCTTAGAAAAATTAGCCACAAAGTAGCTGTTGTTGCAGAGCATTTGTTATTTCACAACTTGAATGCAGTAGAGCAAGGTAGGACCATATATGGCCCTGCCAATAAGAAAAATTTGCCATTTGCTAGCTAAGCTGGCATCAGCTAAGCCTCTAGGCGGAAAATGAGGTGGAAGGAGCAGTATGGGTGGCCAGGGGCAGGAGGCCTTCAGTCACGGGCATCAGCATCAGCAATAGGGGTGCTGTACTGAGATGTGATCCACGCCTCATACATCTTGATGAATGTAAGGCGGTCCACATTCTCAGTGGAGAGACGGGTCCTCCTCTCCGTTACAACAAGGTTAGCCCTTAAAAGGACTGTTGGGTCTCAAGATGTGTGAATACAGGGGTGGTTAACAACAAGTGCTAAACCACCATACTGAAATCCACACACAGAAAGCTCAAAAAAAGCTCAAAAAGCACAAAAAACTCTCTCCAACTCCTACACTGTCAGGTCTCCACTAAACACACTCCAACACATTGACAAAATGGCGCCTGTGAAGCAGCCTTTTATACCCAGGGAGCTGGCAATAATCATGTTAGCTGCCATTGGATAATTTGGGACATGTGGCTTGCTCCGTCTTCAAAATAATCCCCAAAATGCAGAAATTCCGGAAATTTACAAGAATTTCTCGTTTTTTGGAAAATTTTCGAATTTACGAGAATTCTCGTAATTACGAGGACCTCCATTTTCTCCATATTTCGAAAATACGGAGATCCTCGTAATTACGAAAATTTTGGAAAAAAAATAATCCGCGGTTCGGAAGTTCGGAAAATTCGGAATAATCCGCTGTTCGCGGATGGGATAAATCCGCGGCGGTTCCGGGTTCGGGTCCGCGAACCGGCCATCTCTAGTTAGGTACTCCTTACATGTCCTCCATCCCATGATACCCAAAACCATATGACACCTCTGCAGACAGAGGAGCCAGAAAGTGCTCCCACATAGCACTGCGCACATATACCAGGACAATTACGTCATAAGCGGCCTATATCACTGTGCCACCTAATAAATCATATTAATCGTGGGTCCTATTGAATGAATTACTCCAAGATCTGCCAAACACATTACCTTTATTATAATATAAATATCAAGAAATATTAAACCCTTCCCAAAAACCAACATATTATAATATTATAAAAACACACATAATTCTTGGTATGGAATAAGTGATGAATTGCAGTCCTTAAACTAGCATATAACTCAGGTGGGATCATAACTCTGGAATACAGTTTAGTGATAAGTCAGTACATGGAGATAACACTATCTGAAATGGGCAATTGTCTGCAACAAAATGGGTTAACATCCACGTATAATCAGAAACATTGTGATCCGACTGCAAGAAGTCGAGCCGGGACTTACTGTTACCGCATCTTCACGCGACCCAAACACTGTCCGCAATCACCAGGGTTCCCGAACGATGCCTCCGGCTCTGCCAAACTCCGTCATTTCCAAAGTCCTAGCACAAACTAGCACGAACCACCTGCTATGTCGGACTCTTTCACTGCTACCTTCCTACCACAACCAAACACGGCGACGCACGTTTCATCACTTCCTAGTGACTTTGTCAGGGCCTCTACATACAACAATGGGGTTGGGCTATAAATACACGCAGGGTTATTATATAAAAGTTCTTATTGTTAAAAATGGTGCTAATTTTGCCCCAACCAATCAGATTTTAGCTTTCAAATGTTAAATTAGAGCTGATTGGTTGGGGAAAACGTAGCACCATTTTAAACGATAACAACTTTTATTGAATCTCCCTGAGTGTTTTCTATGGGTGGTGCCAATATGTTTCCTGGCAACATCGTTACTCTTACTCCCCATTAGCAAACCATTACAAATTACAACAAATACCATACATTGTTACATTGGAGCAAACATCATCTTACTGCAATACTGTGTAGCAGCTTATAATGTCTTCCCCACACATAGTGTCTAGGCTGTGGGTGGCCCATGAAATGCACTACCTCTAGGGGAGATGTCTGGACGACATTTTATGTGTGCGTACACTTGCTAAGCTTGCCTCTAAACCGAAGCATATTACGTTTTTCCGCCTGGCAAAGTTACCAATATAACCGAGTTACCAATACACCGGTCTTCCTACGGTTCGTGCATTTGCATTTACACCTCCTTGGGGCCATCCACGTCCCATTATTAGGGTTTGTGCAACTCACCCATAAACTTTGCTAAGCCCCCATTTTTTTGGGGGGTGCATACCATGGTTGATGCCTAACACCAGATCTTAGAGCAGGGAATCTCGAAATATCTCCAGTACCAGTATGTATGAAAAATCATTTTCCTCATTTAGACCTCCTGGGCTTAAAGTGTCCAGGTCGTATATCCTCAAGTTCTTTCTGCAGTAGGGATCTCTCAACATCTCCCCCTCTAATGCCCATCCTGATCTGTTCTAACCTTATTGTGTCAATGTTGCCTTTATGTTCGCTCATCACGTGTCTAGCTACACTGCTTCTGTCTGGTTCATTTTTCCAGACAGCTCTGCAGTGTTCCTGCACACGACAGGTGAGGGTCCTTTTGGTTTTCCCTACATAATTTCTCCCGCACTTACACAAAATAAGCTAAATAACTTGGCGACTCTGATGTTATCAAATCCTGTATCTTAAATATTTTTCCTCCTCTGTTGGCTACTGTGTCAGTTTCCCACATCAACCAGCAAATCGAACATTTGCCACATCTAGTATTACCTTTCTTTGGTTTTACCCAAAGCAATTTTTCATGGAGGGTTCTGGAAGTGGCTATGAGATAACATGTCCTTCAGAGAGTCTGCTCTCCTAGCTGTCAAAATTGGTTTGTTACTGATCCTTTCTCGTAATTCAGGGTCCTCACTTAACAGATAACAGTGCTTTTCAAGTGCTTGTTTAACATTTACCCACTGGGAATTGTACTTGGTGATGAATCTTATTGGATTCTGAGGCTTTCCTGTTGGATTTTTTTCTTTCCATAGGTCTTCTCTTTTGGACCTTAATGCTCTCCTAAATGCCTTATCCAACACATACTTATTATAGCCCCTTTTTGCCAGATTTTGTCTGAGAATCTCGCCTTGTTCTAGAAAATCCTCCTCTCTAGAACAATTGCGGCGGATTCTCAAAAATTGGCCAGTGGGGATGGCCTCTATCTTGGACTTGGGGTGGTGAGGGTGGTGGACTTGGGGTGGTGACTCTCTGCTTGTAAAATGGAATTCACGTCTGTAGGTTTTTTGTAGGCCACCGTGGTGATCTTACGATCTTGGATTCTAATTTTCAAATCCAAGAACTCTATTTCATTTTTATTGTAATTACAAGTGAGCCTAATATTTTTAATGGTGTTGGTGTTTAATGCTGCTACACAATTATTGAGCTGTTATGTGCTGTTCCAAACAAGCAGTATGTTGTCCACATACCTTACCCATAGCAAAGCATGTGAACTCCACCATCCCCTTTCTAAGATGACTTCCACTTCTGACATTTCCCACCTGCCCAGGTGGAGACACGCATACGTAGGGGCATACATAGCCCCCATTGCTGTGCCTCTCACCTGGCGGTAGTACCCCACATTGAAGACAAAATAGTTGTTTTCCAATATATATACAAGTAGCTCTAATATGAACTTGTTATATTCCTCATAGGCTACACCTTTGGAATGAAGAAACTGCTCCACTGCCTCGACACCCCACTTGGTGGGTAATGGAGGAGTAGACCGCCTCTACATCCAACGTCACCAAGACCACCTCGGCTGGAACTACCAAACCATCCAATTTGCGGATTACATCCCTTGTGCCTTTTACATAGGATGGGAGTGCACTCAAGAATGGCCTCAGTTGGTCCCCCCATCCCAGAAATGATGGGTCTCCTGCGTTTTTTTTTTTTTTTTTTTTAATGCACTTTCAGTATGCAATAGAACATTGGCATCCTGGGGTGTTTTGGAAGTAAATAATTATGGTCTTGTACATTTATCAGATCTTTTTCTAACGCCATGTCCAAAATTCTCTGTAACCCCTTTAAGACCTTCTTCATAGGGTTATCACTTACTTTGTCATATTGTGATTTGTCTTTCAATTGCCTCATGGCCTCCTTTAAATATTGGTCCTTTTTCATTAGGACCACATTTCCCCCCTTGTCGGCACTATGAATTTCCATCCCATGATGCAGTAAATCTTGCAAAGTGATTACTGTATTTGGGAATTTCAGACAGGTAAGTGACGCTGCTTAGTGACATGATATCTCCCCATTGTAATATCCTCTTAGTGTTTAGATACATAAAACCCATTGCCCAAAACCATGTACTTCTAAAAACATCTGGGACACACCTTATTGACCTAGACTCTATGGTTTGTTATGCAATTACTACAGAACAAATGTATTAATACATTGAGATTGAAGATGCAGTTAATATAGCAGTAACATAGAGTAAAAATTTGATTTATAATGCTTTTCATTGTGCAGACCCAAATAGTAATGTCCCATTGTAATAATGTTGATTGAATATCAGACATTAGAATTTGACATTTAATCACCATTGTTACAATAGACGTTGCTCTCTGGGGAATGACTCACATATTTCTATAAATGTCATTTCCCCTGTTAATGAGAGGCATAGATGTCCCTAAAGCCTTCAGTAAAAAAAAAAACACAAACAAAGCCATGTTAATAAAAAGCTAAAAGTACAACTATAATACATTTGAATAGTTGGTGTGTTTGGAAGTGCCGTTCACAATGTCTTCTGGCATCTGCCACAAGGAATTTTACCATTAAAGTTTAAATAGCAGTGGTAACTTACTGTAAATGGCCCTGGGAAATGGTCTGAGGAACACGTCCCCACAGGAGTAGCACACAGACGTGCTACTTCCGGTTTCCACGGGACATTTTCGGTAACCCTTGAACAGATGATTCAAGGATCCCTGAATGTTCGACGATTTGCAAAAGTCCCGCAGTCAGACGTTCAGGGGTCCCGCGTCTCAACCCGGGACCCGCCTCCCCGGCACTTAGAAGTGCCCTTGTGGCACTGTCAAGTGCTTTTTGGGGCTTAAGGGGTCCTGCAGCTCAAACCAGAATCTCCCTCCCTGGCACTTAGAAGTGCCCTTGTGGCCCTTGGAAGGGTCCTTGTGACTCTGACAAGTGCCCTTTAGGGCTTAAGGGGTCTCTCATCTCGAACTGGGTCCTCTCTCCCCGTCACTTAGAAGTGCCTTTGCGACACTGACAAGTGCCTATGTGGGTGGTCTTGCAGCTCGAATCTATGACCCCCATTGGCTCTTAGAAGAGCCCTTGGGGCATGTCTTTTTCTTCCAAGCTGGAGACATTATTATATTACTTTATTACATTATTTTATATTTCAAATATGATTGGTTAATGTGTGATCATATAATTGCATATAACCTATATAAAGAGGTACAAACCCCGCGGAGCTCGCAGTGATGATAGGAGAAAGAAGAAGCTGGCAACACCGGGAAGAAGCTGGCAACACCGGCGACGTTGATGTCACCAGCACTGGCAGTGTCACTGGAGGCTGCAGTGACATCCCCGGTGTCAGCAACATCAGCGGAGTTCAAAATGGCTGGGGTCTTGATCCGAGCCAATGGGGGTCCTGGTTTCAAGCTAAAAGGACCCCCAACAAAGTCACTTGTGCCAGGGAGGGGGGTCCCTTGTAAGGACCACAATGGTCCTTCTAAGGACCCTGGAGGGTGTCCCCAGTTGATCCACGTGACTCCAAACATCCGGCCACAGGACTTTTGGCTGTTTGAAAATCCTCGGCTGTTCCAGGATTACCAAACTTTCAAAAATCCTCGAAAGTTCGTAAATTCTTGAATGGATTTTCGAAAATTTCCGAACTGAGTTTGGAAAAATTTCAGAAAGCAGATTTCTATAAGATCCGTGATAAGCGGACCATCCCTATTGAAGTTAGAACCTGCTCTAACTACACTGTCAATAATCGTGCAATGTGCTTATCAATCAGGCTTTCTATGAAAAATCGCTAAAAGACACAGGGGAGATGCAATAAATTTCTCTATCGCAACTGACCCGCACTTGTTCCCGTGATGTAGTAACCGTTTTGTGACTGTTATTGCATGATGTGTATGTGAACGGTTAGTTGCAATCTTTCGCATGTCTTTAAAGCCACAATTGAAAAGGCTTTAATTTTGGTGCAAAAAACATGCGCAATAATCATTGCTAAATTAATATCATCGCTTGCACTGAGCTATATCCAAAAGTTTTTGGAAATGGCGCAGGCAATGCAAAATGAGTACAATACCCGATATTACTTTGGTTAGCATACGTTTGGCACTTATTTTCCCTCTTAGCATGGGATATTGCATCTCCCTGTCTTGCAAATGTTCTTTCATTACAGCAGTATACATACAAAATAGAAGCCCAGTGCACACCCAATTCTATTTGCTTATATGTTTATTCCCTCTATGTGGCTGCATTAAAGAGCCCGCCATTCTCTCTGGATAAATAAAAGCAATTAGTTTCAGAACAGCAGTGGGTGTTTTTTCTTCTTCTTTTCAATCCACATCTATTTTCTGATGTTAGTGGAAATATGAATGCTTATTGTTAGTGGTGCTATAAAAACTAAAAATCTACTGTATGTTATGGCATCATGAGTCCACCCTACCAATGTCATTACTATATACTAGATACAAATATACATATACCATATACAGTATACTAGGGGTTTTGCAGCAGAAGTTAATATTTGAATATAATACCAAAACATTTGCAAGGTTGGCCTAAGGGTGGGAATGTAACAGGTATTTGTTTTTTAATAGCACATTACAGTTCCTGTCCCATGTGATAGATAGCAGTCTTTATCTAATCAAAAGTGTTTTCCACAATTTCTCAGAAAACTGTAAATGTCTGAAAAATGTTGCTAGAGAATCAGAGCCATTTCAACAGAGAATATGTTAACGTTACCATGACAACTTCTTCAGCACCAGAATGTTCAGCAGAAAATTTTTATACGTGTCCCATTTTACGAGCGTATCCTGTAAACTCCATATAAAGCAATGCAATTTGTCATGTTTTCAGTTTATACAGTATTACAAAACACTGATAAAATATTACCTAGCCTCAGGACTAGGCCCAAATTTTCAGATTGCAGTTGTAATTTGCTTTGCCAGTGCAATGCAGTCGGAGTGGCCCCACTATGTATGTGTGCACGATATGTGCATATCACATGCATTCCAATAGTATGGATAGGAATAGGAAAACCAAAAAACACAGAAACACAAGCATTCAAGTGGGGCCTCACCCCCAGGTTGTAGCTAACCCAGAATGGGTCCTGACCCACATTAAGGCCCCCAAATTAACAACATCAGGCATTAGACATAAGTTCCTTTGTTCCCTTATTATAAATTTCTTTATTCCTATATTGATCAAATGGGGTGGAAAAAAGAAATCACGAGGTGTATAAATACAAATGAGGCCACCTTTATCTGTTTTCTATACCGACACCCCCCCCCCCCACGGGCCTGGGCTCTAGTGGAGTCACACACCCTGCACGCTTGGTAGCTATTCCCTTGAGTAAGGAGGCATTCTGGAATTGTCAAGAAGAAAACAGATTAACAAGTTGACAATCATAGGAAACCACCGTATGGTCTTGTGATGGCTTCTAGTTTTATTTAGTTATTCTACAGTTTGTGTTAATTTATTTATTAATTTATAATTGTTTGACGCTAGACAAAGACAGTGATGCTGCCCTGATCAGCACTTTGGGGCCTATTTTAAAACTTGTATTGGCAATTACAATACTGCCAGTCTGTACTGCAACATTTACAGCCCTGCCGTAAACTAGTACTACCAAACAGTTATAGGTACTTTATGGCTGCGGTCAACCATGGCCAAAAATACAGACAGTACTGTAAAATACAGAAACTGCTCTGTATCCCAATTTTGCAATACCATGTCATCAGCAGTTCTTGCAATAAAAACGTATAATATTATTTTAAAGTGCAGCAGCCTTATTGTCAATACATATTTTAACACTGTTATTTATTGTGCAAATGCACCTCCCAAGATATTTTTAGCCCTGGCCTCATTATAGTGATGGCTGTCCAGTTTTTAGACAATAAACCCTAAGTCCCAATTGAAATATGTGACATTGTACTATTTTCAGCTATTGTTGAGGTAGGATTCACTTCTATATAATATAATATATATATATAAATATATATATATATATATATATATATATATATATATATATAATATATTATATATAATATTCAACTATATATTTTTGCGGCACACTTACTAAAGGCTCCACCTTCCTGGGCATAGTATATACAATGATCTTGGAATGCTGTCTGATGTAGAGAGAGCACTCATGCTAAATAAAGTGACATTTGCTTCCCGAGGCTTGTATATGTTGTTTTTTATATAGTTATGTAGTACATTGAGGGCCACATTAATAAACATGGAATGAATTTTCAAATAGCCACATGATATACTCATCTACAGTATCATTAAAATTCTCCATTTACAGCAGAATATAGAGGGATTAGCCTCCCACTAAACAGACTACTTGTCATTTCCATCTATATTATCTAAAACCTTTGCAGCAGACAATGATTTGCCTCTTCACATTCACTGCTCATTCCTGGTGCAGGGGGGCACATTATCAAAGCTTACAGGATATGATAGCAAAACAATGGAGCTTTGTGTCAGAAAAATGAGCAGATCCATTTGCACTTCATTCATCAATAAACCTAAACCCCCGGCTAACACTTCCCACTGCAGCCAGTTCTAATATATTACATTAATATTCCAACAATGGAGAATCATTAAGAAACTGTCCCTGTGCATTTCCCGTTATGATAAACATCTGTAAGGAGAAACAGAGATGAGAACAATTATCAGGGAGGTGTAATATCCCATGATAAGGGGAAAAATTGCAAAACCCATGCTAACTGATGTTATATCGGGTTAGCGAGGTTTTTTACTCATTTTGCATCACTTAGAGATGATAATTGCACACAGTTTTTTGCACCAAAATTAAAGCCTTTTCAATTGTGGCTTTAAAGCCGTGCAAAAGGTTGCAACTTAGCTCTGGCATTCACACGCTGCAATAACAGTCACATAGGGAGATTCACCCAGAGCTGCAATTGCTCTGGGCAAATCTCCCGTACAGGATTTACCAGAGGCTGCTTGGTAAACCAGCTATTAGTTAAATTAAATACTTACGTCTTAACAGCTGCGCAGCCTCTGGTAAATAGGTTTGCGACCTGTTCTGGATCTCGCACAGCCGCCGCAAATCAAGCCTAAACGTTGAACTAACAGCATAAATCTGTTAGCGCGACGTTAAGAAGGGGCAGGAGCGCTGTACGCCGGCAGCTCTCCTGGGTAGATCGCCCCAACAAAGTGGTTACTACATAACGGTAACAAGTGCAGGTCAGTTGTAATAGGGAAATTTATTGCATCTCCCCCTATGTGTTTAGAAAGGTAGGAGATATATATGTAAATGTGCATACGGTTTTGGTTTACGTTACAAAGGCAAAGGGCGGATTCTTTGTGCTCTGTGTCTTTGTCTTATTCCCAGCATTAGGTATGATCAGCACCACAGGAAAATTCTGCTTTGGAACAGGAATGTTTATTTAAGTAAAGAACACTGCAAGCCATACTGCCAATCAGCAAGCAACAACAAAGCAAAGTTCCAGCAAACTGCATGAAATCGAACGGTTCCAACAGCAAAGACACATACCGTATGCTCCTTCCATATTTCAGCTCTTGGCTAATCCATTATTATACCATACAGAATTTCTTATCCTTCTTGACCTTTGGAGATCATTGACATAAATAACAACAAGAAATGAACATGGTTAAACCTAGGGGGTCTATTATCCTTATCACGGTCATTCAGATTTCTTATATTTTTTCATGCAATTTAATCAGCATAATAAAGAACACATGATTTGGAAAGCTACCTCACTAGTCTGAGACCCGAGGCCTGGTTTCTTTTATATGTGTATACCAGGAAAATTGTATATCTAACACAGTTCTTTCTCTATGTTCTGGCTACCTGCCACAGCAATAAATGATGTAATCTGAAGTGACAGAATGGTATTTTTTAAACTTCCAGATGAATATAACGATTCACACCTTTAAAATACAGACATTACCATTTCCTGTTTTTAGCTTTGGGTGGCCATACACATGGACAATATTCAGTAAATTCCATCATATCTGATGGGATCTACAGAATATCGGAAATGTGCATGGATAGATGGCGAAGCTGACAAGCTACCACCATTGTCATTGCAATCTAATGGTCTGAATGAGAAATTTTCATCAGCTCGTCACCAGCTCCCTATACAACAGTATAGGTGAGCCAATAACCATTGCTTGTGTCTATGGACAGAATTAATGATCGATCCATATAATATATACATCTGTTGGCGCATCAGGCAATTCAGGACCAGATTCCTTTGCAGTCGCCCAAGTCAATGATTCAGGAGATCTACAATGTCCAAAGAACTTTTTTAACCCACAATCAAGTCTGCGAAGCAAAGCTTTGTTGTTAATAAACACAAACTTTTGCAAACATCAGATGCATCAGTGAGACAGAACACACATCTATATAGAAATCTGTTGTAGATGTGAGTACAGTGAGGAGTGTCAGTGTCCAACTGAACTGTCCAGCAAATCCCTTGAAATCCCTTCTAGTTTCCTCCTCAGTTGGCATGATAAATGTTTAGGGAAAGGCCCCACTGTACCGCTCCAAAAACCTTGTTTTTGGCGTGGTCGGATGCGCAACCTGGTGCATTTGAGCATGTATGTCCATATCTCATTTAAAATTATTTAAATGACAATGCATGCGATGGTGATCACATAGTCAAAATGCAGTGCAGCACAGATACTGGGGCATGGACATCACAATGTAATCACAATGTAAAATGGATGGCATCACACACATTTTGCACATAAGTGCTGCTTTGATTTGCACCAGACACACCAGTAATGGGGTTTAATGATAGGCAGTATGTCTAATGTGAAAATTGTCTATGGTGTCCCCAGATTTAGTGCACTGCTTCTTTGGTTAGCAATAGAATTTTTTTTAGATATATACCCGTATTTATATCTCAAACCGATTTATTGTATCTTAATCATAAGGTGATTATCATACAAACAACTTAGAATTTTAAGATTTACGTGGAAACTACAGGGTAATCCCCTCCAATCTGCATAAAAAGTTAAAGAAAAATGCTAGGGTAAATAATTGAACATTAAAGGTAGCGCACAGTTAAGAATAAATGGGATATAGAGTAAACAGCGTCTGTTAAGTCCATGAAAACTTGGTAATCCAACTGGGAAAAACTGACAAAATCCAAAATGATAGTCCAAGATGGAAGCCAATTTACTGTCTGCCCAATTGGCTTTGATGAATCCTTGTTGAAGGTAAAACTCATGGGCTGAGTCCATTACCCCATTTTTATGCGTTATGCTAAATCGTGGAGTGATTTGGTCCCAGGAGGGTGTGTTTGTTCCCTTTACTGAGAGGTAAAAGGACATCTTGGAAATGAAGAGGATTCAGACAAGGGCAACTAAAATAATAAATACATAATGGGAATACATTTATGGGCCATACAATACTCTATCTGGGGCATTATTCCCCAAAAGAATATGTCAGAGGACACGCAGTCATCCCTTAAGACTTGAAGAAAAGAAGTTTAGTCTTCAAGGTCGGAAAGGGTTTTTTACAGTGAGCCTGATAAAACGATGGAACTGTCTTCTATTGGACGTTGTGTTGGCTGGTTCATTGGATAGTTTCAAAAGAAATCTGGATGAGTTTCTGAAAACAAGGAATGTTGCAGGTTACTGGTATTGATACATAAAGTAGAGTTGATCCAGGGATATTTCTGATTGCCACTTGGAATCAGGAAGGAATTTTTTCCCCTTCATAATTCTGGTGGATTTTTTTTTTTTTGCCCTCTTCTATATCAACAGTTAGGCAGGAAATATAGGTATTGCTGAGTAGGTTGGACTGGGTTATTAAACCTCCAATGCTATTCTATACTATGATGTTAAGGAAGGAAGGAGAGCGTTTTAACCAGAGCACGATTATGTATTAAGGCAACTTCTCGGGGCCAATTTGATTTTAGTCCATCACTGTTTTAACCAGTGTCGGATTGGGGTGAAGGAAGCATTAAGGGGCCCATTGAAATTTCATCTCATCATTTCTCAATCTTTTACATATCTGTCTCACTGTTTTGGTTTATTAAAGGGGATGTCTACTGCTATGTTCCCGCTGATAAATAATAAATTATATAAAATCGTTTAAAGGCTATTGTCATATCCTGATAACGCTGTGGGGAACATTGTGCTTGCTATTGTGTGATGTTCTACTGTTTTATCACATAGTTCAATGGCCCCGCTATGAGATAATGCAGCTTCAGCGTGAACATAGCAGTAGTCATCCCCTTTAACAAACCCAAAGAGTGAGAAGGATTGAGACACTTTCCCTTGTGTCCATATACATTGATGGTACTTTCAATCGACCTGAGAAAATCTCTTTCCTATATTTTAGGGAGTCCAAAAAATTAATTGTCATAAACTGTAGTGAAACAGTTGTGTAGCTGTAGATAAGGAATTTTATGACGTCAAAGGTCTCCACCTCTATTTGTGTTCCAGTTTGACACAAATGGGATGTTTTACACCTGTTGCAATCCAGTTGTCCTCTCTGCTCAAACACTACACATCTCTGTCCTCAAATATGTTCCTTTGTAAATAACGATATTGTTGCAATAACGATGTGATCGTTATTTTACATGGCGGTTTTTAATTTACAGGGCGATCGTTATTTTTACATGATCAACATTTTACATGATGATCGTTATTTCTTATGGTGTTGTAAAATAATGATGTACTTTTGTGCCTTTATTACTTGACATATGTACTGCTGGCTTCTTTTTCATAAAATGTGAAACCAGCAGTGCATGTCAAACAATAAAGGCACAAAGTACATCCTTATTTTACATCCTATTTAACCACAGTGTAAAACAATGAATGCGTCATTATTGCATCAATATTGTGATTTTACATTAATAACGTTAAATAAATACCACAGTTTGTCCTTTAAAAGTGCAGCAACATGGCTAAGTTAAATCTTTCTGTTGGCCCAGTGGACAAAAACCTAACAACTAAACAACTAAAGCAGTCAAGATTGTGGCCAGACATTTTGCAAGGTTATACTGTATTTATGGTGCTCATAATTGGCTTAATAGGGGTAAGGGCCATGGTACAAGTATCGATCAATGTCTCATTTCATTCCTGTTACTGCAAGTAAACTTTTACTGTACCTTTTCTTTTTAAAAAATGATGGTGTTCCTGGGAAAATGTATAGTTGTGAACTGCAGTCAATTTGGAGTAATAATAAAAATGTGCTGTCTGGAAAGTGATAATTGGATGAATCCCTGTTAAGTGAAGTCATAGTGCTCCTTCATCTAGTTAGAATGTGTATTTTATCACTGGAACAAATCTCTGAAATCTTTGAAAGACAATTGTATATTGTTCATTGTTATATCTAATATGTAATTGGTGTTGCAGTAGATGGTCAATTCTGTGCTTGATCACCCTCTGGGACATGCCACATTTTCACAGTACATTTAACTTGCTGCTCTGGGTTGTTTCACCAAAATCCTATATTACCTAACCTCTCTGTACAACAATAAATACTTTCTGTTTCTGTACTGGATATATGTCATCTATGTACACTACAGAGTTCCAAATTGGCTTTTTAAAAAATTCTAATACTCCTGGATTTAGAATATTATAATATATAAGAGGCTAAAATTATAATGGGAGCAGCAGTGGAATATTTTCTTATAATAATCACTCAGCTATGTCCCTAAGTGATTATTAAAAGAAAATGTTCCACTGCAGCTCCCATCCCATTTTTCGCCATCCACCATTCCAACCCCATAATCAGGGTTATTCAATAAAAGTTCTTATCGTTAAAAAGGGTGGTAACTTTGTCCCAACCAATCAGATGTTAGCTTTCAAATGTTAAATAAGATCTGATTGGTTGGGGAAAAATTAGCACCATTTTAAACAATAAGAACTTTTATTGAATCTCCCTGAATGTTTTTAAAAAGTAAAACTGTTGTTTTAAAAGTAGAAGAAACTGACCATGATTGACTTTTTTCCCAACCCAGTTTTTTTCCATTTCACTTTTAAAACGACAGCATTGCAATGGTACTGAAGGCATTACTGTTTTTAAAATTGTACACAGCCTTAAGACATTAAAAAATTTTTTAAAATTTTATGTATTATAAGTAATAATGCATCACTTTGCATTATAAGGATATTATTTAAATAATAAAGTTCCCTTCCCAGTATAAAAGCAACAAGGAAATATCCTTATATTACACTGTAAGGGGTACATTATCCCTTATATATTACACTGTAAGAGGTACATTATCCCTTATATAATAAACTTTCAGATTGAAATTATCTTCAGCAAAGGCAAATACAAAAATTGCACCTTTAATATCTGTGCTAAGATGTGTTAATTGAACACTGCAGATTCAAACACATTTTCTATGAAAAATCACAGCTGTTTGACTGTGTGAATCTGGATCAATATGAGCAAAGATAATTAAGAATCAATGTACTTTGGTATTGTTTCTGTGTATAATTCATGTTACCATTATATAATAATGATTTGTGAAATATGAAGCAAATAATCTTATATTCTGAATATCCCAAAAGGTGTTAATAAGAGGTGAACAGTTTGTCATTGCTATTATTCTGCAGCAGCCAATCAAATGTTGGCTTCCAACTGGTCTACTGCAGTACAAAAACCTATCATTAGTTGCTTTAATAGCATGAGCAAACTTTTTCTACAGTAGCCCCCAAGTGTCCAAACGCACAATAATCCACATTTTCAGGTGCATTTGTTATATGGAATCTTTGCCTCCACTCTAATGTTTTAACATGCAAATCAAGAATTGTCCTTACTATTATGCTTCATTTGCTTGTAAGCACATCACCCAACAAAAAACAGAACTATAATTTAATGATCTACTGTAAATCCAAACTTTGTCAATTCCCTGCTGGGTCCATTATACTTTTATGTGGATTCGGAAAATAGGATTCATTTCCCTTAAACAAAAAACAAAAAAACAAAAGCTTGAATGAGAGGCTAGCATTACCAAAATTCAGTGTTGTGAGACTACTTCCTATACAAGAAAGAAAGACGGGAAAAAGTAATACAATCTAATATTTACAAACAAAAGGAAAAAAAGGAGATTCAATAAAAGTTCTTATCGTTTGAAATGGTGCTAATTTTGCCCCAATCAATCAGATCTTATTTAACATTTGAAAGCTAACATCTGATTGTTGCAAAACTAGCACCATTTTAAACGATAAGAACTTTTATTGAATAACCCTGAAAGTATCCAGGTGTGAGGTATGTTACTGCAGGCTACACAGAGCAGGACTATTTAGGAAATCCACAATTTGCTGGAGAGAATAGTAGCTGGGCAGTTTTGACTTCTTAGCGTTATGGTGGGGCAGCGGTCATCAGCAATTAGGGATGCCCTTAGTGGTGATCTGCCTGGTGATGTGGGGGGAGGGGCTATTTACCTCAGGAGGAATCCTATTTGGGGTTCAGTGCCAAGCAGGAAGATCATCCTGTGAAGAGAAGGAGGAGCATGTCAGAGGGAGCTCCCTGTGAAGTGGAAGCATTTCTATTGCTTGTGGAGGTTCTCATTCATCCAGGTCATGGTATATCTTTTGTATTCAGTTAGATCAACTGGCCTTAAAGTTTAGTTCTTAAAGAACTAAACTTTAAGGCCAGTTTCTCTAACTGAATACAACAGATAAGCTATTCTAAGAAAAGGTAAAATGGACATTCCTGTAGTGGTTTGGGACTGGTTTCTGAGAGCGGGGAAAGAGTGCAGTGGTTACCGGAAGCTGTAGGCGGGACATATATAACTTCAAGAAGTCAGGGAGCTGCCATTAATATCAGGGATGCCTGTGGGATGCCTGTTTCAGCACCTAGGAAAGCCACAGGGGGCAAGGAAAGGGGAAGGAGAGCAGGGCTTCCTAAAGCCGCCAATGTAAAAAAAAAAAAAAAGAGTGGTTCCTGAGCAAAAGCGAGTGGGTCCTGGGGAAATAGAGGGTGGACATGAGGGAGGAGGAGAGCTCCTATGGCCCTCGATGTCACCATAGGTTATGGGCATTCAGGAGGATCTAGTGCCACAGATGCTGGGGGTCGCTGGCTCCTCTGGAACATGGTTTGGTTACCAGGTTAGCTGTACTTGCACTACTGCTGCAACAACAGGGCAGACAGACTGGGTTAATGCGGGGTACGTTAGCTCCTGCCCCTTTGCAGAACACGTCCCCCATCATCCTGAGTGGCCTGAGTCTGCCCTCCATTTGGGGGGTCCACTACTTCTGCAGAATGGGCAAGGCAGGGGTTGGGGCAGGTAACCTCTCATATAATTTTCACAGTCTCCCAGGCCACTTTCAATTTACCAATCAAGCCCCACTGGTAGTTGGTAAGGGTGATGGAAATGGCTATTATGTGCATGCAGGTATCTGAATGTGCATTTTAGGACATAGCAGACTCTCGCCACAGCATCCTACAGCCCTCAATTCCAGGGAGGGTGTGGGAAACAGAGGCCAAAATTTTACCCCCTTGGGATACCCCCTCATTACTAAGGGGTTCAGTTTATGCTGGGACTCCTTACATAAACATAGGCCCTAGGCCACTACTAAGTACAGTGTATGGCCTGTCACTCCTAGAGCAAACAAGAGGGGGGCAATCAACAAATTTGACATGGGCTACTTATTTTTAGAATGACAGTACCACTTTGCTTTCAGGGGGGGTGTTTCCACACAGAATATTAGACACATATTTTCATCAAGGTACAGATCCACAGGTCAGTCAAACTACTCCAGGGGTCCTTGAGGAAGGGTTGAGCAATATTGCCATGACAATAGGCCCTAACACTCCAATAGCTTGGAAACAGTGGCCCACAAATCAAATTTCAGGGACATCCTCACGTGCTCTGACACTCCATTAGGGCTCCACCTGTCAAAAGCCATCAAAGAAAAGATAGAAAATGGTAAATATATGGATATCCTCTCTTTGTTTCCAGCAGCACAGGAGGTGATTAAAAGATGATAAACCGGAAGAAAAGGAGGCAAGAGGAAAAACCTCCAGTAGTGAGGAATTTTACAAACTGTCTTCAAGCCTTTTGTATTTATGCCAATATTTTGGCCAGTAAACATCCACATAAAGCTCTTGATCTCTTTAAATACATTGACATCATAGTCAAGGCCTTTAAATCTTTTGGTGGACTCTCATGGTATATATACGATGACAGGTTCAGCCAGAAGATGGCTGTCCACAAATAAATGTCCTAAGGTACCAAGAATGTTGACCTGTGTCTTGCAATGCTGTCATATAGGGCTTCAGAGACAGAAAATTTGGTGAGAAATAAGACACCCCTCCAGACCTCCAGGCCCAATGCATGCTGAGCATTCAATTACGGTTGTTGAGGGTGGGCATTGTCAGGTGGTTTTCGTCACAACTGCTTTACCTGTGGAGGCCCACATCCCTCAGTTGGATGTGCCAGATGCTTCCAATCAAGCGCTAATAAACCAGGTACTAGGCAGGGGACCCAATTACATGTTTCCAATGCCGGTGAAAATTCAAGAATTGGAAGCATATCCAAATCAAGATCCTAGAGTGCAGTTCTCTAGGGGATTCTGGATCTTCTTCGATGATAATATGATTGACTAGCCCTGGAAATATCAAATATAGTGAGAGAAAAGATATTCAAACTGGTAGCAGAGGGCAGAGTAGCAGGCCCTTTCCCTTGGAATAGTTTACATGTTTCACCTTTGGAGAAACCAACTCTTTTTGTCTCACCCACCATCTTTCTTTCGTTATGCATCCTTTGATGGAGATCTTGAGCTATTGAGAGCTATTGGGAAGGAGTCATAGATGGCGAAAGAAGACATAAATTCAGTGTTTCGACTGCTGCCAGCGCGTTAGTTTGGGGGGGTGGACATGCCCTTCAATAAATAAATAAAGCTGCAGCCATTTCTCCACCAACAAGCCTTTTGTCTGTTGTAATTGTGCAGTAGAAATTGATTATAGGTAATGGACGATGTGGCGCTCACCATCACCATGCATAATATAGGGGATCATGCATAGTGGTAAGGTGATGAGGCTGTTCCATTTTTTCAATCGTACACAAATAGAAAATTAACTAGTGAATAGTAAGATAATTATACTGCAGATTTTTCATAATAATTTGTAGACTTATCGGATCATTCAACTATAATGTTGCAACACGAGAAGAATGTGACAATTGTCCCTATAGTGGATAGTGATTTAAGTATTAGCAACCAAAAGTGCAAGAAAGCAAAAAAACACACACTGGGTCTTTGGGATAATATATCTTCATTGACTGATTTCGATAACATCAGATACTACAAATGGGTGTTATTGTCAATTTCTTTTCACTTGCCTAATTGCCTCCTGAGTGTATTTATTCCGCCCAATTACCAAATTTCCTTCAATTCCGCAACTTTAATTAATGATGATAAATGGATAGCCCTTTGGCTGAGCAAGGCTCTTAATTTGTTTCCCTTGGCGAGGCTCAATTTTCTTATCTTTACAGAAAAAAGTGGATTATGCCTTTAACAACTACTGATGACATGCTGAATTGCCTGCCCTTTTACTATATAACAGCACTGTATCAGTATATACATATCTAGAAATGCAAACATTTTATGGGAAATGTGACTCAGGAATCCTTATCATTTCTACTAATCCCACTTAGATTGTAAGCTCTTCGGGGCAGGGATCTCATTCCTAATGTGTCAATGCTTGTTGCACTTATATCAATTTATACAGAATTTATATATATGCTTTCTTATCCGATGTATGAAGTTGTATTTAATTTAATTTTTATCTATCTCTATAACGGCTTGCCCTTATCCCCTTGTTTGTATACTCTGTATTTTATAATGTATAGCTCTGCGTCCCCAAGTGGCGCTTTATAAAAAAATTATACATACAGACATACTAATAAGAATAATCAAATAATAGATTTAATCATAAACTCCAGTGTTAACCAATCGAATACTGCATTCATGAAAAAAAATAATTATATTTAATTAATAATAAATATTAAAGGGAATGTACTACTGCTACCAAGGATGTCTGGTTGGCATGTGCAAGCTTAATTTACAGTCTTGTTTCACACACAGCTAATGTCCAAATGGTGTTAGAAAGGTACATGAGGAAAAGTCTATAGATTCATGGACAATACTACATTTTAAATATACACAACGCTATATTAAAGGTCAATGTTGGTCTCTGTACAAGTTAAATAAAAGCCTGCAGTCTTTAAAATGAGCTCACAACTCTGGTTACAGCCTGTGAGAAATTACATTGCAGAGATTGTTCAAATGAACTTCTGCTCCTCACCTCTGCCCCAGGGGCAGAGCAAGTTCACTTAAGACTTAATGCTGGTAAACGCTGGGAAATGCTGGGAAAGGCAGGTACGCACAGACATTTAAGGAAGAATTGACAATTGAAGAGCGGTCTTTTAATGCAGGAAGATACTTGATTCAGGGTTCATTTCAGAGATATGATGAAAAGGCTTTTATTTAATCCTAACTTGTTCAGAGATCACAGCCGACCTTTAAGTCAAAATATTTAGTATCTGCCATAAATAAGCTGCTGGCCTGGAATGTTGATATTATTATGCTTAAACCTTGTTAATTCTAATTCGACATATATTTCTAATTGTGAAATCACTGCTCCAGTGCAGACCATGGTCTCAGGGGCAAAAGCAATCCTACTGACCCACAACCAAACTGACATTATTTACCCAAACAGTATCAAGGTTATTCTAACAACTTGGGGGAGGAAGTTGATGTCTAAAGCAATTTGTGTAAAACTGGGATAAGCATAGATATAACTGTGTATAAAATGGAAATATTTGTTATAGTGATTTCAAGGACAATAGAATCATTTTCACATGTCAAGTTATGGATTGCAAGCGAAAAAAAGAGTTTCACTGAATCATGAATATAGCCAGACCAAGAAAATATAAAAATACATAGAGAGGTACTACACGTACTCAGGGGGCCATAGTGGCTGATTTATAGGCCCCATGACAAATCTGACATAAACCCAGATCTTTTTTGTAGCTAATTCTAGAACTGCCTTTTTATTAATATTGAATATTTCCTCCATGTCAACAAACAAAATAGGGGAGGAAGGGGTTAGCTCAATATTTGTGAGCTTCTGATTTGTCAAGCCTACGGCAAAATCTGAATGACAGAGAAGACATACGGCTAAATTCTTTTTTGTGGCAGAAAAAATGCAACAGTTTTTAGACAAATCTGTTAGTTTATTTAATACCTTTAGTTCCCCTTTAATTACTGAATAATAAATGTAAGAATTTACAGAAAAAAACATTTGTCTTTATATATATCATCTGCAGTGTACATGTTTTAGAACGTTTTTAATGGATTGTTGTTTTTTGCACAAATACACAAATACCTACATGATATTGTCTTCTTTATTTACACATTATGCATACTGTACATCACTACAAGTTTTTTTTTTAATAAATTAATGTTTTCACTCATTTCATAAACACTTATTCAGAACTAGTGATATTTTCTTAGTCCATGCCAAGTAGAAAATGGAAAGGTGGTCCAATAGGATCCAGCATTTCACACTAGTGAATAGGGATCAACGCTCAAACAGCAATACAGTAAATGAATCATCATTTCCCCCCTTATAACAGTTGAATGTTTATCTTACTAAAAAAAAAAAAAAAAAAGAAGCTGGGAGCTAGAGGGCGCTGCTGTATCATAAGCATTCATTTACTGCCTTTTATTATACTCAAAAATCTGCTGGACCTTTAACATAACAATTTATTTACATGCCTCTTCAGAAAACTGTTATATTAGTAAAAATTAATGGTAATAAATACAATATTCCAAAGATGTGCTTGATCTGTAAGTCTGGAAAGCAAAAACAAGTAGTTTAAAGGACTTAAGCCTGTCATACACTTTGCTGATATTACACAAATTCAAATGGTATTTGCCTAATACCGGCAAGGTTTCAAAAATTACTGACCACAATACCAAAAAAAAAACATATTGGCATGGGCATCCGTACATAGGGGCAAGGGACGGGTATATATACTGTGCTACATATATCATATTGATGTGATGAGGAGCTCAACTGTCCCAGTATGATGTACCTGTATAAAAAAAATTCCATATCAATAGTCCAAGTAATATACCAGTTTCAAAAAATTCCATATCAATAATCCCAGTATGATGTACCTGTATCAAAAAATCCCATATTAATAATCCTAGTATAATGTACCTGGATCAATAGCCGTTTGCTGCACCCGTATCAATAATTTACCTATTGATCTATCTACCTATGTATCTCTCACCATCTGTCTCTATTTCTTTGCATATGCGTATGTCTAGCACTCTGTAGTTATCTGCCTGTATCTCTCTTTGTCATTCTCTTTGTCTCTCCCTTTATGTCTATCTTTTTATCTCTGTCTGTCTCTCTGTGCCTATCTATCTATTCATATCTCTTTATCTGTCTATTTCTGTTTATCTATTATATTATGCTATATTTATATTTTTTAATATTATATTAAAATTTGCCAAACTATCCCCCCTCCCCCCCACAAGGCCACGCCTACTCCCACGGTTATTATTCCCTTTTGCCCCCCCTGGAAAATTGGTTGTCACCGGCTTAAAATGTCTGGGTGGTATCGACTCCCATTTTTTAATTAGAAGTAGCTTATTTGATCCCCCTGTGAAGTGGCATACAGCAGAGAAATCCCCATACAGTATATGAGAGGTTGGTTCTGTGTATACAGTTCCCACCGCAAATTGCTCACAGAATCTGTCGGCATATATGGTAATGCATCTGTCGCATGTGTACACCCACTTTAATTATTTAGCATCTATTGTTAAGATTAGGACATGCATGTGTAACATAGATAACATGTATAATGTAGTTGACTTACTATTGAAATGTTAACAGTCAAAATAGGGTAAAGGTGACCGTTTTCATCATTGTGATTATTTATAGTGTATTAAAATTGTAACTGTTGAGAGACATTTCAACAGTTTTTAATAAAAATGAAATCCCCCATGTAGTGAAGAATGGAATTGGATGGAAAGTGTCAAAGTGAAATAATTTTTATGGCGTTTTGCCCAAACTCCCTTGCCAGCCAGAGAACTGGTGAGATCCTGTTAAATAATAATTGGATGGGCGGATTGGATTTTCCATGACTTTAAAATTGAAATAGCCAAAAACTAAACTTGCTACAGTGTTTTATTTTAACTCTTAGTGTTTAGTTTATTTGGCCAAATAAAGAAGATGTATTTTACTATAAAATAAATTTATAAATACATTTAAAAACAAAAACTTTATTAATAATATGTATAAATTATTTTTTTAAGGGAGACTAATGGAAGAATAGGCTTTAGAACTCTTTTCAGGTTTTAAAGTCAATTGCACTCAAAATTCTGTTCCTACCTCCCTGGGTGGTCACTAACATGAGCAGTGAGCTGTCAATGTTCCTCTCCTGTAGTGGCTGACAGCTCACCACTCCCTGCTTGGCATCCCAAGCATGACTGTAGGAGTGAAACTAAGGTTTGTGCATTAAAAAAATGGTCAGCCACTGCACAAGCAGATAACTCACTGCTAGAGATGGATTAAAACTCAAACCCGAGTTTAACCCGAACTTTCATAGTTTGGACGAACTCTGACTTTTAGAACTTCCCGAACTACCGAACTTATAGACGTATTTCCACTAATTATCGAGAATTCGATAACTAAGTGATAACCCTTGAATGTTCCTTTTCGGTTATATCCTCCTATGTGGCATTTCGACGAAATGTTCTACTGAGGCGATAACCTTCAAAATGTTCAAATGTTTTAGGGATAACCCTCGATTGCAGCGTTTCAGCAATATTCCTAGAATGTTCTGTTTCATCGATAACCATAGAATGTTTTCCATTTTGGCGATATCCCTCAAATGTTTCCTCCAATGTATTGTTTGGTAACCCTTAAAGGAATAGTTCACTCTCAAAGTGAACTATTCCTTTAATATATTGATTGAAGCCCGGGAGGTTAAGGAGCTGTGCCTTACCTCCCGAACTTCAATCAATATTGCAGGGTCCGGGTATGAAGATACCAAAGACCTTACCTTTTATGCGATCCACCGCAGCCCAGCTGGAATCTCCGACCGCTTCACTCTTCTGTACGGCTATAGCGCGCATGCGTGTAATGCATGATATAGCTGTACAGGAGAATGAAACATGTTCCCGGACCCTGCAATATTTATTGAAGATCGGGAGGTAAGGCATAGCTCCTTAACCTCCTGGGCTTCAATCAATATATTAAAGGAATAGTTCACTTTGAGAGTGAACTATTCCTTACCAAATGGTTCTCCTGCAATGTTCCCCCAAAGTCCAAAAAACTGGCCACCATGAGTCTACATAGGACTGCACACTGCAGCCCTCCCCCCACCTCCCTCCCTCTCCCTCGCGTTTTGGTCTCCCTCCCCCTAGTGTAAATCCATTTTAATATATTGTAGGGCTTCCTCCCCCAGCCCTAACCACATTTTTATAATTGCCAGAAACTTCCCCGATCTTTACTTACCTTCCCTCTATCCTCCGCCGTTCTGAACTGCTGGCAGCCGCGTCCGTGATTGGCTGCCGGTCCAGCGCCATGCTTGCAATTCCAAGCAAGCAGAAGGCCGGGTAGTGCGGCGGAGGATAGAGGGAAGGTAAGTAATGATCGGGGGAGTTTCTGGCAACTATAATTATGCGGTTGGGGCTGGGGGAGGAAGCCCTACAATATATAAAAACATTTTTAGAAGGGTGGACATGCCCTTTAAGTAGTAGTAGAAGCAGATCAATATGACCAAAACTGTACCATCTACACCTCTTAAATATGCATAATAAATCCCATAAGATCCCATTTTGGCTAAGCCATGTCTATTTCTTTGGGTGAAAGGATGCTTGAAATTTGGAATTTTTGTCTCAGCTAGCACCTAGGTTGATGCCAAGGCATGGTTAGTTGCTATGTGTACAATTCCCACATTTGTAGTCAGTCAATTAAAGTAGCACTGGGGGGCGGGGGAGGGTGATTAAAATGTAAAAAGTTAGTGTGTGTGGGCGTTTTGGGGGGGCCATGACATGCCTTTTGCTTACTAAAAAAGGCATATTTGTCTATCCAGCAAATACATAAAACAAAAAACAAATTGCATAATTCATTAGTAATCAGATAAGAGAAACATTTTAAAATAGTATGGTGTGGATTAGTTTATATTATAAAAAAGATATACTTTTTTTACATGTACTGTAGTTCAAAGATTTGGCACAAGTTAGAAATCCCAACCTTCTCTCCACGCATTCAAAGCCTACTCAGCACACTGTGTTACATGGGAAAGGTATCAATGCATTATCTATTCATCTATTCTCTCTTGTCACCTCCTATTACCAAGTATTCAGGAGAGATGTAGGGAGCATATGAACTTAGTGAGATTCATAAAGTGACTTATTTAAAAGTTTGATTTAAGGTAAGGGACATTAATTAAAGGGACAGTTCAGTGAAAATGATCAATATTTGTTAAATTGTTAGTTTGTGTAATGCCTCTCTCCCATTTTGGAAAATCAGTTGATTTCATACAGTTTGCTGTTCCCTGCTGTTGACATTAGTGAGCTTACATTTCAGGTTCTAACAGTCCTTCTTCCCAGGATGCACCACTTCCTTGGAATGTTCCTAACAGTAATTTCTACTGATTGGCTTTTGGATGGGTCAAAGATGCTCAGATCCCTACTGAGCAACTGAATCAACCCAGGCTCTGGGTCAAGGGCAAGACCATAACTGTCTCTATTAGGGGTCCTGCAAACAGGAAGTCAGTATTTCGGTTGCATTTATTTATACACAGACAAAATGATGAATGGGCAGATTAAGGTCATTGGGATGAAAAAATACTGCTCTTTTTTTCTGAAAAGCATATGTATTTGCACTGAACTTACCCTTTAAGGACATGCGTGTAGAATGTAGAATCGCATTTATAAGACAAGCTAAAAAATAATTAGAATTTGTTTCTACATATTTTATATGCTTATATATATTTTTTACACAGCTATTTTCACCTTTAAGTCTGACTTTTGTCTCATTTAATATTTAATCATGATGGTATAAAAACAAGTGTACATTTGGTAATGGAAAGTTCATTGAATAGCTTTAAAAGTGGGCTAGATAAGTTTCTAAAACTAAAATATATTGAGAATTACTGGTATTAAAGGGAATGTCCACCCCTCTCTATGAAATCTATGTATTGTAGATTACCCACCAAAAGCAGGGGATAGTTTTATAGAAAATGTTTAAATCGGCTCCCAGACAGAGTTATACTTACATGCTCCTCCTCGATCCTCCGCCAAGGCTCTGCACTTCTGGGTAAGGCCATCAATGTCGGCCTTGATAGTGATGTCACCGCCAATCACTGACTGCCATTCCATGAGCAGTCTCCACTGTGGCTGCTCAAGAACAGAAAAAGAACACAGCACCCGCAGTTGAGACTGAGTGAGGAAACCAGAAGCGGTGGAGGATAGAGGAGCTTGTAAGTATAATCACTCTGGTTGGGAGCCGATTTAAACATTTTCTATAAAACAATCTCCTGCATTTGGGGGGTAATCTACAATATACAGATTTTTCTAGAGAGGGATGGACAGTCCCTTTAATACATACTGTATACTGTGAATAATATTACGCTCGGGGGAACTGGAACTTACCTTACCTTACTCGCAGCCGCTTCTTCACTGAACAGCTGTTCTCTCCCAATCGCGCGCCCTATCTTTTGTATTGGCGTGCATGCGCCTAAGATAGGGCGCGCGGTCGGGACAGAGTGTCTGTCAGTGAAGGAGCGGCTGCGAGTGGAGCGGCGGTAAGGTAAGTTCCAGGTCCCCCGAGTGTAATATTATTCACAGGGAGGTTAGAATAAGCATTCTCACCTCCCTGTGAATAATACAAACGAATGCCAAATAATTATTTCTTTGGGTTTAGTGTTCCTTTAACATATGTGTAAAAGATAGATTTCTGGGGGGACATGTCCTTTAAAACATATGTCTACACCTCTTAACCTCTCCTTTAAAAGTCTCTGCCTCCAGGTTCTGTATATTATGTCAGGTATAATGTTCTTTCACTTCCATTAGGCATGTGTGGTTGCTATACTTACCTGAAAAGGCCATGTGCGAATTTAGGTGACTGCACTAAAATCCCATACCTGAAATACCACAGAGGTCACAGAGGTAAAGACTTCAATTGGAGAAGGAGGGTAAGTATCCTAGCAGAGTTTAATATATCCTTTAACAATCAATTTGTAAAAAGATGTATAAAAAATCAATTTCTTTGGTAAAACAAGTAACAGGAAGCTGAAGAGCTAACAGATATATTACTGAACATTTTTGTTTATGGTTCAGTTTCAAGGTCATCCACCAGACACTGAGGTTGTTATCTGGTTCTAGTTCAAGGAACAGGGAAACAATTCATATAAATATGTTCTGAATTTTCCAGTAAAATTGAGAACATATTGCTGTCAGCAGCTCTTATAGAAAGCATCAATATAAAATATCTGCATGTTCTAATCTAGCAATAAATAAAGATAATTAATATTGCTTAAAGATCTTTACCGTTGACTGTATTTATTGATGACTTGAGCTAGGATAAAAAATAAAAGCAGTTTTTCCTTCTTTGGTCATGAAAACCTCTGATCCTCTGCTAATACATTGCATTTGTCTAGCTCTACATCTTCTTGCTTTAAGGCTAGGTTCAGACAGACAGCATTAGGCTGTTTTGTTTGTGGTTCTTTTGTGGTTTACAAAGACTGCCGGAGGACTACAAACAAAATGGCCGTATGCCATTTGTCTAAACCTAGCCGAAACCCCCTGTATGTTACACATATTAAATTAACCTTTTAGAGCTGAGTTTTATTACAGCCCTCAATCATGAAAAATTCTCATACGAAAGAGTGCGTTTTTTTTCTAGGTTTTAACTGGTTTTTTTACAACTTGTAGTTGCCTGATAAATATGAAGTCCAAATAATCTATCTAAATATTGTCAGAGGTGCTAACATAACTTCTATACAGTAAAGCGTCACTAAAAAAAGATGCATCAAAGATCAGATTTATAAGCAATAAAGGGCTAGTACAGGGACTTTTACCACCCTAACAAGCATATTCAGAAATTTGCCTAATCTGTTAATTTGCCTTAAAGGGCATGTTCGCCCCAAAACTAAAATTTCCCCCACTACTGGCCCCACACTGCAGTGTTTAAAAATCCTTACCTTACTCCTCTGCTCCAAAAGGGTTTCCAGTAATGTCTGCCCAAAGTGAAGAGCAGGAGCCTGGCTGTGGGTGAAAAGTTTTTCCACCTCTTACCTTTCCTCCGAGAGGTGTCTGGCTTGCCCACTGCACCTCTTCCGCCCCCTCCCTCCCGATCCGTTTGCTGCCCTGTGCCCTACCAGTAAATGCTTTTTCTGTAGTGTAGTTGACCCTTTCCCCCCCCAACTCCCATATTTGTTTACAAAAAAGAATCTGAAATGTACAGAGCCTCGTTCCCCCGGCATTTTGCACTGCCGGCAGCCGCGTTTGTGATTGGCTGACTCTCAGTCACTCACAGACGCGGCTGCCGTTCCGGCCCCCTGCTTGCAATTTCCTGCAAGCAGAGGGAGGGGTCTGAATGCTGGGGGAACTAAGCTCTGTAAGTACCTCTCTGATTCTTTATTTTACAGACAAATATGGCGGTTGGGGGTGGGATAGGGTCCACTACACTACAGAAAAAGTTTTTATGAGAGGTGAAGATATCCTTTAATCAATCAGATGATAGCTTTTAACTGGTCTACTACAGTGAGAAAACATTTGATAAACTCTGGTTGTTGCAGATTAAAGGACAACAATATAAAAAAAAAAAACATCACCTCCATTACATGTCCACACTTCCAGCAGCTGAAATCACTTACTTACCTTTACAGCTGTGATGCATTCCCTTAGATATCACACATCAAAGATGAGTGCTAAAAGCCCACCTCCTAGACGGCCCAGGGCCATGATTAACGTATCACTTGTCATTGGCTGGTGGGAATGTCTGTTACAAACTCTCTCCTCCTTCTCTGCCAGTTAAACAAACTTGAAATGTCCGGTTGCTAGGATACAGCCTACATAATCAAGCTGATCAAGGATGGGTGGAGGAGTGTTTTCCCGCATGCTAGCTCTGAGTGACAGTAAGAGGCAGACAGAATTATCACAGCATGGCTAATTGAAAGAGACAGGCTCGAAATCAGGGAAATAAATGTACGGGGAGGGCTGCATACCTTTACTGTTTCTAAAGCAATTTAAAAAAAACGAGGCAATACAGTTATCCTTTAAGAACATGGGCCATATTTTGTACCTTTTTGAATGAGGCACATACTGAATATGATTCCTCTTAACCAAGTGAAATACAAAGGGAGCTTTAATATTGCGCTTCTTTTATGCAATGCTGAAATGCAATACCGATCTGAAATACCATTACTTCCTGTATTGCACCGCAGGATTGCAAAAAGGTAAGACATGCTTTGTGCAAACATTAATGCAAACATTAGTGCAAACATTAGTGCAAACATTAATGAGGAAATGTATCGGGTGTGCTGCACTATTTCCAGAAACATTTGGATATAGTCCAGTACCCTAAAATAAGTGTGTTAACCTTATATAACACTGGGTTTTGTACTTATTTTAACGTTATTGAATCTCCCTTTGTCTATTACATTTTTTTGCATATCTCTGCCCTTTACTCTGGGGAACCTGGGAGAAAGAAATGGCTTTTTGTTTCTTAGATTTTGTGGGCAATGCTATTCATATAGCATGAGACTGCAAAATACCTTCTGTTTCTCCATTTTTATGCTCAGTGGAGGGCTTTTTGCTCCTTTTGGCCCACCTCTCCATAAGCTATCTAGCTGCCTTGTCTTTAGTCTATTTACAGGGATTCTCAAACTGTGTGCCTTTAGATGTTTGAATACTACAACACCCTACATTCCTTAAATACAAAGGGAAGCCCAGGAATGCTGGGAGTTGTAGTTTTCAAACATCTGTAGGCACACCATTTGAAAATCCCTGAATGACTTTTCATTAGCCTGTATTAAGGTTTAGGATTCTATACACTACAGTTTCTATCTAATTTTATCATACTTTTTTTTTTAAATCAATGATCTGAATACTGTCAGAGATACTAGGAAAGCTTCACTAAAACAACACAAATCAGATAGGGCCGGGTTATCCACAAGGCACCCGAGGTAAGTGCCAGGGGGCCCGTTGGTAGCCGTCCAGGGGCCCCAGTATCCAATAAAATTTTTGGGCATATATATATTGGGTATATGTGTAGCGCCGAGCCGCCAGACGCTGCTGTACTATTCCGGACCGGGGGCCCGGCCCTGACATCCAATGAGGACTTCAGAATGAATTAACCTTACAGTCCTTACCAATCATTGGTGGTTCAGTTCCTTGGCTTGAAGTTGGGTCATCGGCGCGGCACGCAGTGCATTACAACTGCTGTCCGCCTGTGTGAGTGCCCGCGTAAAGTTTCCCGCTGACTGCTGCTGGGCTGGGTGCGAGAGGAGGCGTGATACATAATAGTTCCCAACTTTGGTGGTGGTGGTGCCAGGGGGGGATGTGCTGGGGGTGCCAGTGGGGATTATCCCAGCACATCCCCCCCTGGCCACTAGCACATCCCCTGTAGTCCAGAGTGCAATCAGATGGCTGCCATGTGGCCCAGGGGGGCTTGGGGATGTGCTGGTGGTGCCAGGGGGGATGTGCTGGGGATGCCAGAGGGAATTATCCCCTCTGGCACCCCCAGCAAACACACACCCCTGACCACCAGTACATCCCCTGCAGTCCAGAGTGCAATCAGATGGGTGCCATGACCCAGGGGGACCTGGGGAGGGGGATATGCTGGTGGTGTCAATGGGATGTGCTGGTGGTCCCATGGGGATGTACTGGTGTGGTGCCAGGGCCCAGGGGATGTGTGTGCTGGTGGTTCCAGGGGGATGTGCTGGAGGTGCCAGAGTAAAAAAAAATAAAGTAAAAAAAATTAATGGGATTAAACTAGCCTATATTTGGTGGGATTTTCATTTTTGTTACACAAATTGAACATTATAGTTCAAATGTATTTGCAGACAATAGGCTCTTTCATGCTTACAGTCATGTAGCCTTGCTTTCTTCGATTTTCTCAGATCGCATTTACTTTTTTCACTATCAGGATTACTTACTTGCATTCTCTGTGCTTATTATCTGTAAATTATCAGTCATTAGTATATACTGTGGTCAATAAATAGCTCCCTCATTAGACTGTCAGTATTCTTCTGTCGCTATTCACAGATCAATTGATGGTAGTGTAAATATGCCCTTAGGTGTCTAGCTTCAGAAAACAATATTAAGAAACAAATTGCTAAATATTCCTATTCCTTACCCCTGTAGTGGATTTCTATGGGAGGAACTGTAAGATTATAGCCTTATAATCTTACAGTTCCAGGAGGAGAAGGAAACCAGAAGCCACAAAGGGGTAGGTTATAATAAATAATGCACCCCGACTGTAAATTAAAGGGATATTGGAAATCACCTTGGAGTTCCATGCACTGTATTAAAGGTACTCGGCCTGCTGCCTCGTGCTTTTATATGGTCACGGAACTCCTTGGGGACTTCTAGTATACTTACGGTTGGGGGTGCATTATCCACTATATTAGATTCTAGTAGATAAGAAGGTGGTTAGTAAGCCTTATTCTTCATTCCAGAATATCATAATTGCCAACAGTCCTGGATTTTATGGGCCAGTACTACATTTTCAGTCCCAATCTCATTGTGTTGTGCAAAGAGAGTGCAATTGGCCATGATCTAAACAAGGACAAAAGATAAGCCAAGTCAAGCAATGTCAAGCAGAGTGACACCAGAATATGATGTTGTGGTGTCACAAAGTAGAATATCATCACAGATATAAAAAAATGCAAGTACTAATCTACAATGTTGAAGGTGGGAATGGACATTAGAAGTGGATCAAAACCAGGAATGTGCTACGTGCCACTGTTTCTGTATATGTGGCCCTGGAAAATATTGGCAGCTATGGAATATTCAGTATATTTTCATTGATTCTTTTATATTTCATAAAAGAGCACACCACATTTAGTGTCTGCCTTTATTTTTTGATTTTGTTTATAGACTTATATCTCTTTAGTAACATGTCCTTTTTGGGTATAAATTGAAAAACTACAGTAAAAATATACCAAAACAGGTAGTTTGGATCAAATGTATCTGCCGTAAAGCAAATTTACCGGCTCATTTACAAGGTGGCACTGGGTGGCTGCAGTGCTGTTTTAGGCTCTTAAAGTTACGCTAACCAATTTACGATTTACATGGTATGTCTACCCCCCTAATTTTTTTAAATATATGGTAGGAAATGGGCACAAACCTCGACCTTGCGAAGTTTATATCTCTGAAAGCTCCCCCCAAATGTAGTTACCAGCCTTCATTCCCTCGTTGCCTTCCTGCCACATATTACATTTTTTAGTGGGTGGACATAACCTTTAATCCCTGGTTTGCGGCAGTTACGCAAGTACCAGAAGAGACACCTGCACAGCCGTTGCATGCCTATTTACCAGAGGTTGTGCGCATGTAAATATTTAACACCCAGAGCAGTGCAGAGATCTGCCCTGGGCAAGTGAGGCTCTGGGTGAATCTCCCTGCTAATGTTTTTGTAGAGACTATGGAGGTGATGTACTTAGAGCAACAACCACTAATTATAGTCTTGCTAACCCCTTTGAAGCAACGTATCAAGGGTTAGCATGACTTTAAAGGGCAACTCCACCCTCATAAGAACATCTTTTAGAAAGAATGACCTCTTTAAAATATGTTGATATATCCTACTTTGTCCTCTGAATTCATTACTGTATGCCTGCTATGCTTCTTCATGCCTCATGGATACTGAGCAATTTAGTGACCTGTACTGAGCCTGGGCATGCTCAGAAGAGGCAGATATGGGTATTAACATTCAGTCATTGGCTGTGATGTCAACTGTCAAATTCATAAATGACAGTAGGTAACCGGAAGAATCAGGAAGCAGAAACAGGGGAAACAGGACATTGTGCAGGATTTCAGGTTAGACTTATATATTCCACATTTCGAACTAGGTTTTTGGGGGGTGATTTACCTGTATGTAAGGTTTCATTTGAAGGCTGGGCTTGCCCTTTAAGACTGTTATTGCTTCTCCTTTGTGTTACTACTTTAATGCCAGAAAATAATTGGCATTATAATCATGCAAAAAGTTTAGAAGAAATTATAATGTACAGAGAGCAGCAATCATGTCAGACCTTACCCCATAATGTGTATATTATATATGTTTGGATATGGTGGTTTTAACAGTTGAATGGTGTTTGTCTGGCCAAATTAGTTAGCTTTGACTTGGTCAAACATTTTTCTGTTCTTCACATACTGTACATAATTCTGAGGAACCCAAATCTGCAGTACAGGAACCAACTATTCAATATCTCTTGAGATCAGTTCAACTTGTTTATATATAATATACAGTAGTTTGTTCACAGGCACTCACTCCAAGATGTAAATGCTTGCCCGGGTGCCACCCACTAAATGGTATAACAAGGTAAGTGTTCAAGGTGCGCTCCACGGTCTTCAAAAATGTGCAATTTATTAAAATATATAACAGCAAGTTTTTGCCTTTTGTATTGGTTGGCTTGAGAAAAGCCTAGCAACATAGCTACAACATAGATTGTCTTGGAAACCAATTACATATACATATTACATAATAACAAAATAGGGGTTTATAGCAGCCATATATTATATATAATGAGAAAACTCAAAAAAGACCGGGTCTAATCTTACAAATTTAATACTCTTTTCATTTTCATCAGCTGACACAACTTCATTAACTATTTTGAATTCGTTTTTACACATTAGATGCGTCTCAAGTGACAGCATACAGCTCCATTTCTAAAATATCTGGTTACAAAAAAAATAGTCTCTAATCATTTTATCTTACACATTGCCGACAACCTTTTAAATCTTGTTTCTTTTACATTATGAAGTATATGTATGTAGATGTTATGAATATCTGTACATCGTGTTTGGAGGTAATGAATCCGAAATTCCCCTGTGAAAGTATTTACCCTTAAATAGTATTTATATATATATATTTATATATTGTACTATATTCTTCAATGACACCCAACGTGCACATGTTCCTGTCAGAAGCATCTTAGTTTTCATAATAAAAGGGTAGAATTTGAAGAGTTAATGTATGCAATGTTAATTTCCTTTAATATAGCAGAAAGTATACCTTACACTTATATACATTAGTTTAAACACAGACATAGCAGTGTCATGCTTCCAATAAAAAAGCCATTATTTTCAATTTCATTGTATGGCATCTACTTGGCATATGTAGACTTTTGCAGTGTGTGGGTAATGACCTATATACACATTTTACTCAAATAACAAAACAAGTTTATCATAAGTATACCAGCCAATATATGACATTAAAGAACAAGAAGGTAAATGGAAATAAAGCCCTGGAGTAGAGATCAACTCGCTTTGCTTCTGATGGAATAACTGGTTTGGCAGGTGGTGGCTTTTTATTATTCTTTGCTTGTGATTTCCCCAATCCATTGTTGACTTCAATTGGTTTTCCATAGCAGTCAAAATTGGACAGTTCAAAATCTCTGGGCAAGCTCCCCACAATGCTGAAGTCATTGGATCTCAAATCGGATTTAGATGTACACACTTTTTTGCAACGGTTTTCCCCAACCTGGTAGAAATATACATCTGTAAAGTATTGCTTTTGAAATGTAAATAAAAAAAGACAACACTCATTGTATATCAACCCTATTCTATACAGAGCATGGAGTCTATTATAAACCAATTTAAGCTAAACAAAGCAGAGTGATGTTCAACAAAAGGCCATTGTCATTTATCAGTTGCTTTATAATTTAATATTTAAAGGGAAACTTAAGTCTCCACACATTGTCCCAATATATAGAGCACATTAACAAAGATACAAAGTTACAACAAGCTGTTACTTTTTCTGTGGCTGTTGGTTGATTTATGTAGATACTATGGGTTAGCTTCCATTATCCACCTCTTTCATTTGGTTGAAGTGGAAGTGTATGCGAGTTTTCCTTTGCACACACTCGCACACCTGAAATTTCGGTTGGGGGTTTTCTCCGGAGCGATTGCAGCTCTGGGTAAATCTCCCATTTATCTTTTGCGAGGAGACAGAAAAGGCAGTAAAATCAGCTGACTATTTTGTATTGTTTCTGGAACACTGTCAGTATTCCATGTTGGCTGAAAAATAAAGTGCAGGTAACAAGCAGTCTTATCAGGGATTTCCATATTAGTGTGGAGACATCTGTATAGAAAATATGTGCATAGAGACAGTGAGTAGTGGGGTCAGAGGGTGTGCTTATAAGGCTCTTTGAAGACTACATGAGCAGTGAGATGTAGACAACAATATTGAAACCTTCTTTATTACAAAAACTACTTCTTACATGTATGTAAATGCCAGAGAATAATCTTATATTGTATAGGTGTTCTGGGAAGGAAAGTTCTTCTTTAACCAAACATAAACCAAAATGGAAAGCCTCCCCCTCCACCTCCCTTGAAATGGCCAACCTCATAGCCATTTTAAATCTTGCATAACACAACTATTTTCATGCCATATATATCTGTGTTATTTTGTTAATCCTGAGAAAATATTTGGGATGTTAGGCTTATGTCAAATGTGTTATGCATTGATTGTGCTCTGGGAAATAGCAGTGACAAAACTTAAAATAAGCATTTTTAGAAAATATTGGGAACACTACCAATCTGTAGGCTGACAAACCATTGGACATTTCTGAAGTAAAATTTCCATCTGTCATTATCGGCCTCCTATTTAAGGAGTCAATAGCAATTGTCAAATATGTCTTTATTCTAAACAGTATAAGGAGGTCGCTCAGGTAAATGTATAGGTCAGTTGCGGGCGAGGGAAACTTTTAGCGCACAAAATGATTCTTCAGTGTCATTTTGTCCCAAACCTAAAAAAAACCTTGCCTGTCTTACCCTAACCTTCACTGTCTGGGTAGGAATTCATACCTGAGAATGCCCCTAACTCTCTTAAAATGGCATGTAAACTGTGCTAACCACAACAATTAGGATTTGTGGACACCAAACTTTTATTGGTTGAAGGGGGTGAGACACAGACAGGCAGTAAAGAACTGTCAATTACCTACTCCATTTGCATATCCCAGCCCTTCCCCTGACACTACTATGTGCAAAAGCTTTATCCTTTTTATGAAATTAAAGCTCATCTCTCAGTCCCTGCATAACTAATTGACTTAGCATTATGATCCTGCAGAGAACAAAATCTTTGTCTGATGCTTTGTACTTTCTCACTTCGACTGCAGCTGACATTAGCTGCTTTATGTGCTGTCTGTGTTTCTGGAGCACAATTAAAGAAATCATTCCCACAGCACATTATTCCCTTCCACACACACACACGGCTGGAAAAGGATAAAGGCTATAGTGTCCTTTTAACATGCTTTCATGTGCATGTCTCTTTAAAAAAAGAACTTTAGACCTCTGTCTACCATGCTACTAAAAAGAAAAACACACACACACAACCCTCCAAAGATCTTGGTTGCAATGTTAAATGATTTCTGTTTCAAAAAGCCATTGACATAAGTTATTCTTTGAAGAAGAATAACTTAGCACTAAATTACCTGAGCCAAAAAGTGCTTTTAAATATACCAGGAAAGAGCCATTGGCCTAGGGAACAATCTTACTAAGTCAACATCTGCAGAATGCTTTTCCTTTTCATATTCCCTTGAATCACCTCCTCCAATTCCTACAGCCAGTTTCATAGCTTCACTTATGCTAATCAGTGATGTGCTGGAGTTTATACCCAAATCAGTTTTAGGGTCAAACATTCCAGACATGGTTTTGCATACAAAATTCCGCTGGTCAAAACTACAGATGGAATTTCACAGCAGAACTTCTAAAATCTCAATTATCAAAACCTGGTTTCAGCACAGATCTCTGGCAGAACGAACTCCAGCATCTGTACTCCTGAACTTGCACCTGCAGACAGACTAAACTTAGCCCTCTTTTTGATTTGATCATGAAACAAATAGCAATGTTGTCTACAGAATCTTGGAGGCAGATTCTTCAATTGGGTATTTTTCTTTTATTCCTGAGAAGTAGAGAATTCTTTTTCTTTCTTCTTTCATTCCACTGAAATCATTAGAAATCTGCTTCAGAAAGAATAAAGCCTTGTTCTGCTTTTCTGCAATCTTTAGGGTCTTTAGCTTCTCTGCTTTAACTCCTACATTTAGGAGGAGGTAAATTATTGCAGTATTATACCTGCTTAACACTTTACTTTCAAATCTTTGGCATCAAACATTAGGGCGCTGAGGCATTTTAAACGGATCAAATCTTAGATCTCAAGTTTAAATGTGGCCATCCTTTGGCTATTTATTTGAGTCTGAGCATTTGTATGCAGTATAAGGATAATGACCAGACACCATATCTGACACCCGTTAAAAACAAATAAAAATAATTAATATTTATAATCTCTAAAAAAGCACAAATCCCGAAACTTAAAGATGCACTAGTGTCCTTCATCACAAGGGCTTAAAAAAAACCAACAACACTGGGTTCCCACCAATAGCATTTCCAACAATGCTGTGCACCATAATAGGAACAGGTGACACAAGGCTACAAAAACCAGGCCAGAAAAAAGCTTTTAGGACAAGGTCCCACTCTTGCTGTCCGTTGTGAGTGCGTTTAGGACAATGCATTTTGTCCACATTCCAGTCCATTTGCAGGTTAACAGACAAGTGTTTTTCTGTGCATTTGTCCGCGGCTCTCCACGTTTCCAGCCCATTTGCGTGCGTGTGCAGTTTTGGGAAAATCAACAGGAAATACTGGAGAAAATGCAAAAAAACCCAGCAAAAAATAAGTTTGTCCGTGTGTGTTCGTGTTTTTTTTTGCGTTCCCATAGACTATTATTAAAGTTTTATCATGCACGCATGCAGATAAAAAATGGACCACATAGATTCGGAATGCAAATTATACAGTGGGAACTGATTCTCACGATTTCCATTATCTTTTAAATTACATTGCGATTTGCAAAACAGACGCAAACAGAATGCAACACGCATAGTGGGACCTAACCCCAAATAAACCTTCTCATCTGCATCCAAGAAAGCAGCTGCCATAGGGATAAAAACAGACCTGTAATGATGAAGTCATCATGAAACATGCAGAAGTCATGACATCCTCTGTGCACACTACAATGCCACCTAGGAGCAAGGAAACAGCTACCAAAAAAAGCAGAGGACATAACACAAATTTGCGTTACAAAGGCTCTACCCACGGCATACCAATTGAGCTTAAACATTAGTGTAGCTTCAGAGAGGAGAACAGAAGAACACCCTCAGGTATATACAATTCATATAAAAAAGTAAAAAAAACTACTTTGAAAGTGTGGGCACACTTTAGTTGCTGCTATCACTATGATCAGGAAAAAGCATTACACTCCTCAGAGTACAGCGACATCCACAGTTATTATTACAGATAATTACACAGGTGAAAATCACTTCTTACACTGTTCTACAGTAATAGAGCACAAGTAGAATCCCTGCATGAATCTAGCATCTTAGCAATCTTAGCATCAAGGGAGGTAGAAATGATCAGAAGGACCAGCTGTTTGTTCAGGAACGACAGGGACATAGTTAAGCATAGCAGATTTTTTTGTGAGTTTTCTTTGTGTGCATGTGTGTGTGTGTTTGTGTGGGGGGGATACTGGTTTTGTGTAAATAAAATCCAGTTGGGGGGTGGACATTACATTTGTAACCCCTCTTAAACACAAGTTCATTAAAAAAATATATATTTTTGATAACCATGAAATCCTACATGAAGTAGAGGACTGTAAATGTTATTACAAGAAAATGTGCAAAATTAAATAATTAGTACAATTCACTAAAATATTACTCTATCATACAGTATTTAAGTTAAATTGATTTTGTTTTAAAAAAGTGAATCAAAACTGTATACATACTTGCAAAGTGCTGATGTGGACAGGGGTACCTGTCCCATTGACTGTATTGTTTTTGGCTGCATTAGGTCCCTTTCCTTCTGCCTGTTCGGCCTTTGCAATTTTAGCCTTTTCTGCTTCCACCCTCTTTGGGTTGTTCAAAAGCACTTGAACCACAGCATACTCAACCAAGGAAGCAAACCCAAATAGAAGACATGTAATAAGCCAGACATCTATTGCTTTTACGTACGATACTTTGGGTAGCTCTTGTGCTAAGGTGGCACATTCAGATGCCAAGCTGAGGACTGAAAATATCCCTAAATAATAAAAGAAAAAGAGTGATCATTTAATCATCTGGGGAAGTACTTTACACAGTATTTACAAAGTAATCCATGGCGGATTAACGAATGACGTCCGACCGAACACATACACACGTGTGATTATTGGCCGAAACGGACATTTGTCGCCCATGTGCCCCCCATTTGGGGGTCGTTCATCAGTGGTAAAATTGTACATGTGTAAGAGGCTTAACTAAATAAGTTCTGATATTTGAGATTGTCTGATCAGAGTTTCACAATCAGTTAAATACTTAAAACGTCTAGGCTGCTCACTGCTCACATTAATCATATTAAACAGCTCTTTTTGAAACTAATCTACCAAACCAATTGTGAACCAAGACTATTTCACTTTCTCTTGACATGGCATGATCTTCTTTAAAGACCCTATTTATAAATTGTACATTCAGTAAAGAAAAATAGTCTCTGGCAGTTTTATTTAAACACAATATGTCAGGGTTCTTCAAGTTAAGAATGAGAAAAGAATGGCAAGGAATAGCAGAGAACAGCAGCAATGGAGAGTTCATAATGCAAATCTTACACTTCAGTGACACCTGTCAGGGTACAGCGTAATCATTGTTGATCATGCGATGGAGTTTTCTGGTGTGATGGGTGAGGATGGTCTAACACACAGATGAAAAAAGTTTTTACATGAGGAATGCAATCAAAACATTGGTCCGAGTATGAAAAACAATGTCAAAATCTATGACCCAGAATGTATCAAACCTACATGGGGATAAAAATATTACAATTAAAGTCTTACAGCCACACTGTAAACACAAGGAAATACTCTGGGTAACCTTTCAATACATTCTCCATAGAGATACCATAGAAATTAGATACTTTAACATAAAAGTAACTATATATATGATTTCAAATAAATGATTTATATTGATTTTAGTTTAAACAGGTTATATGTTAGTCTTGCGAAAGGTAACCTAATATGTTAAGCACATTTTGTTCCACCACTTACTTTAAATACATTAATAGAGAGCACACTAAAAGGGAGATATAAAATGAGCCACCATTGGCTAAAATGGAGTTAAACCCAATGCTTCTTGCTATAATATAGAGTTAGCTTAGGGCCTACGCCGTTTGTAATTAACAGCACAGTCACCCAATTTAAAAACGGTAGCATTAGTTTTTACTCTACATTGTAGCACACAAACTAACTCCTGCACTCAGCACTTTTCAGGTAAGAAATTGACAGAGGAATAGACAACAGCACTTATTGACATGTGTATTGGAGTGATGGAGTAAAAGTTGATATAATTTGTGTCATGTTTCAAGCATTTTAGAGGCCTGTGAGAATGTCATGGTCTGCCTGTGGGCAGTCATAAGAAATAAAATACATTACCGAGTGGCACTCTTGCAGCACTTGCATCAGGATTGATCCAAAAAGAGAGCCAAGAAAGAACAACTATAAGTAAGGTAGGTGCATAAACACCCATCATGTAAAATCCAACTTGTCTCCTTAAAGTGAAGATCACTTCCACACAAGTATAATAACCTGGAATGGACAAAATAAACATCATATATGAAATTTTTTAAATTAAGTGTGCAAGCTTTATTTAATTCAATAAAGGTAGTCAATATTAGTCTGTTTAATGGATTACATTTACATTTAGAATGACAACTGACAATGCACAACTGCAAAATGACAGATTACTGTACATACAACAGAAAATGTAGCTCTTCTTCCAAAATAATTCTATAAATGTATAAAACATATATGAAAGCAAATAGGGAGATATAATTAAGAACAGAAAAAACAAGTTAATGCCCTTAAAATCAAAGGCGTATATTCATGTAAGTATGTAAATATGGAGAAACACCTTCTTATAACAGAAGGTATTTTGCAGTCTCATGCTATATGAATAGCATTGCCCACAAAATCTAAGAAACAAGAAGTAATTTCTTACTCCTTGGTTCCGTAGAGTAAAAAAAAAGAGTATTTTGCATATCTCCGCCCTTTACTCTGGGTAAACTGGGAGTAAGAAATTACTTCTTGTTTCTTAGATTTTGTGGGCAATGCTATTCATATAGCATGAGACTGCAAAATACCTTCTGTTATAAGGTGTTTCTCCATTTTTATGCTCAGTGGAGGGCTTTTTGCTCCTTTTGGCCCCCCTTTCCCTAAGCTTTCTAGCTGCCTTTCCTATGTAAATTTGCATATAACTGGTTTCCATGGCTACAAAATACTTAGAACTATGTTTGACTTTACATGGTTTCCCTGTCATGGATTGTGAAAACGCCATAGGCAAGAACACAATGATATATAAATAACCTTACCATAATCAACAATACACACATATTTTAGGACCATAAGGTTACCCTATGTTTTGTAATACGCATAGCAATTTCAGTAAATGCCTCCATAATGATATCACAACTAATTTACAATGCTTGTTTACCAATTAAATGTGAACTAATGGGTTAAAGAAATAATTAGATATGTTAAAGTATTCACTTCCCCATAACAAGACTAGAGTCTATATTCCGTTTGCATGGAATCCATAAGATAAGAGTGTGATAAGAGTTTATAATTTCCATATGACCGTAGCAGTAATTGTTTCGTTTAATAAGGCATTACATCCAAAGTTAACCTTATTTGAAAATAATTGAAAGTCCTTTTATTAAAAGTGACTGATCTATTGGAACCTAAACTGTGTCCTTAGGATTAAAGAATTTCACTGTCTGAATGCATTAAAGTCACATCAATGACAGATGTACACAGTGTTCTTTGTGCATTCCCATTTTTGGTCAAAACTCATTTAGCAAAGCTTTATGATGACCCACCAATTACTGTTTCTTTGTAAGCTATAAGATGAAATGTCAGCTAATTTTAATGTATGCTACCTAAAGATATTGATCTGTGCCTATCAAAAATTTAAGTGGGTCAAAGCTGACCTTTTAAAAGGGTACTGCAATCTGGCACAGTGAAAAAAGCTACATGCTGCTTAAAATCAATCCACAAGTGTACAGAGATTAGTTCAGGTCCTCTGTCAATGGAAACTAACTGATGTAGCTCACTGTAGGTGTTCCTGGAAATACTGTTTCATAGACAGCAAACCTTTTAAAGAGCCATACAATTAAAGTCTTGCTTGTTATACACTGCATTTATTGAGTTTTACTAACTCATTACTTACCTGCAGAACAATCATATGTTTTCTGTACAAAATTTCTCCCTTTAATTTTTATGCAAAACTCAAAAAAGATGCAAGAAATCGTAAAATGTTAAATCTAAACAGTAGGGATGGACTAGAATTCAAACTCGAACCCGAGTTCGAGACAAACTTTATTAGTTCGGACGAACTCGAACTATTCAAACTAGTTAGAGGTTGAACTAGTTTGTTTTTTTAGACTTGCGACTGTATTTTCGATAATTATCGTAAATTCGATAATTATCGAATTTATGGACTGTTCGCTAACCTTCGAATGTACGGATCGTTTTTGCTAACCCTCGAATGTATCGTTCGCTAACCCTCGATAGTATCGTTTTCGGTAACCCTCGAAAGTAACGTCCAATTTCGGTAGCCCTCGAATGTGTGGATCATTTTCGCTAACCCTCGAATGTATCGTTCTCTAACCCTCGAAAGTATCGTTCGTTTTCAGTAACCCTCGAATGTATCATTCGCTAACCCTCGAAAGTATTGTTCTTTCTCGGTAACCCTCAAAAGTATCTTTCGGTAACCCTCGAAGTGGCCGTAACCGAATATGTTTAAAATGTTTTGGTGACAGTCACATGTTCCCCAGACCATTTCCCATGTGCCACAGCCATTTAGAGCTAGTTACCATTGTTATTTTAGCTGTAAAACACCCGGACTTTTCAAACTATCAATCTCCCGTTGACTTTAATGCGCCCGAATTCGAACTTGCTAACTTTCGAACTTTCTCTGAAGTTTGAAACTTCAAAAACGGACCAAACTTTATATAGTTTGACCATCTCTACTAAACAGCAAAAAAATGCAGTTCTACTTTCTTTTCGGAGAAGACAATGTAACTTTCGCTTACCTGTGCCCTTGTAGTATTTTGTACAGTTACCATACTCAATGTCTTCTGTTTTAATATCAAACTGGGGCAATGCAATTTTCTCCATTTGAACAGGATCTCCCGACTGCCAAATAAACCTTAAATCATCGGTGGTGTAGCCAACTAAAACAAAATACAAGTTTAATAATGGTGTAATGAAGAGAGGTAAGCACTGCCAACAGTCAATCTCTATTAAGAGGATTCAGCATTAGAAATAATTATGTACAAAAATAATAGCAATAGGGCTAAGAGGGGGGGCAACCAACCCTAATTTTTTTTTTTCTGGTCAACTACAGTTAGAAAACATCTGATGACATCTGATTGGTTACAGCAGTTTAGAACACAGGCAAATGTTTGCACCTTAAGTGCCAACATGTTTTAATCTCATGTAGAAACATCTTACATTGAATCCAGTAAGATTAAAGGGACACTATACTGAAAAAATTACTTCGAGTCATCTTAATCTATAATTGAATACATGTAAGTAGCACTTACTCTGATTTGCATGTGTTACTGCATGCCTTCAATCCAGCACACATTTTGTTTAGGAGCAGCTAAACACCATTCCAGCTACAGTAAAACTACTCACAGAAGAATAGTTTTTGAGGGCAAGGAACTTGATTGACAGCTGAAATATAAGAAGTTTTATATTGGATATCTAAAGAAATAGGGGGAAGATCAGCAAAAAAATGATACAGTGGTGGTTGGGAAGAATTATTGTTTCCAGTTATGGTCAATTTAAAAATAAACTTTTTTAGTAGTTATCAATGGAGCTACATCTATGTTGAGTAAACTAAAAAGTGGAGTGCCTCAGGGATCTGTACTGGGGTCACTTCTATGTACTAAAACTTCCAAATATTCTTTCAATAACAGACTTATGCTGTGTACATACAGGAAAGATGTTTAAAAGATGCCAGACAGGATCTGCATTTTTCAAAGATCAGGAAACACACAGTCCTCTGTGTTCTCCCTATACACAGCATAGAGAGGACACTCGGGACTGTGTGTTTCCCATGACCACGGCCGACTCCCCCGTGGGAGACTACTGCTACCAAGGGAAATTTTAGGTATTTTCTGAATGACTACGAGGCCCAGCAGAAATGTTTGTCAGCCGCACGCTTCTTTCAGAAAATGAGCTACACACTGATGATAAAGTCGGACACAACAGGGCTTTATCGTCAGTGTGTGTACCTAGCTTTAGCTGTAGCAAAGCCAGACAGAAATGACTAGAGCTAGCAAGATATTGTCTTGTATAAATAGGGGTATAGATTCAGGGAAGAAAAATAGTATTCTCCCTCTTAACTCTTTACAAAGCACTAATTAGGCCTCTTTTGAAATAGGTGGTGCAGTTTTAGAATCCCATTTGTAAAAGGTACAGTATATCATGGAAATGGAAAGAGTTAAGAGAAGGGCAATTAAATTAACAAGGGGGGTGAAGGGGCTTGACTTTGCAGACAGATTTAAAAAATTAGCGCCAATTGTGAGGGGATATGGTCACTTTATACAGATATATTAATGGGCCATACAATAAACCCGCTGGTGCTTTGTTCACCAATAGGTCATATCAAAGGAAATTACTGTTATTAATACATATACTACTGGTTGGTCCAGGGATGCTTTCCAACTGCTTTTTGAGTCAGGAAGGATCCCCACCCCCCCTCCTTTTAGCTGAAGTTTTTTTCTGCCTTCCTGGGGCGTAGCTACCTGGGGTGCAGGAGATGCAAACACACCAGGGCCCTTGGCCAAGAAGAGGGCCCCATTTTGTGCTAAGGTTCGAAAACTACCAGTCTCCAACTGTTTCACCAGTGGTCTGTGTACAAAGCATTTTTTATCATTGGCTGTGTGCCAAGCATTTAACCAGTGCCTGGCTGTGTGCAGTGCCAGTTTCCCAACTAGTATATCAGTGTCTGCATGCCAATCATTTAACCAGTCTTTGTAATAACTATTTTAACAGTGGTTTTATACAAAGCATTTAATCACTCTCTCTGTTAGAAATACTGTTTGAATCTGATTGAATAATTTTGCTAGGTCTATGGGTAAAGGATGTTTGTCTGTTTTAAAATGAATGCCTTTAAAAAAATTATGAATTTAGATGTTTTTTATGGAAATGATTATTTGGTTTGTGGTGCCGATTTGTGTTTGGGGGGCCCATGCCCAAATTTTGCATCAGGGCCCATAAGTCTGTAGCTACGCCACTGCTGCCTTCTTCTGGATCAACTGTTAGGTAGGGCTCGCGAGTAATGCTCAGAAGTGAAGAAGGCAGGCATGCACACCAACGAAGGAAGTCGGTTAAAACATTTCTTTATTTAGACAAAGTAAAATCATTTGGAACACTGCCAGAGCTAGTCACCTGACGCGTTTCGTACTACATGGTACTTATTCATAGGTAGAACTGACTAGTACTAGTGTTTACCACATTAGAGGGACATTTACTTTGAACTACTCCATGTATGGAGTTATATTTGTACATTTAAGGCGTTGTAGACTTTGATAGGTGGCAATTTTGAGTAGCCATATATATATCTGTATATTCATAGGGCTCACGAGTAGAGATGGCCGGTTCGCGGATCCGAACCCGGATCCGCCGCGGATTTATCCCGTTGGCGAACAGCGGATTTTCCGCCTTCCGAACTTCCGAACCGCGGATTTCTCGTATTTTCGAAAATACGTACTTTCGAAAATTTCCAAAATTACGAGGATTTCTCGTATTTTTGAAAATACAGTTCATGTCAAATCAAATGTTGAATAGATCTAACGTTGAGGTAGTGTATGGCTACCATTACTTTCATAGAAACACATCCAAGCCCAGGTAAACTGGTATATCAAAATTCCCCAAACATTTTGGAAATTTTATTATAGTTTGATGAGACCTAGGTTGAACTATTTGCCATAATTCTAAAATGTATCTTTATTGCAAAAATAACAAGACACTTCATCAAAAGAACAAGGCTGCTTTTTAAAAGTCCCACATATTAGTCTATTGTGTTACAATACCTTGAATAATCTGATAGGAAGCTGAACTTCACCTTTCAACAATACATTCCTTAAAAACAACCCAACTGCAAAAAATGATGATTTGTCTGGTTAATAAGTTTGCCACCAATCTGGCCTTTCATCAGCATAGCCAGGTAATTCATAGCAGTGCTGCACAAGCCTTGTCTAGAAGATTGGTATTTTTTGAGACGCAATGTGTTTATCCTACTGCATTTGCCAAAGGCAGAGAATTCAGGCAAAAAGCAACACTTTTGCAAGAAATTTTAGTTAAGTGATAGCTTTGCATAAAGATACAAATATAAAAGTTCCTGTCCGTATTACAAGATAAGTCACCGACAGAATATATCATTTGGTCTTACCTCTGGCTTTTTATATTTGTATAAACAATTTCTGCCTCTGTTGCAGTATGTATGAGAAATGTCCATTTCTAGGTTTCCATGGTATCCATTGAGCAAATGCTATACCTTCTATGATGCTTTTTAACAGCATTGCATAAGCTAAGTTCAGATACAGAATGCCAATTATACACTGGTTTCACATTTATTGGAGCTATCATTAGTAAAATGTAGGCCCCTGGACTGCATATTTTCCACTTTTCAAAGGACGTCACCAAGGGATTAGTTAGAGAGAGTTCAGGCTAGAGCTCCTTTCTCATATGATAATAAAAGTAGGAGAGATTTCTGGGTATCAAACTAGTATTAACCAAGGTAGTTGTGAAGTAAATAATAAACTTATTTAACATACACAAAAGATATACTTACAGCTTTCCAGCTGCATTTTGCAACGCTGGGTATCCATTGGGAACAATGTTAAATCCAAAGGGCAAGTCAAGGTGATTGATAACCTAAATAAAACAAAAACAAAATTATTCATCAAAATCTGCTGTCTACCTATATATCAACTCCTTTACTGAGGTATTATGGTTATCAGTTGCTTTCCAAGAGCCCAGAAAAAGGTAAACCATGTTCATCTTTACCTTGGGGGCCTCTGTTATAAAATGAGACCCTGCACTTAACATTAATAATATTAGCCATTTGTTTATTTACATATATGGTGGGGCTTGTCAGCCATGTATGTCCAGAGCCTGTGCTTTGTCCTTCTTAGAAAACCAGAATTTATAAAAAAACTGCTATCAATAACAATAATTTTAAGGGATACTTTAACTGAATGCTCTGTGGTGCCTCCCACTGTGCACCACTCCTATCTCCGGTAAAAGTGAGACTATTTAATGAAGGGTTGGGAAAACTAGGAAAGGAGGCAGAAAGCTGTTAAAGGGTATGTCCATCAAAAAAAAAAGTAGTTGGTTTCTATCTGATTTACTGAAGAACAGGAGGTAAATGCACTCTTACCTCCCGTTCTTCAGTAAATCTTACAGGAAAGGAGGAGACACTTACCCGCCTCCAACGCATCTCCAGTCCTTTGCACTGTGGAGATGCATCGGAGGCGTCGGGGAATTCGTCGCTGGAGCGGGTCCGCTGGTAAGTGTCTCCTCCTCTCCTGTAAGATTTACTGAAGAACGGTGAATTTACCTCCTGTTCTTCAGTAAATCAGATGGAAACCAACTTACTTTTTTGATGGACATACCCTTTAATTACTCCATACAATTGCCGTTATTCACCTCAGTGCGATCCCGCTATACAATACGAGATGTAAACGAGATTACGTCTTGTATTGCATTGTGGGATCACATAAGGTTAAGACTTTCCGGTAGCGCCGGAGAACCCAGTTAATTTTCGCACTACGGGGTAGCACAATACTTGACAAAAAGTGTTTAGTATCAGTTGCATAGCACTATTCCCAGTAGTGCCCTAAAATCTGTATAAAGATATTACTTCCGGGTTAATGTGAGTTTTAGACAAATTTTACCTATATTGAATATCCCCGATAGTGTCCAGTATGAATATAGATTAATGTTTGCTCTAAACCATAATTGTTACATTGCAAAATATCAGCAACCAATCTTAACTCACTTTATTAATCATTATTACATTATTATTAAATTATACTAAACATTTAAAAAAAAGGCTTTTAAACATTCAAAAAAAACATTTATAAAAAGGCCAAAAAAAAAGCACCTCATACTGAGAAGAACATCTCCATCACGAAAAATGAACAAAAGAATATTTTCTTGGGTGACGTCATGGAAGTTTGCATTCTTTTCATTTGCAAAAAATAAATCTGGCTTCCAGAGACATTTAAACATTGTGGGATCAACAGTCAATGCGTCTGAACCTCTAAAGTCATTGGGCAGTTTAAGACGAGGATCATTCCATCTTTGGCGTAGAAAAATATTGACTCTGTAGTCCTAAAATGAGTATTAAAAAGACTTGTTAATTAAACTTCTGTCTATTTGGTAATTAATCTAGAGCACAGCAATTGAACATTTTTGACAACTTGATGAATGTTATAAAGGTTATAACAAACATTAGAACATAGGTAATATTCTAGATAGTTATTTTACATTTGGGACTCTGTAATACGCTTCACCATCACACCAGCAACTCCATGTCATTATTTCTCAGAAAGGAGAAATGTTTGCCTGTTCAGGGGCAGAACATATTTATCTCTTATGTTAATTATCTAAATATCATTCTGGACTGTTATTTTAATATCATGCAGCTTTTCCAATAATATTGTTTGAACAATCTATTGCACTCATCTATCCCTGTCCCCATACCCCTCCAGGATCTGCCCAAATTATAGCCAAACACACCCAAGGCTGATCACTGGGGAAACTTGGCCATAAAGTTAGTGTTGAACCACCATCATCAATTTAATTCCTATAGGGAGGCCTCTGCAACAACATCATGAATCAAACCCTGTACTGCTGCAAAATGTAGTTATTCATTGTCTGGCTGAGGGAGCATGGCTGAAGAAAAAACAGCATAACAAACTATTTTAGTAAATTTCAAAAGTAGTAAATCCCCTTTTAAATAAAGGTATACAACATATAATGTAAACACTGTTTTTTAAGCATAGATATTCTGTACTTTATAGAAACAAAGCAGAATTTTACGAAAGTCAAAATATAATATTTTATTTGGGTTTACAATGACAACCTTTTATAAGAACACATTATGCAAAGGGCAGTGTGTAGATCTTTAAAGGCATTTATTAAACATATTTTAGTAGTTCTCCTAGCTGAAGCAATGTCTTTATCAATCATTTATTTTGACATGCTTATACACAATAAAAGTGATCAATGAAAATGGTTCAAAGGTGACCAATTCCTGCTCTTTAAGCTAGCCATACATGGGACGATTTTTCTTTCCAAACGTTTAGTGAATTTGATTCTTTAAATTGATCACTTTTAAATAGAGATAGTCGAACTTTCAAAAGTTCAGCCCGTTTTGGAACTTTCGAACTATATGGAAAGTTCGAAAACGGACCCATTAAAGTCAATGAGAGTCAAATAATTTGAAAAGTTTGAATGAAATACAATTAAAATATCAATAGTAACTTAGAGGGGAACTGTGGTCCAAAAACTTCAGGTAAATTGATAGGAATTGCTCTCCTGAGAATTTTTGCAATGTATTTTTTTATTGTTTATTTTGCATAGTTTTGAAGATATTTACATTTTTGTGTGTGATATGGCAGCAGCATCACCAGGTCCCCTGCACTTCCTGCTTCCTGCTCTGAAACCATGTCAGTCAATCTGACCTGTGTCTCCTCCTCCTCCCCTTTGTTGCCCCCCTGGTCCCTCTGGTCCCTCCAGTTGCAGGCCCCCCTTGGCCCATTCTCTTACAGCCCCTTGTGGCCCTGCCCACTCGCGGCTGCTGTGGCCCTGCCCACTTGTGGGTACATAAGTCCTGCCCACTCGTGGGTGCTGTGGCCCCGCCCACTCTCGGGTGCATAAGCCCCGTCCACTCGTGGATGCACAAGCACACACTGAGGGAGTCTGAGGCTGTGCTCGCCGGCGGCACTGTGCAGGAGAAGCCTTAGGAATGTCACATGTCAGCCTCCCACCCATTAACTTTCTGATCAGTCATTTCTTTATATCTTGGGCTGTGAAGCAGGTAGAGAGGTGGTTGATGGCTCATTTTAAAGGTAGGAAAGTGGCCATTCAATTAAACTCAACTTGTTTGGAGACCACAGTTCCCCTTTAATGTAAATGGCTGTTCAAACATCCAGGATTTTCGAAAAATCGATTTTACTCTCACGCATGCTACTTTTGAGCTCTCGCATTCGAACATTCGATAATTATCCCATGAACAACTTGCAGATTCGATAATTCAATATTTACTCGCATATAGGTATAATAGACATTTTACTTGCATCTTGGATAATTCGATATTTACTTGTGTATTGGTATAATAGACATTTTACTCACAGATTCGATAATTCCATATTTACTCGCGTATAGGTATAATAGACATTTTACTCGTGGATTCAATAATTCGATATTTACTTGGGTATTGGTACAACAGACATTTTACTCGCATATTCGATAATTTGATATTTACTCGCGTATTGGTATAATAGACATTTTGCTTGCATATTTGCGCGCCTTGAACGTTCGAACATTCAATAATTATCGAAAATCTGGAAAATATCAAAAGTCCGAGAAATCCGGGTCCAGGATAGTTCGAGAAGTCCGAGTCTTCGAATAGTTCGGCTCGAACTTGGGTTCCAGTTCTAGTCCATCTCTACTTTTAAAATATTTTTTTGCATTAGATCAACCAAAAGTAATATTGAGTGTAGAATAGATCGAATTTAGATCGGTCAGGTCAGAAAATTTATGTTTGATCGCATTAAAAGGCAAGCAAACTTGTTGAAATATGAGTTGTAAATAACATTAGTAGAAAATCGCATTAATAAAGGAATCGCATTTTCAAAGGAATTGCATTTAAATGGAATTGAATTAATAAAGAAATCATAGTAAAGAATCAATTAAAAAAATAATCACATAGGAAGAGAATCCTTTTTTAAAATTAAAAAAATTTAAAAAAGAATCGCATTTATAAAAGGAATCTCATTTAAGAAAGGAATAGCATTTAAAAAGGAATCACATTTATAAAGGAATCACATTTATAAAGGAATCGCTTTAGTAAAGAATCGAAAATCGTGTGTGGTTCTGTGTTCAATTCAATGTCAATCAACAGTCAATCATTTTATCTTACAAGTTGATTGAAATGAAAAACAATCTAAGACAAATTGACCCATGTATGGAAACCTTTAGTCTCCTTTCCACCTATATGATTTAAGAAAAATTAGGGATACATCATACTTTACACCTTATTAAAGAATTGCATTTCTGCTTTATTCAGTTTTCTACCATGAAAGATATTACATTTTTCCTGCTTATAATAGAGCATTGACTGTTTTTTGCAAGGAAATTAAGCCACAGTACTTAAAGGAGAACTAAAGTCCCAAGACAACATTGTCCCAATAGAGAGAGCACATTCACAAACGAACAACAAGCTGTGTCTCATGTCTCCCTTTGCTGTGGATGCTGGGTGATTTATAAAAATAACCTGTGTGTACTAAGGGTCAGCTCCCATAATTCACCTTATCTGGGAACACCCATCTAAGTGTCCGCCGGACACTTCACAGGAAACTGCAGTCTTGCTTCCTGGAAGCTGACAGCCAATCATGTTACAGCTCAGAGTTCCCTCCCTCTGACACAGAACACAGATACCAGTGCAGTTTTTGTGTAAACACATTAGAAATGCTCCTGTCCCTAACAATGATAATTCTATGCTTTACATACAAAAAAGAAAAGTAATCTTTGCATGTGTATGTCTTTGCTAGCATGGATGAAAGAAAAAGGAAACATTTAACATTTTCAGCAAAAAATAAAAGTAAGTATGGGGAATCGAACCAGCAACCTTCTATTCTGTGTCTTTCTAAGAAGAAAGCTATCTACCACTAGGCCACATGGGCTAATAAGTAACGGACTAGTACATGTAGAGTCTTTATCTTTTGCTAGACACATAATAAAAACAAAAAAAGGGAACATGGGGAATCGAACCTGTGTCCCAATTGTCTGATTTTTTTCCTAACCCAGCACTTTAGCAGAGCACGCCACAGGTGAACTCTCAATCAATAGAAGTAAATGTCAGTAAAATCAGTTCACTGTTTTGTATTGCTACTGGAAGACTGTCAGCAATTCACACTGGTTGGTAAATAAATAACAGAGCTGCTATATATAAAGATTGTACATATGTAGAAACTTCATATTTTTCTAGAAACATGGAAACAAACAAACAAAAAAAGCACTAAACTCAGGCAGTAGACCATTTTATATTGTTTCATAAGTAAGCTAGGGGATTTGAACTTGCGACTTCTTGGTTTGATTGTTCCTCAACACAGCACTTACATGGTGTGCCACCAGCAACTCAACTGTGATCACAGGTACATTTAGAGGCTTTATCTTTCACTAGAAAGAGATGCTAGAAACTCTGCACATAGAGACAGTGAATCCTGGGGTCAGGGGGCGTGGCTCTTTGAAGCCAACATGGGCTATGAGTTGTACTGGCAACAAGGTGGAAGCCTCCTTTGTTACAGAATCTATTACTTATATCTACTAAATGCAAATAACTAGAGAAGAATCTTTCAACGTGTAGGTGTTCTGGGGAGAATAACTTTCACATTAGGATCTGAAAAACTGAAGTTTAGTTCTCCTTTAATGTAAAAAAATCAGTGCAAACTGAAGCCGGTCACTTTCTTGCATGTTTTTTTATGTTCCGATTACCATGGCATTAATATAAAATTGTAAGATTCTTTCATGTTTTCCTGAACATGTTTTCTGATAAATGACACAGATACAAAATAAATAAGTAATGTGCACCAAGCTTTGCCTAAAAGCAAAATGTGCAGTTTTCATTCAGTAGATAAATGATTGCTTCCATAAATAGCACAACTGTCAAGTCACCATTTTTTATTTTTTTTTTTTAAGGGTGGACATGCCCTTTAAATAGTGCAATCCAGCAGGCAACCACCACTGTGTAAAAATAAAGACATAATATTAACTGGCTTGATCCACTTTGCAAAAGACTAATCATTTTTTGCTAGACCAAGACAGTATTGCTTAAAGTCTAAGTGATTCAAAACTATTGTGCTCAGAAATATGGTAACACTGACATAAATGTATAAAATCCACTAGGAAAATTGATAAAGAGCCAAACTGCTGACAGCGAATGAGAACATTGTGGGTTTCGTTAAATGCTCTGCATATTCTTTTCTTCTGAATGTACAGTATAAGAAAAGTGACCAATTCCAGTTTCCTCTGCTGAGTGACTTCTGATACACGATTCTCATCTAAGTAAAAGGAAACGGTACATATGAGGAATGTGCGGTTAAGTGCAGGACCCAATCAGAGTACAAGGATCCAGATCAAAAGCATATGGTCAAAAGGTCGTCTTCTGAGTAACTTTCTTTATGCTATTGCCACTGTTTGTATTGGCAAAAAAACAAAAGTATGCACTGCTCTAATATCATGTTCCAAATACACTGTTATAAGTCGTCAAATATTTGACATTAGTCAAAAGCAGCTTTTACAGCCCCTTCAAGGTAAGCTAAATCAATTACACATTGTTCATGTTATTTCATAAAGTGCATTTAGGCTAAATGAAAAAAAAAAAAAAAAAAACTGAACAAAAAGCATTTATAATAATTTACCACCTGCATTCCAATGCCTTCACAATTAATTTCTTAGTCTATAAATCTTGGCATTTTGTTCCACATGAATATTAAAATAACATTTTCCAAACTGAACCCTAAAGCCCTTTATGTTACACATGTGGGGACCTTTCAGATGATGTCAGCTTCTCTATCATTAAAAGATGCCTGATGATATGTATTTTCTAATGTGCAGACAAGCCTAGTATAAGGAGTTTTCTGTTCCAAAGGGAGGCTGCTTCAGGGATAAATGCATTGTAGACTGGTTTGATAATATTTTCTTACAAGCTCCCATCTTGTCATAAAAGTGCAGGGCATGTAATGTTGATGAGTTATTTTGTCAGTGCCTTAGCCCCTTTTCCATTAGTAATTATGTAGTATAAACCAACAGTAATCACTGCAGGGGACCACTACTGATGGGGATCAGTGACTCAACTCCCTTTGGCTGCTGGAATGCTATCTTATCTTATGTTAAAGGAGAACTAAGCCAAAATGTTTATACTGTACTTCTCTGAAAGAACACCAATAAACTGTTAATGACCACTACAGTAAATGGCATTAAATTAAATGTAACCCCCTGAAGAACGCAATAGGATAGTTGTGTGTATCTGCACTGTTTGGCAGATAGACACAGTCCCTGTGTGAAGTCCCTGCATGGCATTAAAAACTTAGTGCAAACAGCCGCACAGTCTCTGGTAAATAGGTTTGAGATAGCTCCGCAAGTGCCTCTTCAGGTACTCGCACAGCTGCCGCAAACCAAGGCTTAAAACTTCTCTAACAGTTCATAAATCGATTAGCTTGACTTAAAGAGTCAAAAAGCCCAATGGACTTTAACCTATTTGCTTGAGACTACTAGTAGGCATGACCTGCTATAACAAGTTCCTGCAGTAGATTAGAACTGGGCATGTGCAAAGAACACAATAGTCAGTCACCACACAGTGTGATACTGGAATACTAGGAAAAAAAACACAAACCCTGTGTTACAAAGGTTCATTTCCCACAACCCACAACCAAATGAAAAATTTCTGAAAAATTCTGAAATCTGATTGGTTAATGTAAAGCATGTAAACCAAGCATTAAAAAATTGACCAATCAGAAATGGATTAGGGTTTTCTGCAAACCTATATAAAGAGGTGCACTTCGCTGCAGAACTCAGATGCCATCGCAGTAGATTGCTGAAGATAGAAGCGGCTGGCAACATCGGCTCCGCTGAGGCCGGAGGTGCCAGCGGGCTCACTGGCGGCTGCAGTGAGTCTGCCTGGCATCGGCGACCTGAGTGGGGTTGGTGTCTCCAGCCCGAAGACGTCGCCCAAGGGCTCTTTTAAGAGCCGCACACTGGGGGTCCCGGTTCGAGCTGCGGGACCCTCGCTAAAGGCACTTGTCAGTGCCGCAAGGGCCCTTACAAGGCCGGGGATATGTATTGGAAGACACAGTAATGCAAAGAGGGGCGTAACTACCAAGGGAGCAGGTGGAACAACCACAGGGGACCCCATCTTATTTTTACTTTGGCAGTTATAGCCTCCTCCCAGAAAACCACTGTGGCTGAACACAGAAAAGGGCCCTATCATGGTTTTGCTGGGCATCAACTGATTCCTAGTTACATCGCTAAATGCAAACATTTTTACTTTACTTTTTACCCTTAGTTACTGCTGCTTCAGCTGCAGTCACACCACATATACCAAAAACCATGACTGAAACATATAACCAGGGTTGCCAGACCTCCCTAATTGGACAGAATTGTCCTGACTGCAGGGACTGCAGTCCCCCAGTCAAGGATGAAATGCTGTCCTATGAATGGCCCTGGCAGACCCACCCCCACGAAGCACTCACTCTCTGCCTTCAAATGCCCCTAATCTTGATGAATATTACAGATATACCGTGACCTGGATGGATGAATATTACAGATATACCATGACCTGGATGAATGAATATTACAGATATACCATGACCTGGATGAATGAGAACCTTCACAAGCAAATTGTGTGATATGTGTTTAAAAACCCTCTGTTATTTTGTATTATTTTAGTATATCCCCTTGGGAGAGGGACCTCTGAGTCACCTGTACCTGTACTATGCCCTTTAAGAGTACAACGTTAAAGGAGACGGCCTCACCTTTAAAACAAGCCCATAACAAATAAGTACAAGGAGTCAGAAAATATATTGGTTAAAATGTAAATCCTGCTGGAGGAAGCCAAAGCGGATGTTGAATCAACAATCATTAGTACAGAGAAAAAGAAGTCTGTCCTCGTCTGGCTATGGTAACCGTATAAAGATGTAGTTCAAATTTCCCAGGCCTCTATATTTATAAAAAAAAGGGAACAGTGTGGGGGTGAAGCCTAATGATGAGCGCTGTGCCATCAATCAAGTGGGACTTCTCTCTCCCAGCATTAAGTCTGAAACATGCAGTTCCCCTTTAAGCTCAATTCTGAAGATATAGTCCCACTTTTAGTGCAGCATGGTATTTTCCAGTGACCTCAAATGAGCATGTGCAAGAGTCACAGACACCAGGGAGAAAGGGATTACAATAATAAAAATGGAAATTTCCTGGAATCCATTTCAGAGCTGAGAACCGTTGCCGTAACATAACTACAATTTAGTGTTGGGTACATCATTTCTACAATTAGAAATTATACCCTTTATTTATCTGCATGAACCAACCTGGATCGGAGGTTTTATAAACCAGACACACTTTTCCGTTCCCACTGCAGGGATCCAGTTCGAAGATCATATTCTTAGAGCTAAACTGAGGCTGCTCTGGGAGATCTGAAAGAGACATGAAAATGTGTGTCCATTTGGCAGATCTTGCGAATGTTATCCTGACATATAAACAATATTACCAGGAGGCTCACAATAATGGAATGCACTTATATTTTTATGCTCATCTTCTTCAGCGTCTGGTACTAAGGCTGCACACTGTGACTTAACAGTTTTAGTGGCGACTGGTGACATTTCAGTCAGGTGGCACTTGCCAAGTAGCAATACTACCCCTATATTATGCCAAGCAGCATGAATCATTCCCAGGAACAACTTACACTCAGACCACTGCTTGGGGGTTAAATTACTTGCTAGAAGGGCAAAGCACAGGACAGTGACATCAGCTAGAGCCTTATCGCTATTGGCTAGGATCACAACCCATTGTTACAGTTGCCTGTGTCTGGCCAGCCTTACCCAGAAGTCTTTCACCCTCTCTATAGAAATAGGCTTGCATATACCTACACTGATTAGGTATATTAACTCATTATTGTGATCCAGTGAAGGGTTTTTTACATTCCTGATCCCCAGAACATAGAAATGTCACACAGATACCACTAGGAACAATCAGGGAGATTCAATAAAAGCTCTTATCGTTTAAAATGGTGCTAATTTTGCCCCAACCAATCAGATCTTATTTAACATTTGAAAGCTAACATCTGATTGGTTGGGGCAAAATTATCACCATTTTTAACGATACAAACTTTTATTGAATAACCCTAAATGTGTCCTACTGGTTTCCAAGCTTTTCAGCAGGACCTGTGAAACAAACCAATGAAATTTTTAGAACCGAGTGACCAATCCCATCACCTTCTCACAGAAGCGTGTTCGTTTACACAGCTACACTGACAGATAAAGGGAACATTTTATTCAGTTGGGATCTCTGAGCACCTTAAGGCAGAATAAGAAGTGTAACCCATATTTTTTGGATAAACTGGGTTTTACAGGTTCTACAGGTTCTGTATGGAGGTTCTGCTGCTATTAACTGGAAGAGCCACCAGTCCCCATTGGTTTCCCAGACCTACCATCTCCCTCGGGCTCATCGTCCAGATCAGCGAGAGTTGGCGTGTTGGGAAGGCTGTACAAAGAGGATTCTCCCAAGCAAATCAGATTTGAGATGCTGTTAATGATCATGGATCCCACCTGGACAACGCTATCTGCAAAAATAAGGAGATTGGCTATTACTAATCCTTCACATTATAATGATGGTCAACACTGTTATTTATTAAAAGGTCAACAAAAGGGCACTGTTAAAAGGCTGAATTAAACTATTTACTCTTTATCCTAATTCTTGGAATTCATCGTTTCCTTCAATTAAACAATCTATTGCAAACACTGTTATCTCCAGTTATACTGATCCATAGGCAGTTTGCCATTAATTCCTAGATAGCAGTTGACGTTGGTGTCTCTTTCCATGTTGGCAAATTAATCTGCCCCATTCAACCAGTGAGCGTGGTCAGATTTTACACACACGCTCACACAAATACAGTCATGTGCCTACCAAGGTTTTTAAACCTCCCCGAGTGAATGCCACTCATACTCACGTGATTATGTGGCCCATTAAAGTGCATGTCCACACCCAAAACTAAAACCCACTACTGGCCCCACTGTGTAGTGCAATAAAATCCTTATCTTACATCCCTGCTCCAAATGGCTGCCCTGCAATGTTCCCCCAAAGTCCAAAAAACTGCCCACCAGGATCCTGGCAGAGTCCATATAGGACTCTGCCTCCTGTCTCTCCTCCGGGAGAATTTGCACATGCTCAGTGCAGCCCCCCCAGAGTATAGTTATCCTTTAACCTTATAGATCCTATCACATTTTATTGCACTGGTACAGTATATGATACAGTAGCTGGCATGTTGTAACCTTTAATTTGTATCTGTGTTACCCACCCACCTAGATTGTAAGCTCTTTGGGACAGGGGCATCATGTTTTACCTTTGAAAAAGGACAGGCAGGTTTAAGGGGGAGCTATGCCAGGGTTAGAGCTGTGCTGGGTGTTTTGCTGTGCAGGACAGAATCATCCAAAGCATAGATCATCCTTTTACAGGGTCGTGTTGAAAGTCATGCATAGAAATTGCATGTGTTGACTGGGAATGGGAGAGGACTTCTTTAAGTTGAGGAGCCATCATCACTGAGTTAGAACCTGGAAGGAAACAGCCCCTTGATCCTGAGCAAGTTCGAAAGAGGACACTTTGAGAAGCGCGTCGTCTAAATACGGCACAAAGAAAATTCCTTGTAGGTCAAGAAAAGCCACCTGATATACAATGACCTAGGGGGGTTGGTAGCCCGAATGGAAGATCTGTGAATTGGAAGTGCCTTGGCCCTAGAGCAAATCTGAGGATTGGATGATGTTTTGGCCAGATCGGAATGTGTAGATATACGTTTAGAGCCTTCATGTCCAATATTGGATGAAATGAGCTGTTCTTCTTGGGGACTAGGAACAGATTGGAGTAGAAACCTGCAAACCTCCTGTTTTGCAGGACTGGAACAATCAGCTGGAAAGTTTTCAGGGTCTGGATAATCAAATTCAAGGCTTATCGACGCTCAGGTGCTTTGAGCACCCTGGAAGGGAAGAAGTGAGATGGAGAAAGGGAAAGAAAATCTATCTTTCCCTTTAGGGTCCAAGAATTCGTGGAAGGAAGCGCTCATAGTTTGTGGAAAAAACGTAGACGACCTCCCCCCAACAAAGGGAGGTTTATCAGGGCTTTTTTGGAGGATGGATCGGCCGTACATGAATGTAATCCTTACCCCTATGATTGCCACTGAGGAGCAAGCTATCAACCTTCCTGACTCCAGGGCTGCGTCACCTAGGTAGATGACCGCATCCGACAGTTGCTGAATGATATCCAGCAGGGCTTCCCTATTGGGTCTTCATGACATTCCTGGTAAAGTTGATTTATCCAGACCACCCAGGCCAGAGCAAAGGTGGGGCGCAAAGCTGCTCCTGCTGCCGAAAGCGAGGTCTTTAATAGAACCTCAATTAGAAAATCAGTTTGTGTCCCTGAACGTAGCAGCCTCGGACAGAGGTATAATGGTAGCTCCGGAGAGCCGAGATACAGGGGGATCCACCACAGTAGATCTATGTCCGCATTAGGAAAAGGAAGTATATTCTGGAACTGAAAGTTTAGTTGAAAACGTCTTTCTGAAGAATTATCTGTTCCAGCCAATCATAAGAAAGCAAAAAGCGCTCCTCTTAGGACGTCCAAACAAGGCTTTGACGTCTCTGTAGGTGCCTCAGGACCCTTGATGTTGAGGCCCTGTAATACTTCCTTAATCAGGAAATCACCAGACTCTGTCGTGATGGTAGATTGAGGTTCCATTTCAAAGACCTCTGATTCCAGTTCACTTTCTTCCGACCCCTCATCCTGTCCGTAAAGTGTTAAGGGTGTAGACTGGAAAGTAGCGGTCTCTGAAGAATATCCGATCTGCCTAGCTGGACCCAGGTCAGTTCCTGAGGATGACTGGAGGACCTGGCAGAGAGAGGTTGAGATTGCCAACATTGATGATGCCAGGGATTTTGGCCAGTCTGGTTAACACTCTACAGGGGGTCCCATATGAGCTGAGAGCACCACAGACCCTATAGCCGTATTTTTAAGGGAGTCAAAGGATTCCCGCAGGGTTTTGGTCCATTCAGGCTCCTGCGTAAACAAATACAATGGCTCTGAGGGGGGGGGGTGTCATGGGACGCATTGCATTAGTCGCAGAGTGGCCGGCTGTCTGACAAGTATTGCATTTATAAACATTGACTGAAGGCCCTTTAGCAGTAGAGGTACACCAGCCGGCTGGGAAGGTTTCCAAAAGGAAAAAGCAAGGGCAGTTCCCAGAGGGAAAGGAAAAAAAGAAAGAGTGCCAGACAGCTATACACAGAAAAGAGGGAACAAAATATCTTATCTGAAAAGGTGCCAGGCAAGGTATGATCCGACCAGTAGGAGGGAAAAAACACCAGCAGCAGAGAAGCAACAGACAAAAAATGGCAGCCAGAAAACACCTTGAGGGAAGGAGGAAGTCCAACCCCGCCAGCCAATGAGCATCCAGCCCAGCCCCTGCAGAGCCAGGGAAGAATGGCTGGGTTTCCTAAGTCACTTAGCTGTGACATCGCTGTACGCGGTCCCGAGTATGCAGATGTCGCTCTCGTGCCAAACAACGATTGTTGCGGGCTGGGAACCTGATGCAGACATGCAGGGAGTGTCCAGCAGACACTTAGAAACTGAGGGAGGATGACAGGATATGAGATAGGAGCACCGGAGCCTCTGAAGGTGTCCGCTCCTGAAGGTGGGTCACCCTGACTAGGCTGAAGGAGAAATATTATTTTATATCTATTATATTAATATTACACAGTGAACAGTGGTGTAACAAGGAATCACTGGGCCCCCCAGCAAAACTATTATAGGGCCCCTATCCGTGCTTCATATGGTGGTTTGCCCAGGCTCCTCCTGCTCCCCTGGTAGTACCGCCCCTGATGGTGAACTACATTCCAACATGACCTATGACAATATACCGTATGCTTACAGACTGCGTTTCACAAAAGGTTCTCATTCCTGTCTGTTGATTCCAAACATTGTGGACTTACCAAAGGAAAGTGGCCGTGGTATTCTTGGAAAATTGGATATCGATGCTCGATGCCTCGGTTTTTTAAAATTGTTCTTTAAAGGGCAACCATGGTCTCAAAACAAGTTAGGGTTAAATGAAAGCCTGTAATCACATTTCTGGCTGGAGTCTGTGAGAAATTACATTGGGGTGAATGTTCAAACTTCCTGCTTCCAGTAGGTTGAGTGACATCACCTGACCTCTGCCCCGCCCATCCGCCCCGGGGGAGAAACATGCTTAGTTAAGACTTAATGCTGGGGAAATTAGGAAGTACTTGGGGAAAAAAATGGCAGTTGAGAAGGGGAGCCTATTAATGCAGGCAGAGGTTTGTCACATGACTACAAGCTGGTCACATGGCTGAAAACAGAACGTGTTCAAGCAGGAAGTAACATTGCTGAAGCTTTCCAGCAATAACTTCTCACCAATTGTATCTAGAGATGTGAATTAGGTTTTATTTTGAAGGTACGATGGAAGGGTTTTTATATAATTCTAACTAGTTTGGAAGAATTTGAGGCCACAGTTACCCTTTAAACACAGAATCCTGAAATTAGCAATTATCAAGGCAGGTTCTGCGGTTGCTTTTGAATTGAAGGTCTGCATGAACTCTGATAGCTTTTCATAGGCTTATTGTTTTAATATAATTATATGATTATAAAAATCATTGCTCGGAAAAGATGGACCAGCTTAGTAAAGTCTCGCATTTGGTCATGGCTGACGGATGTTTCTGCCATTGTTGCAGGAAAAACAGTTTTTTAGCATTTCCGATCGGAACTACAAATGAAAGATGTGTGCATGCTGATTTGTTTGTTCGCATATTGTATTTGTAATTTCCGTTTGGGACACACTTCCGCTTCTTGATCATTTTGTACCAGTCCAAAGGAAATAAGGGAACAAAATGATCCATACGACAGAGATTTTACAAATATTAGATACGTATGTATAAACTCCGAACGACTGACAATCTTTTAATCTGTTGCATTGGTCGGTCAGAAACAAAATCTGGCAAAGCTCTAATTGTGTGAACTATGCTTAAAGGGGAACTGTGGTCTCCAAACAAGTTGAGTTTAAATGAAAGGCCAGTTTCCTACCTTTAAAATGAGCCATCAACCACCTCTCTACGTGCTCCACAGCCCAAGATATACAGAAATGACTGACCAGAAAGTTAATGGATGGGAGGCTGACATGTGACATTCCTAAGGCTTCTCCTGCACAGTGCCGCCGGCGAGCACAGCCTCAGACTCCCTCAGTGTGTGAGGGAGACAGGAAGTCCCTCCTCCTATCTTCTGTGTGAAGGACCTGCGAGTGGGAGGGACCAGGGTGGCTGCAAAGGGGAGGAGGAGACACAGGGCAGATTGACTGACAGGTTTCAGAGCAGGAAGTGCAGGGGACCTGGTGATGCTGCTGCCATATCACGCAAAAAAATATCACGCATAAATATCTTCAAAACTATGTAAAATAAACAATGGAAATAAATTGCAAAAACTCTCAGGAGAGCAATTCCTATTAATTTACCCAAAGTAATTTTTGGACCACAGTTCCTCTTTAATACAGAAGGGCCCAGGGCACTAACTTAACCTTTACCTGCTGTAGTTCCTCAACAAAACAATATTGGGGGGTGAGAATTATCAATCCTACACCCCTGTCACAGACACTTTCATTGTTAAAAAGTTAATTATTAAACTGTAATAATTATTAAACTGTACTGTCTAAGGGAAACAACTTGGCAACTCCCATCCTGTATTCCATCGCATCCTTTTCTCCCATAAAGAATATTCTGTGCACTCAATAAGCTGAAACTGCCCAGTATTATGCTTAATGAATGTTAGTATATTATAGTATTTGAGGTTGAACCAACCCTATCTAGCAATATCCTTATTTCCTGCCTAAAGGTGACCATACATTAGGCCGATTTTATGTATAATTCGACATACAATCTGACATTTCCATCGATTGGCCGAAAAATTGTACATTTTCACAATCTTATCACGTGACATTAGATGGTAAAATCGATCGTAATTACAATTGGGAAAGTCGTTTTTTTTAATTGATTGGTAAAATGATTGTAGTGTTTCCTGAAGCTCCAATTAAATGTTAATGTAATGTAACCTCACAATGGAGGACATTCAACATTAATCACAAAACAAACTGAATGTCGAACAATATTTATGGTACATCTTAGTACAATTAACATTGTACATCTGTCTATGGAAGTATCGGTCGGTTTGAGATCGTAATTACCATTAATTAATTATCATCTTAATAGTATATAGTCACCTTTACTGTTGATCCAGAGGGAGGCAAAAACCCAGCACAAAATTTATGAAGGGGAAAAAAATTCCTTCGACTCTACTTTATGTATCAATACCAGTAACTTGTAACATTCCTTGTTTGTAGAAACTCATCCAGCTTTTTATTAAACTGACCAATGAACCTGCCATAACAATTTTTTTTTACTTTAGTTACCCTTTACGTTTGGCTGCCATAGTAATGGATAAGTAGATCAGTAGGTGTTTTTACCCTTGTCGGGTTGAGAGTTAAAAAAAAACTTTTTTGATGATTAGTTTTTTTGACTTTAGTTACCCTTTACGTATGGCTGCAACAGTAATGGAGGGGTAGGTCAGTAGCTGTGTGTACCTGTATCAAGTTGGGGGTTAAAAAACAAAGTTTTTTGATTATTGATCAAAATTAGCTTTTTTGAATTTAGTTACCCTTTAAAGTAATTAAATTCTTTAAAGGGTAATGGATAAGTAGATCAGTAGGTGTGTATACCTGGGTCTGGCTGAGGGGTATGTCTTTTTTGTGTTTACAACCATAAAACTATCTTTTATTGAGGATAAATCTAAATTTGTTTTTTTTCTTTACTTACCCTTTAAGTATGGCTGCCACAGTAATGGATAAGTAGATTAGTAGGTGTGTGTACCTGGGTCTGGTTGAGGGGGTATGTCTTTTTTGTGTTTATAACCATAAAACTATCTTTTATTGAGGATAAATCTAAATTAGTTTTTTACTTTAGTTACCTTTTAAATATGGCTTCCATGGGAATGGAAAGGTAGGTCAGTAGGTGGGTGTACCTGGGTCTGTGTGGGGGGTTGGGGGTATCACCATTTGTATTTATGACCATGAAAAAAACTGTTTTGAAATATCCACATTTGAGGATTGTTACCATTATAGTCTATGGGAAAAAATGTCTGGAAATACGCAGCTAACGCCGTAACGCTTCCGCGGATTCCTTAGCTAGAAAATAGCACACTTCTCCTATATGCCCCGCACGTCTGTACCGAATTTAATGTCTCTAGCTCAAAAATTGTGGGAGGAGATACGGTCCAAGGAAGCGGAAGAATAAAACGGAAGAAGAAAATGAAGAAGAAATAGAAAGAACAGTAATTTGGCTTTTTCAAATTAACAAGCATTCAGGGGGCTAACTACCAGGGGAGCCCCCCCAGACCACCACTATATATGAAGTACGGAGGGGCTCCATTATAGTTTTGCTGGGGGGCCCAATGTTACGCCACTAAAACCAGAAACTTTCTCACTATTCTCGCGCTCTACAATTAAGTTAGGGATGCTTATAGAGAAAAAGACAATTAGCAACTGTGTAATTGTGAGGAAGAGTCTGCAGGGATTGCTATAGTGATTTCACTGAACCCCAGTCTCACATTTGTTTTGTTGTCAATTAGGATCCATCAGAAAAATCCTAAAATAACAACACTAAATGAATTCTCTGTTTAGGAATTTATAAGGAATAGCAATAATGTGTGCTGTTCCTTCTACTAGATGTATATGTTGTCAATCTAAACCAACATTTTCTGAGCTGTAAGTCATCATTAGCTTATTCATTATTTTAGTTACTCACCTGATTCAAGGCAAAGCACCAGGAGACGTTGGAACATAACTATGTTATGCTTTCACTTTTTAGTCTGCGCAAAAATTTCAAATTCACTGGCAATAGTTTATAGGGTTATATTTTAACTTTATTTAATTTGTACTAGCACTTTGATTCTCCTTTAACAAAACTGCTCAAATGATCCCTGCTTTAAAGAAACATTAGCACTTACACTCCACATGGCACAACATAAATATCATTATAGAAAGAAGAAATATGTACAGTCCCTACTCCACTGATCCCAAATGCTGGGTATATTCCAGCTGTGGCCCCCTGCTGGCCTTTAATAAGAATACAGTACTGTACACCATTTGTTCCACTCACATTTTATCTTTCTTCTAACTTCAACATTTTTATTTGCTATTATAAAACATACTTGCTCTACAATAAAGGTTTTGATACCATTTACCTGATAGTAAAGGTTTAAAGTAATTGTGGCTGGGATGTGCTGAATAACAAATAATTTAGAGGGAGATTCAATAAAAGTTCTTATCGTTAAAAATGGTGCTAATTTTGCCCCAACCGATCAGATCTTATTTAACATTTGAAAGCTAACATCTGATTGGTTGGGACAAAATTAGCACCATGTTAAACAATAAGAACTTTTATTGAATAACCCTATTAGCCTTTTTTAGTAGTCTTCTCTTGTATAGCGTGGTCATGGAACTAAGCTCAGTGCCAGTAATCTTCTTTGCCTGCCTAATAGCTCTCAAAAGTGCTACCTTATCGCTTACAGTGCAACTTCTATACCATGTCAAAAAACTGTGGCACAATAGTGTACAGAATGACAACTTCAAGCAACTATTGTATAATGTATAGGAGATTGGTCGGGCGATTGCAGCCATAGTACGATCGCCGAGCACCCATAAATTAAATGATGGTCAGAAGAAACTGCTGTTCGGTGCACCATTGTGCGCCATGATCGCATGTGTGTACAAAGCTTAATAGAACAAATGATCTGGCAACCAAGTTGTCACCTTTCCCTTTAAGACACAAACACATAAAATCTCCATGCAGAAAGGCTGATTGTATTAAAATACCAAGCATGATAAATTACTTCATAAATAACAACTATATACAAACTTGTAATACAGGTTAAGTAGATTTCAAAATTGTTTAGGCTCAATCTTTCACAAGATCCAGAAGATTACTTTTACTCTACCACAGTAAATCTACCTATCTTTCCTGAAAATTGCTTTTAATCTGCCACAGTCTCTCAAAGTTTGCATTCCAACTGCATACTCTAATATTACTCATTTAATATCTGTTGTATTCAATTAGATCAACTGGACTTGAAATGTAGTTCTTGAAGACGTTTCGCTAGTCATCCGACTGGCTTTCTCAATTCAGAATGACTTGTACAAGAATCTGTGGCAATTATGTACCCTGGAAAATCCCAATTAGCATATCACAGCCAGGTGTTAAGGGTGTGATTAGATAGTGGCTAAGAGGTGTTATAGGAACGCCCAGAGTAAGGTGTTAAAACAGCATTGTACATGGCAGACAGTTGGTGTCGAACCCCCCCACCTCTATTTAGGCTTGGTTTCTTTATTTTCACATAAATGGCCTCCTTAACACCTCTCTTGAACCAGTCACGTTCCTTCGCCAGTATGTGAACATTACAATCTTCAAAGGTATGTCCTTTATCCTTAAGATGCAGGTACACGGCTGAGTCCTGACCCGAGGAATTGGCTCTTCTGTGCTGGGCCATACGTTGATGCAGTTGCTGTTTGGTCTCCCCCACATACAAATCAGAGCATTCTTCACTGCACTGCACTGCATATATGATGTCGCTTTTCTTGTGTTTTGGTATTGGGTCTTTCGGATGTACCAATTGCTGCCTCAGTGTGTTGTTCGGTTTAAAGCAGACAGGGATACGATGTTTTTTGAAAATTCTTCTTAATTTCTCGGAGACCCCTGCTACATATGGGATGACCATGTTCTTCCTCCTGTCTTGCTTTTCCCCTTCACTGTTGGTATTCGTGTTCTTTTCTTTCCTTCTACTTCTTTTGACAAAGGCTCATTTAATAGTTATGCTGATAGAAAAAACACAGTACAGAGCTGCAGAGCTAGAATAATGAAGTGAATCTGATCTTAGCACAGCTTTGTGCAAAGCTTTTCTCAATAGTGTACCTATCTGAAGGGAAATAAAACCTTCACTATCTAAAGGGAAATAAAACCTTCACTAACTGAAGGGAAATAAAACCTTCACTATCTGAAGGGAAATAAAACCTTCAGAGCAGATTAATCCGTCTCTTCGTTTTTTTAAATATCACAATTAAACCCTGACGCACTGACTAAGACAAGAATGAGAGAATTAGTTCTCACTAAAATCAAGTGTTTTGAGACACCTTACTATATTATGAAGTTAGGCTGAGGCCACACTGGACTGGATGGTAACGAGTACGAAATGCACATGCATTACCATAAATTGCGCTGTGATTTGAGGAATATTCCTCACTTCCATGTGTTTCCCAAGCACAAACGGAACTTGAGACATGCACTAGTGTGGCCTAGCCCTTAGACTGAAAAAAGTGATAAAATCTACTCTTTGCAAATGACAGGGTGAAAAAGAACAAGGGAAATTAAAACTTTGAAGTTAGGAGAAAGACATAAGGTGAGTGAAAAAAAGGTGTACATGTCCTTTAATAGAAAGGGTTATCAGAACCGAATACTACTACAATACACAGTATATATATTATTTATATATATAGATCTTCAGCTTAAAACTGCATGCCAGTACACATAAATACTTACCATGGTTGTTTCTTGTATAGATCCAAAGCTATTTATGAAAATATTAACCACAACATCCACTGGAATACCTGAAAACAAAAGACATTTTGTATTGGTGACAGAATTAAAAAGATAATTAAGGAGGTAATAAGCTGCACACAATAAATTGAAATGTATGCAAACATTAAAAAAATGTAATCAATACTTTGCAAATTGAAGGGAAAGCCAGAATAATAACTGGTAGATCTGTTTAGAGAAATTAGATAGCTATGCACCATTAATGCAAAAAGATGATTAAAATAAGCCTACCTTCAACTCTTATTGTAATCTACGGTACTTTGCAAGTAAAATTTGTGTTTACAAATAAAATTTGTATATGTTCTACAACCTTACTTCAACCTCCCACCTCCCCTTATAAAGTATCCAGGATGATGACCTAAGCCACTAGGTTCTAACTCCTGTGTTTTGCCAAATTCCCCCATACCTGGGCTTGATGTCCTGGTCTGGCAGCTGCACCTCACTTAGTCTGGGTGCATTACCGATAAACCAGAATGAATTCTAATTTTATAATAAATGGGTTCCAGGGAAGAAAAAAAATTGGGGGGTGGAGGTGAAGCTTGCAATGCAATTATGCATAACACTATTAGGGAGATTCACCCAGAGCCACAGGATCTCCTGAATGCACTTTACCAGAGACTGTGTGGCTCTGGGTGAAATTAATGCCAGGATCTGCCGCACAGCCCCTGGTGAATGGCTTGTGGTAGCTTTGTGTCTGTCTCTTGTGATAAGAGTAAGAAAAAAAGAGTTGATGGATCAATCTAAAATTTTGCTATAGGTTCCAGTCATTTCTAGCTGCATATTATATCCTCACATAACCAATAGCCAAATATTGCCACTGGGTCCCAAATAGAGATGGCCGAAACTGCTAGGTTTTCGGGTTTTCAGATCTCAGGAAAACCCAGAAGATCCGGAAATGGAATTTACAATCAGGACTTCAGTGCGTTTTTTCTATTTTTATTGAACGTTGGAGGCTATTTCCCAAAAATAACCTTGAATGTTCGATAACCCCGAAAATACGATCGGAAACTATTTTCGGGTTTCCAATTGTATTTTCGGGGATTATCGAATATTCGAGTTTATTTTCGAAAATAGCCTTGAACGTTCAATAAAAGTCAAAAACGCGCTCCGATGTCCAGAAATCTGAGCGTTTCATCCGATTTTGGACTGAATATTTGGATTTCAAAACTGAGTGGTTCCGTGTCTGAGTCGGATCTCTAGTCCCAACAAAATTAGTCATCTTTTTTACCAGACCTAGATTGGGATAAACTAGGCTGCTTTCCAGTGTTAACCTTACCCACTTAAATGATCTTAACTTTAAATGGAATAAACAGGCGGACACAGAGATGGGTGTAAATAAACAGCCACAGCTTTATTTAACACATTACAACATGTGTTACCACAATTGGCCAGATCTTAATTTCTACATCCTTGCGTTAACTCCAATGAACTCCCAGCCATAGCCAATGCTAAATGCTAGGCCTCTGGATCCCCAGAGGGCATGTAACGGCTTCCGAAACCATACCGTTCGCAAGGATGTATCCGCCAGCTGTGACTCCAAAAAACCACTCTCCTTAACATAATTTTTTTAAAAAAAATTTTAAACCACACATAACAAAATAACCTCAAACCTTAACTTTGGGGAGGGAGGGAGGGGAGAAGTAATGATTCCTCTGGCAATGTAATCAAAATGGCGCCTGGACCTCGTGGCCGCCCCCTTCTTATAGCCTCGCGTGATGTCATCCGTGACGTCACGTTCCCAGGCCACGCGAGGCCCAGCACGGGCAATCAGAGCGCACGCACCGACGCGCTGAGGTCATTAGTGCGCACCGCGACCGAGACCCGCGAGGAGGGGCTTGGCTAGCTGACTACAGCTCCCAGCATCCTCGGCTGACATTCCCACTCAAGGTCAGATGCCCCGTCCCCTAACCCGGGCCGGAGCTATCATAACTAAGAAATGCCACTCTGCCTATAAATAAATGTTATGACTGATATGAGTGATAATATAGTTTGTGTCTAAACCAGAAAAGCCATTCAAAAACAGCAAACACAATAATGTTCATGAAGCTGCAGCAAAGGGTAAAGATACTGTATATTTCCATTAGTAATGGCACACATGCTTCTTTTTTTTGCTGTGCCTCTAAAACTGGTTGCTACAGCAACTTCCTTTTGCAATTGCAAGTTATTGTTACTGCAGCCCACGCAGCAGCAAAAAGTACTTTAACAGAGCAAATCTGTTCTTTATAATTTACCTCATCGCTCAAACGTGGGTGCTAGAAGAGCAATGGAAATAGTTTTATTATTATTAATATTGACTTGCTTTAAATGATGGGGCTCAATGCACAGCTTTTTTTAAATCAATATTTACAAGTTCTATTAATCAGAATGAATTGGATGTGATGCAGACAAGATTTCTCTATTACTTAGCTATAAACAAAAAAAATTTCCTACTGCCTATAAAAACATTGTGATGCTATATTGTACAGCAGATTGACTCTTAAGTGCCCATACATCTATAAGATTTTACTTACCCGACCGAGCGCTCACCCATGTTCCTTCGATCCTGCCGGAACCGCTTCTCCCGATCTTCCATTCGACCACATGCGATCCGCAAAATGAATGTGATTTTGCGATCGCATGTCGGCCGAATGTAAGATCGGAATAAGTCGGTTCCAGCAGCATCGATGAACATCGGGTGAGCGCTCGGTCGGGTAAGTAAAATCTTATAGATGTATAGGCACCTTTACTATGGCAGTGAAAAGATCAGGTTTAATCCTTCTGTGAAAATTTACAGCAACTCTGCTCTATTTTTAAAAATGGCATAATGGAGTGCACACAGCTACACAGGGCTCCTCTGGGAATCGTATATTGTATTTAATAACAGGTGCCCAGGGCAATAGCATAACATGAGATATAGCTAAATAAATAACTGTATTAAATGGCAAAAGATATGTAAATACCTTGACCTCTTGACAGTGATTTGCTTATATAAATGGAGTTCTTGCTAAGGAATCAATACTGGTTTATCTCCCAATGAATGTGACACCCGAGAAAGGACTGGGTGAATATGCCGCATTACATTAGCACTGATCCAGTGAAATTTCAAACCATTGATAGCAAAACCATCTTTTAGGAAGTGCAAACAATGGTTATCTGCAAAGGTGGCTTTTTTAATCTATCACTTAGTTAAGTCAGCAGAACTATGATAAGTACAGTATGTGCCCTATGTTTTAAAGGACAACTCCACCCTCATAATGATATATTTTATACCTTGTTGTATCTTTGTTAATGTGCTTTGTCAATTGAGATGATGCTTTCTGGAGAGTTCCTGTTTAACCTTGTGAAAACTTTTGTATGGCCTCTGAAAAGAAGTAAGGATGGAAGAGGAGACTCACCCCTGCTCAGTCTAGCAAATACCCACATATATTTTTAAGTGTTGGAAAGGATGAATAAATGGCATGGTAAGATCTACATGTTACTTCACAAACAACATTAAGCTATATATAAATCAGAATACATGGGCCGTTAAGGTAAATTTGCTATCAAATGAAAACAGCATGCTTAATATAGATATCTATTACATATAGTACCTTTGAAGTTTGGCCTTATCCTTGGATCATAGCTGACCAAAAGCCTGTTCAGTATGTTGCTAGTGGAGTTAGCAGGGACTCTTGCAAGATCTTCCGCAGATAGTTGGCTGCAAATAACCCAAAAAAACTATACAGTTGAAATATGATTTGCTATCATAATTTAGTTGGAAATTATTTTTTTTTCTACATAGCATCCTGAAGTTTCTCAAGTTTAATTTAATTTAGGTACATTCCTCTCTTTGAAAGACCCTCCCCAACTCCCCAAACCCTCCCCACCTGCTGACCAGTTACCAGGATGGCACAGTAATTCCAGATACTGGTTGGCTTTGCTTTTATAGAACTTTTTCATAGAAGTTTTTTTCCCTAAAAGCTTTTTAAACATTTTTAACAATTTATTTTTTTAATGATGATATATAGCTAGATCAACTCCCCATAATCTCAAGACCATTGTAGTTTCACAACTGAAGAGTGACTCTGTATGCAGTAAATATATGTACTGTAAGTATATATAATTTTATTAATAAAATAAGTGCCACTTGAGTACCTAGTGTTGTTCATTCCACAATAAAAGCCACAAACTCTCAAAGAAACAGCTAATTAGTCTTAGCATTTTTATATCAAAATAGCAATAGGTTGAATTCAACATAGTTGGATTTAACATCCATAATTAATAGACTATTCGATGATAAGGCCAGTCATTTGTCTGAATGTCACAGGAATGCTAAGATTACCATGTTATGTAAGTTCTCAGGCTAAGGCAAGAGAATCCATTTTACAAAGCATGTGACCAGGGAGAGCTTCACGAAAAATAGGGAATCATTTTCATTCTTCTGTTTTCAACTCTTCATTCTTCAACTTGTCTTAACAGGAATTTTAAAAATCAGTCTAATACATTTCTTTCCTTTTACTTCCTTTATGTCTAATTAGATCTGCATGCTTGAGAAAACTTACCAGACCACTGAGCCATAGACTGATAGTCACCTGCAGGTAATTTCTTTATGCTCAGCAGGTTCTTCATTTGAAGCAAAAACCAACATTGTAAGTTTCAATAAAAATGTTTGATTTTTACAAGGTACCGAAGAGAGGGTAATGTCAATGCACTTTCACTTCTGATGTAAGTGATCAAGATGTATCTTCTATAATATTTAAAATCAACTGGACCTGAAAAGATTATATATTTAAAAAACCTATTGGGTGTGAATTTGAATGACTGTAAAAAACTATGGAGCAGAGCCTTCTTATCTGCTCCATTTTTATGCTCTGTGGAGGGCTTTTTGCTCTTTTTGGCCCACTTCTCCTTACGCTTTTTAGCTGCCTTGTCTATTGTACTTTTTCATTATCATAACAACATACAGGGATACAGGGAGATGTAATAACAGCTCTTAAAAATTGTGCTAATTTTGCCCCAACCAATCAGATGTTATTTACAATTTAAAAACTAGCATCTGATTGGTTGGGGCAAAATTAGCACCATTTTCAACGATAAGAACTATTATTACATCCCCCTGATAGGATACTATCCTTGTCTATATCCTCCCCTTCCTTGTTTGTACCTAGAATAAAATTTTCTTAATCAATACATCAACATAAACATAAAGACTAGGTTTTGAAGGTACACAACAGAGAAACAGCATTTAACCACAAGGTTTAACACCAAAAACCCACTGCAACTATTACAATAACTAAATTTAAATATCAACAAACTTGCTTAACTTAAACTCTTAAACCTCGCTAAATGAAGGTAATTGCTACAATAGCTATTAAAAAAAAGGTAAGGCCCTACTATATCACTCCAAAAACCCATTACGATTTTGAGAAAGGTAGGGTGCTGGATTTTTCTCATTACACCATGCACCTCCCTTTTATTATTTAAATTAAGTTAAATGACAATGCATGTTATGCACACCAAAAATAGCATACGTTGTGAAAACGCAGTGCAGCACAGATAGAGGGCGTCCATAGTGCACATTTTGTGAATAGTGGAGCCTATCCCTGAATATTGAAAACTTCATCAGTGCACTCTCTCTATCAAATAACACATACATACCTGCGCTAATCAAAAGCAATTACGGAACTGATCTAATATGACATCATACAATCTAATGTGTTCCTTGCCACACATTTTCTAAAAATATATTTATTTTTATTACACGGTTCTCCTAATAAACTCAGATACTTACCCTGCCCTCCACTGCCCCCCTTCCCCAGTGGTTGCCACTTCCTCCTAAAGCTTGGTAAGACTTGTGCAGAGGAGACGGCCTGATCCACAGTAGTCATTCACTGGCCTTGATGTTATCTGCCATAGCTGTCATAGCAAAAGAACAGAGAAGAGGATGGCGGAGTGCAGGGTGAGTATCTTTGTTCTGGAAGACCAACGAAGTACAGTAAGCACGGTTTACAAAGTAAGGGTTATCAGGGATGAGGAAGATAAATATAATTTTTTTTCAAAAGGGTGGGCATGGCCTTTAAATTATTGCCCTTACAATAAGCCTAAATTGTCGGATGTCTTATTGTGGGTATCAGTAGACCAACAATAATATGCAAACAGTTCAAGGTTATGCCCCTTATATTACAGAAATTAGCATCCCATAGTTTCTGGGTACAACAAAGACTGGAAATAGTCTCAGTCTTTCTTGTACGAATATTATGTTTCTCCCAGCATCACCAGTTTCAGGGTACACAGGTCATTAATTGTTTCTTGAAAGTTAAGAAAAGTGAAGAGTAGGAGGTGTCAGTGAGTCATCCGGTCCCTGCTTCCTCTCTGTCCTCTGATAGGCCCTCCCCCCCTCCCTCCGGGTCACATCTGTCAGCTGCATCCCCTAGCTATATAAACTTTTTACTATGTGTAGCCCACCTCATCCCACCCCAAACTGCAGATTTATTTTTGCAAGAAAAGCCACAGAAAGATACTTACAAACCTTTGTTCCCCCAGTCCTCTCAATAGCTGGCAGCCACATCTGTTATTAGCTGCTGGCTAGCCAATCACAGATGTGGCTGCCGGTCCTGTCCCTCTCTGCTGCCTCCTGGAAGCAGAGAACCAAGAACAGAGCGCTGGGGGATCAAATGTATCACAGTATCTTTCTGTGGCTTTTCTAGAAAAGTAAATCGGCGGTTGAGGGGTCTCAAGGCTTGAGAAAGGATCACACAGGATTCGAAACATGTTTCAATAAATGGTGTTATAGCAGTTTATAACCTGCGTGAACGCCTCCTCATTTTTCAGAAGTAACGTGATCTATCTGGGTTAAGATCCAAATTCAGCTCAATCAATTTTCTGTGTTAATGACCTATATTCAGATTTATTTAAATTTAGTCTTAAATAAGTAAAAGGTGTGTTGGAAAAATGTACAGATATGGTAGAGATGTCAGCATCAAACATTATTAGGATCATCATCATCAAATAGACAAACCCTGTGCTCAGCCACCATCAAGCCTTTTACAGTATTTCTTTATTTTTTTTGAGCACTCAATAGCTAGGGCAAACAGGACAGGTATCCCTGACTAGCGTGATGGGGGAAGAGATATGGGTAGGAATTTTAAGAATGCCTGGAGAAAGTTGTCTGCCTGGATTTTGCTGACCTTTCTTGAGATTAGCCTTGGGAACAGACTTCTCTGGAAAGTGCATTTACCCACTTATATTTTTTTGGGCGAACTCAAACCTTTTAGCAATCCCCCCCCCCCCCTTCCTTTTGCTGTATCTAGAATGAAGACCTATAAAGTAAGATTCTTACCTATGGGACTACAGCAGAAAATTAAAAATACCCTCAAAGCTATTGCTGCCACTAATCCTGTTCCCTCTCCTGAACCATAGGATGTAAATTGCAGCTTGGATGTATGTTTTAGACTGCTCTACTCAAAGAGATGATGTCCTGGGTACAGCAAAATGTTAGGATGGTTGCTGAAAGGCTTTAGTTCCCATTAAAATGCCTTACTGACAGATATTTTCTGGTGAAATAAGCAGGTAAATTTAACAGTTATAAGGAAGGCACAAATTACAGCTTCATTCCTTGCAACTCTCCCCCCACCCCCGCATCAAAGGAAAATTTACTACTTTGCCTGATCCCTTTTTGCTCAATAATTAATAAGATGGAAACAAAAACAGCCAGATTTTTTGGGATATACCAAAAGTTATTTTTTGTTTTATTACAAAATGTTTACAGTAACCTGTATAAAATACTATAAATGTATGGATATTTACACAATGTCCTAGGTGGGAGCCATGCCAAATTCTTATTGCCAAATGTGCCACAGCATAAAAAAATCTGAGAAGCACTGCTATGGGATGTTTACACTTTGCTTTTATATTATAGCACTTACTGAACTTAAGTTTAAACGAACCATTATTCCATAGCAGAGCTGCAAATAGTACACATAATACATAATAAGTAAATGCAGCCTGGAGGTAAACTTATCCCAGTTATAAAAAGAACATTGTAAACTATTTTAATCTTCCAGCAATGTCAGCATCCTTGAGGAACTTAACTGTGCACACAGGAATTTTGGACATAATCCAGAAATCGCTAAAAAATAAACCTAAAATTTCGAATTCTGCATCGTGTAATTTTATGGTTTCTCTACATAAGGTGACATTTCCAACCCTGGGGCAGAATTATTCAGACCATACGGACAGCATGAACATTCCCTCTATACTGTGCGCTCATGTGCGTACAGCTTAAAGTATTGCATACAAGATATTCTGCTGAAATAGAATCACTATGGTGAGTGGCACACACAATATCATTTTGTAATCAACACAGATAATATACATCTGCACACACAGGTGAGCTAAAAATTAGAGGAAACAGGACTGCCTGTGCTAAAGATGTGTTACTTCATGAAGATGAACACAAAATATTTAGGAGCTTTCAATGTTCCATTAACTCTTTAGCACTATGGCCTGATTAGAAAAGTAAATATCAATTAAAGGAATGGTATAGTCCAAAATGAGTTAACATAAATGTGCTGTCTTAAAGACTTCTGCTAAATACTTTGATAATGTGTTTAAATAGTTTTAGTGATATTTTTATGTTTACGGTATGTTTTTTGAGAAAGGGGTGGAGGCAGACAAAGGGTCTAATTGTTTTCTGCATATTAAGCTATTGACATTATGTATTTATGTATTGTTACATTTATATAGCGCTACTTTGGGATGCAATACATTAACTCATACAAGAGGAAAATGAAATAATATATATATTGATATCATAAAAGTGACTAAAACTTTATGACACAAATAAAGAGGTTCCTGTACCAAAGATTTTACAAGCTAAGGGATTATTGTTTTTCCTGGCTATTCATGGCTCTGAGGGCATAGAAAAATTCTTCCCACCAACCATGTTCTCTTTCACATCCAGATCAAACAATACACTGATTCCTTATTTGGATGAATCAATGCAAAGGGTACATGTCAAATTACGAATAAGACCTTTGAAACAAAAACTTTCTGCTCATTTAACTAATCTTAATTATAACTGGACAGGTAGAATTTTTCCCATTGTCCAGAGAAGCTGGGTTAACTAGCCACATGGGGAGGTCATTGCACTTCTTTCCGATTAGTTGCCACATCCCTCCATAGCTTTTTTCTTATCTAGGAAGTTCCTCAAAAGGCTCCTCCCTCCTCCCCCTATTTATATGATACAGGTGATGCAGAAACAGATCACAGAAATGAAGGTTCAATTTCTCGGGGATACCCTAAAGAAGTGGTGGAGCAAGCATTACAAAGAGCTTTTATATGTACACAAATAAAATTGAAATTGACACTAATGTGAATAATCTTTGTTGTAGTATTAAATTTAGTACATTGGGCATGCAGGCCAAACAAAGTATTATAAATAATTGGAGTTTTAAACTGGATAGCAGTTTAAAACTTGGCTTTACCAGGCAAACCATTGGTAGCATTGAGAAGAGGAAGTAATCTTAGAGATTTATTGGTTAAAACAGATCCTATAGCATGTTATCAAGGGGGATCTAGTAATAATTGGATACCAAAAAGACCCCCTGGTTGTTATAAATGTGATAAATGTTTGTCTTGTGAACTTATGATCCCATCAAAAACTTTTAAACATCCTCATACAAATAGGATGATTAATATTCGTCAAGTTATTAAATGTACAACAATACATTTTGTATATATGATTATGTGTCCCTGTAATCTTGCATACATAGGGAAAACGGATTTGACTTTGCGTATTCGAATAGATGGTCACCGTTCTGCAATTACCACGGCTTTCAGGGATGGTTACATTAATAAACCAGTAGCCAAACACTTTTTTAGAGAAAAATCATGTACTATCATCTTTAAGATATACTGAATAGCGATAGAACATGTTCCAATTCATAAACGGGGAGGTGATATATCTAAGCGTTTATTGCAACGTGACTTATTGGATTAAAACATTAAATACAGTGAGCCCCTATGAACATTGTTCGTTTAAATGCTTCCTTAATGACAGATTTTGATAAGTTCTCCAGGTATCAAGATATTTATATTTCTTCTGTATTCTGAATATTATGAATAATTAATTAATTTATCTACGGTTTAGAATCCTATAATATTATCATCATAATTATACTACAATCATGTTGTCCTTTATATTATATACTGTATATTGATTGGAATGATTTTAAAATATTTTTTATCACTTATTTATTAGCACTGAAAACTATACACTTTAACATTGAATATCTTTAAAAGATTGTTATGATATTAAGATATTATTGACACTATGCACTTTAGATTTATACACTGTAATCTAATAGTACTTTATAAATGATATTGATATAGACATATGTCTCTGTTTTAATTAGATTGCAATATCTGTTTACATATGTTAATTTTTGTGTCGTACTGATGATGTCACTGTGTGGGTGTGATACATGGGTAAATAAGGCACATAGGGGGTGCTGTGTACAGGCTTAATAAAGGCTGTAGGAGACGAGCCAAAACGTTTCTGATACACTATATGAATAAAAGGGTTTTTTTGAGTGCACCATCTTGCTTCTTTCTATTCAATTTGGATATTGGATTGCACCTGGGCAAGTATACTGTGAAGTGTGAGTGCCTACACCTATCTCTATCTCTCTGTCTCTCTCTCTCTCTCTCTCTATATATATATATATATATACATATATATATATTATATATATATATAGTTAGTATACGACCTGATAGCACTCCACTATGATAAATCCAGAACCCGGGTGACTAATCCATACATATCCTCCGAAAAAGCACTCGACAGGTCTTTATATCAAAGAGCAATAATTCCTTTATTAGTTCAACAGTCTACGCGTTTCAGCCCGACCAGGGTCGTCGTCAGGACTCTAGAAATCCGGAAAAATCCGCCGTTCGCGAACGGGATAAATCCGTGGCGGATCCGGGTTCAGATCCGCGAACCGGCCATCCCTACATAGGAGATTGAATTGGCAGAGGAGCTACCAATGAGATGGGGGGGGGTATAGGATATTACATATAGGAATGGTGAATATGTATGTGTGCACTATCTCACTATTACCATTTAAATGACCATCAATAAATGTGTAAAATATAACACTGACTTATATAGGTACAAGACAAAATATACAAAATATATAAACTGAGATTCCTATTTTAATATGGGATAGTCAAAATGGGAGGTTAAACCACACCCCTGTGATTGCTCCATGTGAATATTGAAAGGAAGTATAATCCCCCCAAAAAATCTGTATGCTACACAGGACATGATGTGTATTGTAATGGACATATATACCAAGGCTCCTTATATACCACATACAGCCTGCAGGTGGTATCAGTGAGTAATAAAAGACAAGACATCCCTGCTCTCTATGGCTAGGAGGACAGAAAGTGAAAGCAGATAGAAGTGTGTGGTGTGGGCTCCTGATTGTACTGATCTGTTTGGTTTGAATTATTATACAGTCTGTGATGGAGAGGTGTGATCACTTGCACAGTGTGATGATTGACTGCAACACAAGATCCTGTTACCACCTGTTGGAAGGACAGATTTCTGGTCAGACAATTTACCTTATTGGATACAAACTCTGAGGCAACAGATAAGTTAACAACAACTTACAAGGACACACAATATAAAGACCTGGTGAATATTTAAAGGGCAACTGTGGTCTCAAAACAAGTTAGGGTTAAATGAAAGCCTGCCGTGTTTCTTTTAAAATGAGCTGACAATGACATCTCTGGCTGGAGCCTGTGAGTCATTACATTGGGGTGAATGTTCAAACTTCCTGCTTCTAGTAGGTGGAGTGACATCACCTGACCTCTGTCCTGCCCCGTCCCCCCCTGGGGGAGAAGCATGCTCAATTAAGACTTAATGCTGGGGAAATCAGGAAGTATCTGGGGGAAAAAATGACAGTTGAGAAGGGGAGCATATTTATGAAAAACAGAAAGTGTTCAAGCAGGAAGTAATATTGCTAAACCTTTCCAGCAATAACTTCTCACAAATTATATCTAGAGATGTGATTTAGGTTTTATTTTAAAGGTACAATGTAAGGCTTTTTATATAATTCTTACTAGTTTGGAAGAATTTGAGACCACAGTTACCCTTTAAATTGGTGCACCATAGGCAGGGACTATTCTATTACTGCACATGTTATGTAAGGAAACTGTTTATGTTTTTTATTAAACTGTGGCAATACTTAGTGTTAAATGTAATTAAAACTTGTTTATCATGTTTAAAATAAGTAAGTGCACTGTCTGGTTTGTGCCAGACCACCAGAGTAACACACTGTGTGCTATGCTACCCATAATCCTTCCATAAAATAGTGATCTGGTACAAATTAGTGGCAGCGGTGCTGGTAATACCATTAATTCTACCTGTTTTCTCTGTACATTTGATCTCTGTGTTAAGCTATGGAGGGTGCTACTGAATGTATTGATTTAAATCCTCCTGTCCTTGTCCTGCAAATCAAATGGCCCAATTACACTCAGTATCTCTACCAGGCCTAATTGCCAAACCTATTTTTAAACCTGATCCATTTGATGGGGTAACTAGATAGTGGACTGATTGGCTAGAACTATTTGAATTGGCAGCCACTATTAATGTTTGGGATGAATGTGCTTGCTTGCAAGTCCTTTTGCTTAGTGGTAAAGCCAGGCAGGTATACCAAGGATTTAATACTGAAATAAAAAGCAGTTATCAGTTATTAAAAAGTGCTCTGAAGCAAGTTTTTAAATTAGATCTGTATGAAAGAGGATATAAAGGATAATACTTTGCATGTTCCTGTCCATTTCTCTAGGTAACCTGGGAATAAGAAATATTTGTTTATATATTAGATTATAAGGCTGTGAGGTACCTTCTGTTATAAGAAGGCTCGATTTCATTTTATACTCAGAGGGGAGCTTCAAGCTCCTATAACCTTAACTAACCTTAAAGGACAACTTAAGCCACAGAACAACACTGAACCAGATGGCAGAACACCTTAATATAAAACCTGTAATCTGTGTCTTACCTCTCATTTTGATACGGGTGCTGGGAAATTTACCTAAATAACATATGGTTTGTGCTTTACTTCACAGCATTCTAGTATCACACAGTTTGGTCAACGACCATTATGTTCTGCACATGCTCAGTCCTTAGCTATGGCAGAAACTTGTTACAGTTGGTCACACCCATTAGTAATCTGTAGCCAATCCTTTTACAGGACAGATAAAGCAAGGAAGCATGTGAGAATATATAAGGTCAGTGAGAAATACGTGTTTATATGTTAGATTATTAGGGCAATGCTATTATAATTACATGAGGCTGTGAGGTACCTTCTGTTATAAGATGGTTCAATTTTATTTAATATTTATATTCTGTGGGGAGCATTAAGAACCCTTAACCCTACCTCACCTTAATCTATAAAACTAATCAGTATACTGTGGCTCCCAAGTCGTAAGCAGCTATAAAAGTGCAACATGCTGCGGTGAATACAGCATGTTTATCTGGATCCTGTTTAGTGTCTCAGGTCACCCAATGGAGATGTTTAGTTTTAACCATACAGTGTGGCAGAATTGCCTGGGTCTATTCTCAGACCTGCAGGTTTATCCTATTTGGTTCCACTGGATGCTGGTGATTATCTAAATATCAGTTTAAAATATACCTGTGTAAAGATTCTATATCCACTGTATCCACACTTAGCAAAACACACACACACATAATTTCCACTCTGCACTAGAGATGTCCGAACTTCGCAAAATCCGGTCCGCTCGAGGATCCGCAAATTTTCGAAAAAATGTTAAAATCTGAAAATCCGAGAAATCCGCGGTACGGAAGTTCGGAAGGCGGAAAATCCGGAAAAATCCGCCATTGGCGAACGGGATAAATCCGCGGCGGATCCGGGTTCGGATCCGCGGACCGGCCATACCTACTCTGCACCAACGGGCACACTTTTGCATATATCTAAATTATTTGTATATAGGGTTCCCCAAGTCAGAGTTGAGAAACATACCTGCAAATATATGTATATACTGTATGTATTGTATATACAAAACTGTTTCATTAAAACCACTAAGAAAAAATTAATACAGAAATTTCAAAATTAATACCAACATTTCCTCTCCTAAAGCCCTGTACACACACTGGATAACGGCCGGCCAAAGTAGCTGCCAACCTTTTAGTCTGACAATCTCTGCCCTCTCCATAGTGCACTACAGGCTGCAGAATTTTTATATTGGCAGTGGCATGTTTAGGAGGGGATAAACTATGCTCCGTAGATCATTAGAGTGCTAAGACTGGGTTTAGATACAGTACTCACTCTGAACTAATGTTAATTTTTAAAATCCTAATGTGAAAGCTTTTTTCCCCAGAACACCTAAACATTTTAAGATTCATCTCTAGTAAGTTGCATTTAGTACCTGTGAGAAATAGATTCTGCAAATAAGGCTTCCATGTTGTTGCCAGTACAACTCACAGTACTCTTCAAAGAGCCTTTTGAGCATGTGCACTTATTGGTCACACCCCTTGACCCCAGAATTTACTGTCTAACACCAATATGGAAGTCCCTGATAAGACTTTTAACCCTTTCCCTGCCACAGATCGTATATTCACGATCTGTGCAGAGAATGCTTTAACTGCCACAGATCGTGAATATACGATCTGTGGCTTCCCCTTTAAATTCGGAAAAACACCGCGCGCTAGGGCCGACCCGGGGGCAGCATTCAGCTGCCCCCCTATCCCCCTCGACCCCCCCTCGGTTGTGTCCAAATCCGAGGGGGGGATCGGGAGTTACGGTACCTTTTTTGCCGTGACCGTACAGCAGCAGCCGGTCCCACGTGGAGTCCAAGGAGGAAGCGGAAAGGGAGACCCCGGTGACGTCACGGAGCTTCCTCCTTCACCGGGGTCTCCCTTGAAGTGGTAGGAGACTGCCCCTAGTGGTCTAGTTGAGGTACTGCAGCTTGATCTCCATAGATCATGCTGCAGTACCTAAGTATAGTAAAAGCTGTCAAGCTGCCAGCTTTTACTATACATTTGTGAATGGAACTCAAAGTTCCATTCACAAATAGGATTTTTTCTAAGTCTTTGCTACTTAGCAAGACTTAGAAAAAAAATGGGGACGAGATCAATATTTGGTGATCACTTCTGATCACCAAATTATTGATCTTTGCCAATGAATGAAAAATCACTTCCTGGAAAATGATTTCCGGGAAGTGATTTTTCCGATCGGATTTCGAATTGAAAACGGGCATTTATGCCCGTATTCCAAGTTCGGTATCATACCCTAAGATGATCTGATGATTATCTTTGGGAATGATCGGGGAAAAAAAGGGAAATACACACAAAAAAATTCTTAAAGTGATACACACACCCTTTTTTTTTTTTTAACCCTAAAACTATAAATTAGAAAAAAAAGTTGTCTTCTCCAAGCTCCCCAATGTCCCCAGTGATATCGGTAAAGTAAACGCGGATACTTATTTGTTCGATTTCAAGGGAACCTAAGCCTATATTTTATAAGGAAATTTTGCAGAGGTACCAATAAAGACCGTATTGAATTTTTGGATCAGTAAAGTGTGCAAAACTGTGTGGACTCTCCATACTAACCGACTTCACTAAAATACCACTAAAAGGGGGGAGATGTGTGTGTGGGGGGTGGTTTGTGGCGTTTTAAAATTTTTCTTGTAACTGCACTTCTAAATGCGTCCCATTTGAGCTAGTTGGTGGCCTCGTCTCTGTTTGCACCCCGCAAATGGCACACCGTTTGATTCAGGACATTGGGGAGATTGCTATTTGTGGGTTTTTTTTGCTTGTCAAGTGGGTTTAGGTAAGATTTCAACCCTTGAATCTCTCATTTTTTTCCACAAAATCTCAAAAACACTGAGTTCTTTGGATCGCTGGGTCTGGAATTCTTCATGCTGTTATGAAAGCATGGCACCGTAACGTAGCTGAAGGTGTGTAGATTCCAAAATATATATGTTTGTGGAGGGAATTTCCATGTTTCGGGACTGTTTTCCTTAGAAAAGTGTAGGCTGTTCAAATTACAGAGCACTTTGATTTTTTCTTGTAATTGCATTTGTGCATGCGTCCCATTTGAGCTAGTTGTGGCCACGTCTCTGTGTGCATCCACGCATATGGCATACCGTTTGATTCAGGACATGTGGAAGATTGCTATTTAGTGGGTTTTTTTTGCTTGTCAAGTGGGTTTAGGTAGGATTTCAATCCTTGAATCATCTCATTTTATTTTTCACAAAACCTCGTAAAAACACGGAGTTCTTTGGATCGCTGGGTCTGAATCCTTCATGTATGCATGAAAGCATGGAACCGTAACGTAGCTGAAGGTGTGTAGATTCCAAAAATAATAGTTTGAGGGGGGAATCTCCATTTTTGTTGGGACTGTTTCCTTAGAAAAAGGGTAGGCTGTCAAATTACAGAGCACTTTGATTTTTTCTTGTATTGCATTTGTGCATGCGTCCCATTTGAGCTATTTGGTGGCCACGTCTCGGTGTGCATCCACGCATATGGCATACCGTTTGATTCAGAACATGTGGGAGTTGATATTTAGTGGGGGGGTTTATTTGCGGGGCATTTCAAAGTTTTGGGGCTGTTTGAAATTACAGAGCACTTTGATATTTTTCTTGTAATTACACTGGTGCATGCGTCCCATTTGAGCTAGTTGGTGGCCACGTCCCTGTGTGCATCCCACGCATATGGCATACCGTTTGATTCAGGGCATTTGGAAGATTGATAATTGACAAGTTTTTTTACATGACATGGAAATTTGCCATGATTTTTAACTTTGAATTGTATTTTTATAAATTTTTCCTGAAAATCTGGTAAAAACGAAATTGACACAAAACTGCACCACCACACCATTGGTGGTATGCATAAAGAATCACACCATTGTGTAGCTGAAGGTGTGTAAGTCCAAGAATATATAGTTTTGGGGGGTATTTCTAATATAGAGGGGTGTTTAGTCTGACAATCTGAAAAGTTGCTGTAATTGGGCCATTGTTCATTGGCTCACTTTGTGGCTAGTTGATTCCACGTCTGCGTGTGTACCATAACTAGGGCATACCGTTTGATTCAGAACATTTGGGAGATTGATATTTGGTAACTTTTTTTTACATTACTTGGGATTTTGGCATGATTTCTACCTTTGAGGTTTTTTTTTTTTAATTTTTTAGAAAATCTGCTAAAGCTGTAACTTCTACGAAGAACGCGCCCACACCATTGATGGTACGAATGAACAAACTACAGAATTTCGTAGATAAGGTGTGTGGATTCGAGAATATATGGTTTTGTGGGGTTGTTTTTGTGGGAAAAATTGCAGACTGTTCAATTCAGATTTGACTGAATATTTTGCTGTTTCTAGGCCATTGTGCATTGTTTCACTTGTGTCTTTTGGCTTCCACGTCCACGTGTGTAACCACCTATGCATACCGTTTGATTCAGGACATTTGGAGAGATTGATATTTAGTAGCTTTTTTTTACATTCCTTGGGGTTTTGGCATGATTTCTACCCTTTGAAGTTGTTTTGTTTCATTTTTTCAGACAAATGCGAATTTCTACGAAGAACTGCCCCACACCATTGATTGTATGAATGAACAACTACAGCGTTACGTAGCTGAAGGTATGTGATTCTGAGAATATATAGTTTTGCGGGTGTTTTCCAAGTTAGAGGGGTGTTCAGTTTGGAAAATCTGGGAAAATGCTGTTATTGGCTCACTGCGCATTTTTTTTACATTTTGACTAGTCGCTTCCCCTCAGTGTGTGTAACCACACATATGGCACACTGTTTGATTCAGGACTTTAGGAGTTGATATTTGGTAAGTTTTTTATACATTACATGGGGTTTTGGTGTGTTTTTGTAACTTTGAAATGTATTTTTTCTCTATTTTTCCAGAAATTTGTTAGAAATGGAATTCTACAAAAACTGCGCCCACACCATTGATGGTATGAATGAACGAACTACAGTGCTACATAGCTGAAGGGTTTTTAGATTTCAGGAATATATAGTTTGTGGGGGGTATTTCTGAGTTATCAGGGTGTTTTGTGGAAAAACTGCAGACTGTCCAAATTCGGAGTTGGCTAAATATTTTCGCTGTTTCTGAGCCATCGTGCATTGTCTCACTTTGTGGCTTTTCGTTCCACGTCCCATGTGTAACCACACATATGGCATACTGTTTGATTCAGGACATTTGGGAGATTGATATTTAGTAACTTTTTTTAGATTCCATCAGGTTTTGGCATGATTTCTACCTTTTGAAGTTGTTTTTTGTTCATTTTTTCAGAAAAGTGCGAACTCTACAAAGAACTGCCCCACACCATTGATGGTATGAATAACAAACTACAGCGTTACAAGCTGAAGGTGTGTAGATTTCAGAAATATATAGTTTTGTGGGTTTTATTTCTAAGTTACGGGGGGTTTGTTTTGTGGAAAAAACTGCAGACTGTCCAAATTCGAGTTGGCTAAATATTTTCGCTGTTTCTCAACCATCATGCATGGTCTCACTTGTGGCTTTTCGCTTCCACGTCCGCGTGTAACCACACATATGGCAAACCGTTTGATTCAGGACATTTGGGAGATTGATATTTAGTAACTTTTTTTTAGATTCCATCAGTTTTTGGCATGATTTCTACCTTTTGAAGTTGTTTTTTGTTCATTTTTTCAGAAAAGTGGCGAACTTCTACGAAGAACTGCGCCCACACCATTGGTGGTATGAATGAACAAACTACAGCGTTACATAGCTGAAGGGTTGTAGATTTCAGGATATAGTTGTGGGGGTTATTTCTAAGTTACGGGGTGTTTTGTGGAAAAAACTGCAGACTGTCCAAATTCGGAGTTGGCTAAATATTTTCCTTTTCTGGCCATCGTGCATTGTCTCACTTTGTGGCTTTTCGCTTCCACGTCCGCGTGTGTACCCACACATATGCATACCTTTTGATTCAGGACATTGGGGAGATTGATATTTAGTAACTTTTTTTTAGATTCCATCAGGTTTTGGCATGATTTCTACTTTTGAAGTTGTTTTTTTGTTCATTTTTTCAGAAAAGTGCGAACTTCTACGAAGAACTGCGCCCCCACCATTGATGGTATGAATGAACAATCTACAGCGTTACATAGCTGAAGGTGTGTAGATTTCAGGAATATATAGTTTTGTGGGGGTTTTTCTAAGTTACGGGGGTGTTTTGTGGGAAAAACGCAGACTGTCCAAATTCGGAGTTGGCTAAATATTTTCGCTGTTTCTGAGCCATCGTGCATTGTCTCACTTTGTGGCTTTTCGCTTCCACGTCCGCGTGTGTAACCACACATATGGCATACCGTTTGATTCAGGACATTTGGGAATGGATATTTGGTACCTTTTTTTACATTCCATGGGGTTTTGGCATGATTTCACCTTTTTGAACGTTGTTTGATGTTAATTTTTTTTTAAAATCTGGTAAAAGTGCAAACTTCTACGAAAACTGCGCCCACACCATTGATGGTATGAATGAACGAACTACAGCGTTACATAGCTGAAGTGTGTAGATTTCAGGAATATATAGTTTGTGGGGGGTTTTTTGAGTTGGGGGTGTTTTGTGGAAAACTGCAGACTGTTCAATAACAAACTGGCTAATTTTTTTTTGCTGCTACTGACATTTGGCACTGGTCACGCTCTGGGTTAGTTGGCAGCCATGTCTCTGGGTACACCCAGGAATGTGGCATACCGTTTTATTCAGAGGGGTTAGGCTTTCATATTTGAGATGCGTTTGAACTTTCCTCCACAGTTTTTAGCTGAAATCGCATTTGATTTTGTCTCTGATTTTACAGTTGAGGAAAAAAAGAAAAATGTGAGAAAAGTACTTACAATTTGACGAAGAGCTGCGTCCGGGTATCTGCATTTTGATCGAAACTAACCTCACTCTGAAAATCCTGCGGTGTGTAGTTTCTAAAATATCTCACTTGGGGGATATTTTAGATAATTTGGTAGATATTCTATGTTAACTGTCAGTAGTGGTTACACATTTTAATTTGGTGTAATATTCTAGGAGGTGCAGTTTAAGTTTGGGGGGGTCTCCTGTACCGAAACGTCGGGTACCTACATATATCTGGTATCGTTGTACTCGGGAGTATCTGAGCTTTTAGAAACAGTAAGATTTTTGTGTGTAACCTTAGATAACTATAAGTAAAAATGGGAAAAATCCATGAAAATTTGCAAATTTTTCATTTTTTTACATATTTTACCCATAATTCCAGTAAAATTTCCAGAAAAGTTACAAAATTTGTTACCATATTAAAGTAGACTTTGTGCTGAAAAAAACAATGTATAATTTCCTGATTTACTGCAAGGTTTCCTACTGTAAAATTAGTCTAAAGCGTTAAGGACAAAATCCTGAAAATTCTTCTGGCAGTTAACGCAAAAAAAAAATGAAAATCTCCTGGCAGTGAAAGGGTTAAAGCAGCTTTGTACCCTGCAGTTTATTTACCAGCCAGTGTGAATTGATAAAGCATTTCTGGAGCAATACAAAATATTCAGCTCATTTTACTGCCTTTATTTTATTCTGTCTTTCAAAACCGAAAGCTTCTAAATTTATCTGTAATCTTTTCATTTGCAGTGGTTACACAACAGTCTAAACACATGTTTTCGAAACACACTGTAATATATTGTGGCTATGGTCATATATTATTTAGTCCTTAATTAGTTTCATGAGAACTCACACAACAGCAGCTGAAGCAAGCAACTCCTTTATTCAGGAAGCAGAGGACTACTGGGAGAAACCAGTCACATGTTATAGAGACAGGATGAGAGATAGGTCAAAAAGCAACATGCATTTTAAGGCTGTACATACATATGTCACATCTCCCTTCTTACAAGGAACCATAACAAAACTGATGCTAGGACAGTGAACAACATAAAACAATTAATTGATCTTAACATACGACGGATATCAATAAGATTTTCAGTTATAATCCCTTTGACCTTGACATGTCATAGTCTGCGAATCTGGATGGGGGACGTATGACTCTACCACTTCTAGTTTGTATTGGTCCCTTGGATTCAGATGTTGATGCAGAATCTGCTTCCTCATTGGTAGGTGCAGAATCTGTTTCATCAATTGTTGGTTCTGGGAAGTGGATGCTGATGTCATTGCTTTGCTCATAAGGAATGATAGTTGCTGATACTGGGTCTTTCCTTAAGTGCCTTCTATTTCTCCGATAACTGGTGCCTTCTGAGGTGGTGATAACAAATGACCTTGGCTCCTCCCTTTCAGCAACCACTCTGGCTGGGACCCACTGTGTACTTGTTTGCATGTGCACACTGTCTCCCACTTGAATGCATGGAAGTGGGGCCGCGCCCTTGTCATAACAGGCCTTTTGTCTTTTCTGTAAATTACACAGAGATGAGTAAGCTCCACTGGGTGTTTGGGGCATTAAAAGTGTTGTGGTGGTAGGAAGTGTACTCCGCAACAGCCTGCCCATGAGCAGCTGGGCTGGCGAATATGATACCATTTTTCTTTTCTGTGATCACCATGCTGTTTACCCATGCAGTAGGTTTGGTTACCTTGGAAATGATTCCTGTGACCTCCAAGTTATGTATGGTAACTTTGAGCTTGCCCAAAATAGAATGAGGAATTTTCCTGCACCCGTGAATGACTGGTGGAATAGATGGGTCTGTGTAGATATGATGAGTCCCTGGGAACTCTCCCACTCCTTCGAAAACATCATTGTATTGCTGTAAAAGTTTGTTTTTGTTGGAGGGCAGTTGTTTAGTGATATTATGCACACGCCGAAGAAGGTCAAGTGTGGTGCATGCTGCCCGGCCTAGAAGTGGTGTATCACTTGTGTTAATAATATAAAATTGGAGCAGAGCTGTATGGGGACCAGCTGTGCAGGGAACATGTAGAACTGCTTTTGGTTTGATTTTTGCACCACCAAATGCGATTAGCACAGTGCTTGCAGGTGTCTGTTGTACTTTGCCTTGAAGGAGGTGGGCAACAGTGGCTGGCATTGTGTTTGCTTCTGCCCCACTTCAATTTGAAAGAGACAGGTAGGCCTGCAACTTTAATGGTAGAGAACCACGCATCTTGGCTTACTGGAGGTACCAAGGGCGATGCAGGTGCCATAGTCCCTATAAATAAAGAGTTAATAGCAGGCTTTGCTGAATATTTCTCTGTGGGCTTTGACTTGCACATCCTAGCAAAATGTTTGGGACCGGCACATTTATGACAGCGAGCGCCAAATGGACAAGATCTAGGTTTGTGGTTTTCGGCCGCATCTGGAACAGTAGGTCTCCTGGTTTGCCAGTTTTTCTGGTATATCAGAAATATTTTTTTCATTTGTGAAATATCTGTGCTGTTTATTAACTGCCAATACCTGTAGTTCAGTTGTCATTGCTTGTATTCTAGCAGCTGTCAGTGCTTTGGCTCTGCAAATATCAATTGCTTGAGTCAAAGTCAATGTGGGACTTTCAAGCAGTCTCTCTTTCACTTTGGTATTCGTGACACTGAAAACTATGGCTTTTTGTCTTAATTCTGTGACAAAGGTATCTATGCCTGCTTCCTCGTCATACTTGTGCTGCCAAAACTGATATCTTTCAAAGACTGGCGCAAAATGGACCAGCCCAGAGTGCTGGGTAATGTGCCCTGACAAGGGTCAGGAATGGGGACCCAGCGGCAAAGGGTTAACCTCTCCTCCCCTTAAGGTCTTACCGGTCGGCAGGGACGCTAGGGCAGAACAGCCTCCTCCTCCCTTCAGCCGGAATAGCATCCGGGCAAGGCAGCCGGCAGCGAGCGGGTGCGCGCCGGCGGTCGCAGGGACGTGACGTCACGAGCAAGGGCCGGGTTTCGCGCTCCTTGCGCGAGATCCGGAAACAAGATACTGAGGGAGCATTTCGCGCCAGGAAGTCACTTAGCCGTTGGAGCCTTGGAGTTCACAGGTGCTGCAGGTGGCTACTGAGTTCCCAGCATGGCAGAATCCATTGAAGAGCTGGCCAGGCGATTCAAGGAAGTGGCGAAGGCACAAGGGAGAGATTGGATACACAGCCAACTAGGAGAGTTATTGCAGGTGGAGGCAGAAGGAGCATCACACAGAACAGGTCGGCAGAGCAGACCACCCAGGCGTTTTTCCCCTGAACAGGCCAAAAAGAAGAGGCGTGACGCAGTCCAGGACCGCTCAGGAGTAGGACAAAGAGGTACAGCATCAAGAAAAGGACGAGCCGGTAGGACACAGCACGGCCGCAGCGCTAGGCCTGGACCAGCCTCCACCAACAGGCAAGTGATCGATAATTTTACATCCCCTACCCCTTCAGGGAGTCAGGGCCAGGAAAATCCCACTGAGATAGTTGCACGGCCTATACAATTAGGTACACCCCCGTCCATCCGGCAGACAGCACGGCCTTCCTTTGACCCCCTCACCCCTCCTGCATTGTTTTCCCCGAACTTAACCCCTGTGCATTCAGGGCCACAAACAGATCCCCTCCCACAGGTAGTAGCGGCTTCAGGCAGTGGGGTGCAGCAAGTGTTCAGTGATGGGGGAGGTTGGGCAACCGAGGCCAGGTCAGGTAGGCAAGCATCATCGGTAGACAGGCAAACTTTATCACCCCACGTAGCGGATGCCAGGGTCCAGAGCGCTGGACCTATAGGTCACCAAAGGGAAGCAAGGGAAGAAGTCGCAAGTAGGCAGAATCATCACCACGATAGATCCCAGAACAGAAGAGTACAGCGGGCAAACTGATATCTTTCAAAGACTGGGTTTTTCTTTGTCTCACAGTAATCTCTAAATGCCTTTAGTGCTTCTGTTAGTGTTTGGTGTGCAGGATCAGCATATATATTGTGCATATGATTGTAAATCTCTAATGCAGTGTAACATTATAGCAATTTTAAACTCCTCTGGCTGAGAGTGGGCTTTGGTTACAGTGAGATAAATATGCAGCTTCTGTTCCCATCTCCTCCAGTTCTCCCCCAGATTGCCAGTTAAACATAATTCCTCAGGTAGCTTAAACTGCTCCATGGTGTATAACAGTCAATAAGGTTGCAGGATGGGAACTAAACGAAAGGCAAGTTCACTTCTGACACCATGTAATATATTGTGGCTATGGTCATATATTATTTAGTCCTTACTTAGTTTCATGAGAACTCACACAACAGCAGCTGAAGCAAGCAACTCCTTTATTCAGGAAGCAGAGGACTACTGGGAGAAAACAGGCACATGTTATAGAGACAGGATGAGAGATAGGTCAAAAAGCAACATGCATTTTAAGGCTGTACATACATATGTCACACACACAGGTCATGGGTTCAAATCCCCTGTCCTTTTTTTGTTTTAATTATATTCCTAGAAAAAGATAAAGAGTCTACATTTACTAGATTTCCATATAGTTACTTTATACCACTAGCTAGAGCTAGTGGTATAAAGCTTTGCTTTTAGCAAGGCAGTGTGCATAAGGTAAAGGCTCAGTTTCCCAGACTGTTCTAAGTCAGGGAGAAGGAGGATCTCTGTGCTGTTATATGTTTGGCTGTCACCTTCTAGGAAGCAAGGCTGCAGCTTCCTTGTTTTGACCACGTAAGAACTACAGAGCATGTGAAGTGTACTGCATACACTTAGTTGGGAGTCTGATTCCTAGTATCCACACGTAAATATTATAAATCACCCAGCAGCAAAAGCAAAGGGAGGGGTGAGACACAGATTGTTGCAGGAATGAGTATTCTTACCTTAACTGTATATTTCCTTACTGCAAAGTGCTCCTCAAAGGGCGTTTCCAGTCTTTTACATATTACTTAAGGCCCTCAGACAGATTTTTCACTATTCTTACCTTTACCCAAATTTATTCTAACCTTACACAGCCCAATCCCTTACCAGCTGACAGAAGTTGCTGCAGAGGAGGCAGCATTGGGTATGTCCTTAAGCCACTGTCCATGACATAAGCATCCCAGCTTTAACTGACGCCCAGACAAAGAAGCTGCAGATGGGCAGATGTGGTGAGAGATTGTGCTGTGCATTAAAAGTGTAAAAGTATGTAAAATTGAGTTATGAGAGTGGAAATGCCCTTTGTTTGTGCCAGGTTTGTGCTTGTCAAGTGCAAATGATAAAAAAGGATTTTTTAGTATGGAAAGTAAAGCAGAAGGTAAAATGAATATACTTTTTTTTAAAAGGAGAATTAAAGTCTCCAGACAACATTGTCCCAATAGACAGAGCACATTCAAAAACCTACACACTGTGTCTTACTTCTCCCTTTGCTGTGGCTGCTGGGTGATTTACAAATTTAATTAGCATAGCAACATAGGACTCACACTCACAATGTGAAAAAGAGTGACCCGGGGGTAGCTACCCCCGGCCCTGCACTAACACACTTGTCACGTCAATATAGATGTATTCTGATGTGAAGGAGACCCATTCCATTAAAATAGGTTGCTTAAATATAACACTGAACTCACCGTTCAGAAAGAATGGCCCAGGTGCAGCGTGCCCTAGGCCCCTGGCCAATTCGTATTATGCAGACATCAATCGAAAGGGAGGACACACATCCATGAAGCACTCTGGTTTAGCCAGTAGGCATAAATGAAGTAAACTAGAGACCACCTGTGTTGATATAGGGTGGTCTCCAGTTTTCTACATTTTTGCATCTCTCACTCCTCCGCCGCGTCCTCTGACAAGTCCCAACGGACTTAGAATGAGCGAGAGATCAGGTAAGTTCTCTAACTTCGTTCCTGGCTTCTGCACATTTTATTGAAGAACAGGGGATGAGAAACAGCTCCTTTACCTTGTGTTCTTCAATAAAACTGACTACAAAAAATTTATTTTACCAGTGGAGATACCCTTTAGGAATAGTATGAGAACTTCAGAAAACCTATTCAAGAAAACTTGGTTTCATCTTTACTTAAAGGGTATCTCCACTGATACCCTTTTTCACATTAATTGAAGAACAGGAGGTAAAGAAGCAAAGTCTTACCTCCCGTCCTTCAATTAATCAAGCAGAAGCCATCAGACAAGAGTTGAATCTTACCCACAATTGTGCGCCTCCGCTTCATCCTCTGACAGGTCCACACTCCCTTGTACTATACACTCGTTCAAAAAGGTTTTTTTTGTGTGGGTGCAGGCATCATCGCTTTCTTTCATGCCTGTGGTGGAACACACCACTATTGGGCACTTAAAGCGGCTTGATTGATAACAGCTCTTTCCCATTTTCTTTCTTTTCCTCTTATTCCCCAGGTCAACACACACAAGCCCTGATGACACAATACCATTGTGTATCTTCTGAGGAAATGGTCCTAAGCACAAAACCTGTCAAGCAGGAAACCATTTTAAGGTGTTGTTATGCATCTTCAATAAAAGCTATTCTATTGGATTTCTGTCTCTGTTAGTAGTAGCCACTTTGATTATTCCATCTCTGGCATTTTGCTATTATTGTTCTTTTTTGACAAAATGTTGGTAAAATGTATGTAAAAGTAAACTTTCACAACGTTTACGCTGTATAAGAAAAGTATATTTTTACTCAATGACTTTACATTTTTAATAACTTCTTTATTACAAATAAATAAAAAACTCCTCTGCAAGGATGGGGATTAAAAAAAATTAAATGCTGGTAATTGCATAGCCAATGCCATACAGCCACTATAAAAATATTTTTAAAAATCTAATCCCTCTAAAATTATTTTAATGGAGAACAATGTCCATTATAATGTTATTTAGCACTGATATATTATGCCAACAGCTGTAAGTAATCCTGGTCACATACTTAGTAATAGTGTATGACAGATTTTATTGGAATCTTTTTGGAATCTGCAAATTTACATCTTTGACTCAATCTCCATATACTCTGCATAGTGAGAATTAGAGATGGACACAAAACCGAACTCGAACCCAAGTTCAAGCCGAACTTTATGAGTTGGGACGAACTCCAACTATTCAAACTAGTTCCGGTCCACTAGATTGGTTTTCCGGACTTGCGGCTGTATTTTCGATAATTATCGAATTTACTGACTGTTCGCTAACCCTAGAATGTATGGTTCGCTAACCCGTGAAAGTATCGTTCGTTTTCGCTAACCCTTGAATGTAGGGATCGTTTTCGCTAACCCTAGAATGTATCGTTTGCTAACCCTCAAAAGTAGCGTTCTTTTCAATAATCCTCGAATGTATTGTTCGATTTTCGGTAATCCTCAAATATATTGTTTGTTTTCGGTAACCTTTGAATGTATGGATCATTTTCGCTAACCCTAGAATATATCGTTCGCTAACCCTTGAAAGTATCATTCGTTTTCGATAATCCTTAAAAGTATCATTCGTTTTTGGTAACTCTCGAATTAATTATTCTTTTTCCGCTAACCCTCGAAAGTATTGTTCGGTAACCCTCAAATTGGCCATAACCCTTAAATGTAGCTTGCGCAAAACCCAACAATTGCCCGCTCATGTTTAAGAAGTGTTTTGACAAGTTTTGGTGATAGTGACATGTTCCCCAGACCATTTCCCAGGTGCCACATCCATTTACAGTAAGTTACCATTGTTAGTTTAGCTGTAAATCACTCAGACTTTTCGAACTGTCACTCCCCCATTGACTTTAATGGGTCCGAATTCAAACTTTCGAACTTTTACTGAGGTTCGGCCATCTCTAGTGAGAATTATTTAGGTGGCCCCACAAGCAGCAGTTGCTATCAGCTCTAAATGAAAGTATAAGAAGCACACAACAACCAATGGTAGTTTTCTGGCCAAACCAGACGATTTTGAGGCTGGCGGCAATATTTTACTGAAATACTGAATAAATATAACATCACTGAAATAAATATAAAAGGAATGATACAAAGTACAGACCCACACTTAAAGATCTAGCTTGTGATACAGCCTTGATCATAGTATTTTTAAGACCCCAACCATTAAAAAAAATGCTATGATTAATTACTATGTAATTTTAAGTGAAAAGACATATCTGTTTATAGATATATATAGATATATATATAAAAAAAACATACGATGGGCATAAATACTGCTTCTTCTTTCCCTTCCCTTTCTTTGAAGACTTTTCTTTAGAGTGGACTCCATCAAACCACAGCGAAAAGACAAGGAATAAAAGAATCCCCAACAGTGACTTCATCTTGTGTCATAATTCTGAAGACAATTGAGCTCTAAAAGGAAAGAAAGCTTGATTATTGAAATATGTCTGCTGTATGGTTCTAGGTTTAAACATTGGCAAAAAAAATGTTCATACCTGTTGCACAAACATTGTTAAGGTTTAAGCTGACTGTTAAAATGAAAATTATAAGCTATATGGATATACTGTACAAACCCAGCGCATCTGTTTTGTTTGTGTGTGGGTGCACCACAGCTTCTACAGATACCTACCAGCATTTGAATATTGCGAGGTCTGGGCTGGGGGTAATTCGCTTAAATCTCAATTTTAGTTTGGGGGTAGACACACCCTTTAAATGTAGTATTTTAGGGGCTAATCGGATTTCAACAATTATACTAACTGCAGGGATGCAAGGGTGCTAAAGGGCAACAATACAGGATATCCTCATCCCCCCTCTCCAAAGAAAATACCCAAGGTTAGGATCTAAACCATTAAGTCCTCATTCCTGGGCTAACATTATTTCAGCTGTACTAAGCTTTTAAAGTCGCGATACACTTCTTGCAATTATTACTCAGTTCCCGAAAAAATAAGACCACAATCGCAACTTTAAAAGCTTAGTACAGCTCAAATAAGGCAAACCCAGGGGTGAGGACCTAGCGATTTAGGTGGGAGAAAAAGGCCACAACACATCTTTATTGAATGTAAAATACAGTTCTAAAACTGTAAAAAATAATTAACTAATTTTTATTATTCCCATCCTGCCCCTGCTGTTCTTCCAGTGGGCAGCCCTATAAATTACTTGCAATTTTGGTTTAGCCTTGCAAATTCAAATAAGCCATGAGCCTAAAATTACCATACTTCACTTAAAAGTGGCAAATAACACAGCGTTGCCACAAAAGTTTAAATAATACGGAATTTGATATAACATTTACATAACTAAACTAAAAGCCTATAAATAACAATAAATAGGGAGGCATGAGGGTGCACTCCACAATCCGGTGCCAAAAACTGGGTGAAGGGTAGGGAGCGATCCGTTTTTATACCCCCTAAGCCCGACCAGTGTAGCCAAAGTGAACAAACTAACCAAAGACCTCGTAATCTGCTCAGGTGCCTGCTGATCAAAAGAAATTTGAGGAACAACTTTCCTTAGCAGCCCCAACTCTGCGCAGTCCCCAAGCCACGTCTGCCAAGGCTACAGGCCTGTACAAAACATTTTCTGGGCCTGATGCTCTGTAACCACTTTTGAATAGGGATGGCCGGTTTGCGGATCCGAACCCGGATCCGCTGCGGATTTATCCCGTTCGCGAACGGCGGATTTTTCCAGATTTTCCACCTTCCGAACTTCCGAACCGCGGAATTCTCGTATTTTCGAAAATTTTCGAAATTACGAGATTTTTCGTATTTTCGTAAATACGTATTTTCGAAGATTTTCAAAAATACGAGGATGTCTCTTATTTTCGTAAATACGTATTTTCGAAAATTTTCGAAATTTCGAGGATTACTCGTATTTACGAAATATACATTTTCTAAAATTTTAGAAATTCCAAGATTTTTTTTTGCGAAAATTTGCAGATCCTCGAGCGGACCGGATTTTGCGAAGTTCGGACATCTCTACTTAATTCATGCTAAAAAGGAAGCAGAACATTTAAAAAAAAGCTAATAATCATATTCAAACCTAAATTATAAACTCCCTCAAATGATTAGTGGTGTGATCAAAATGAAGAAAGAACTTTGAAAGCTGCCTCCTTGTGTAGAAGGAACTTCCATAATTAAATATGCCATTAAGGGGTATAATTATACACTACGTAGTGCTGAAAGCTGTTCTCCAGCTGGTGAACATATACAGTAAAGAGATACTAACATACTGTCCTATTAAAAGTCATAGCTAAATAATGCAGATCTACAGCATCTGCATCTTTGTCACATTTATCTGAAAGTTTAAGATTTTTATAACTAAATGTACAGAACCAATAAAACTACTCATAAAAACCTTAATATAATAAACCATTATTTCAACCAACAGAAATACTGCATGAAAAGGGAAAACTGTGGTTACGGAGTGGATAATGTACCCCCTAGTTCAAATTCTATATTCAAATAATATATTGCGTGACCATATTAAAGCATAAGGCTGCAGGCCAAGTGTATTTAAAGGTCATGGAACTGCGAGGTGAATTCTAATAATCCATTTTCAGTTGGGTCCCATAGGGATGCATTACAGGAGTGGATTATATTTAACATATATTTCCGTTTACCCAATGTTTTCCAATAGTAGTGCATGCAATTGAATTGAATGCATTGAAGAACAGGAGGTAAAGGAGCTATGACTTAACTCCCATTCTTTATTTAATTTAGAAGGAGCCAGGAACGATGACCTTAACTTGCCCATTCAGCATTTTGTCTTTGTATTAATAAATGCTTCTGAAATACTGAGTTCCTGTTTGCAGTACCCCTAACATTGGTCTTGCCCTTGACCAAGCGCCTGGGTTGATTCAGTTGCTCAGTAAAGATCTGGGCATGTTTGACCTATTCAACAGCCAATCAGTAGAAATCACTGTTAGGAACATTCCAAGGTGGTGTGCAATCTGGGAAGAAGAAGGAACGTTACAGAACCTGAAATATCAGTTCACTATGTCAACAGCAGGGAATAGCAAGGGGTAAAATTAAACAGGTTTTTCAAAATGGAAGAGAATATGTAAAATACCTAGTTATGCATAATATAAACTAAGAATTAAGAAAAAATAATAATTATATTTTACACTGAAAATGCACATGCACACTATAGTTAAAGTGAAGCAGCTATGCCTTACCTCCTGTTCTTCAATCAATAGATCAGGACCCAGAAACTAAGATTCAAGAAACTTACCTTTTGCGAGATCCACCGCAGCTTCAGTGATATGTCCCGTCTGCTTCCTGGTTCTGTACAGCTATAGCGCACACGCGATGATGCGCTCTATAGTTAGACAAAACATGGAATCGGTCGGGGATTTCACTGTGGCCGCGGTGGATTAAGAAATCCACTACTCTCTTAGAGGGCAGGTCCAGCCCTCAAATAAAAACTTATATACAGATAAATCACCCCTCAAAACCCTAAACTGTAATAGTTTGAAATCTGGAAAATATAAGTAATTTTAATGAGATTACAGATGAGCAGGAAGAGCCAGCCAGTAAATTGGGAAAGGTACTGTAACATAAAATAAGAGTAACATAGAGTGTGATTTAAAGGTAAATATTTGCAATGGACTGAAATTCGAAATTAGTTCAGAGCCATCTGAAGTCAGAAAGAAAATGTTCTCCTTCTAGTGAAATTTCCTATTAGGCATTTTTGTTTGCTTTCCTTTTTAGAAACGGTTTGGTTATCATAGGTACGGTAAAAAGATTAAACTAGATCATAGGTCTCCAACCCGTGTCCGCATGCAACCTGTTCAGAAAAAAAAATCATGGACCATAGGGTGGACGTGGCTTTGAGTGTGGCCTACCAGGTGTCTTGGAGGAACAGGGCGAAGCAAAGAAAGTTGCTTGTTTACTGGCTTTAAATAAAACAAAATAGTACCTTAACTTTCCCTTTCCAGTCCAGTTCCAACTCCGTCATAAGTGGCCAATGGAAAGATGTGATTCTTGCCTAGTGTATCTTCCCATCTGCACTCATCCAACCAATAACATGATTTCAGGTGCCTCAAAGAATTCTGGTTCCATCTTCCACATCATATCAAGCAGTACATAGATAAAATCCCTGGGCACTGTCTATAATCATTGATACTAATTATTCAATATGTCAATGAGCCTCTTCATCATGAAAGTGTCAATTGCTTTTTCGTGATCAAGATGCTCATTGAAGTGTTGAAACATTGAATAACTAGTATCACTAATTATACAGAAGTGCTCAGGTCTTCTCTACGAATGGTTTCATATAATGAATGGTTCCCATAGGTCTTGTCGCTAACAGACTGATGGGAGGGGCAGGGCTGGACCAGACCAGAAGGGAAAGTTAAGGTATGTATACAGTTGATTCAGACTAAATGCGATGTCAGAGTGCGATTTGTACGCCGTTCATGCTTCTGGTTTGCATTTCCAATGCAATGCTAGCTACCCTGTAGTTCCAACAATGAGTGGTCAGGTCCTTTATTGGTTTGCATGCGTGCATGACTTTCGTGCGGGTCACATGCGTGCCAATAACATAGAAATGACCCGGAACACAGCGCACAAGGAGTATTATGCCCAGCAGCACATTGCAAAATCCTGCATGGGCTGCTGTGCATGATTGTGGGACCAAGCCAATGCCGTCGTTTGGACGTTTTCAGCCCTGACTGCTGGACAATCCCACCCAAATAGGGACACCTGACAACACTCGCCAGGGCTCATGGAAGACTGTTAGTGATTCTTTTATCGTTATCTTTTTTAAAAGATGCAGGAGGTTCATATATAATTTGATACAGGTGACAGCTAAATACAGTTAGATCACTACGAACCCCATGAACATATGTATTTTACAGCACGTCTTTCGTGCATTATATTATTAAAAATAATACTTAATGTTTTATCACAAAGAAACCACATTGATCTAATACAGTCCCTTTAATTTATTTTTTTTCAAACATGCACAGCCTGAGTAAAAACAGATTTAAAAATAGATATGTCAAGTCAGTTAAAGGGGAAATAACTAATGTAACCAAACTACTGTACATGGATTAGAAAACACTGATGATGTTTGACTATAGCAAACATTCTCCAGGAGTTTCTGATTGCCTCCTACATTAACAACCTCTATTATATAAATCACGGAGGATCAGGTTCTGATCAACTACTGTGATACCTGAATTCCCAGGAAATCCTGGGAGAGCCATAAAACACTAGCAAAGGCCATATAAGAAGCTGTCAAAATACAGCTGAATGTCAAAATTACATTCTAACACTTTAAAATGTCAAAGTCCACTTTGCCAATGAGTTGCAAAATAATAATAATAATCCAGACAAGTCCAATAGTTCTTATTTAGTTTTATTTTAGCATATGCCATGGCTTATTGGACAGCTTACAGTCATATGTATCCTTTTCTAAACAAGTGCTTTTCTTCTTAGTACCACATACAGCATAACGTGATGACTACAGCTTCCTTTTCTACTAAGGTCATTAAATAGACCTATCAATTTCTATTGAATTTCAGTAAATCACACTGATTTGTAGTGACCTGAGTGATTTATAGCAATAACCAATATGATTAATTATGCAGGTTTTCTTACTTAGAGCAGCAGTAATCTAAACTGGGGGGGGGCTAACAGTGCAAACATAAGGGAGAACAGCAAACATAGGGGGGAGCTTAATAGTGCAAGCATGGGGGGTTAACTGTGAAAAACTGAATTACAAAATCAGAATTTTGTAATGCTGGCAGCATCACTGTTAAAAACACACATAACTCTACGGCAACTATTTTGTGAACATCATAGCAACCTCCCATCCCCCTATTGCTTAAGCATCCTGCAGTAATGTGTAAGTGGTGAATGAACGGATTAAATAAACTGATTGACTGAAAGGCTTTACCCCGATGCTGATCAGATGACAATAGAAAGCAGGGACCAAGTGAACAGACTTACCGCAGGCTGGACACAGGTTATCCCCAATCACAGGCAATCTCCCAGGAAAACCTTCATTATAAACCCAATTCAGATGACAGAGGCCTCTTCACATGGAAAGAAGGAAAGAAAATGTCCAAGAATCACCAGAACCCACCATGTTCTGTTACAGTGTGATAATGATGGTAAATCCCTCAAGCCACCAAACGGTCCTGGATCACAATGATCTGTTATGTTTATTATCGGATCATTCCTCCTGGCAGCTGCACTTGCAGGAAGGCATAAGATGGAGGAGCAGTGTGTGTGTGCACCTGCAACATGCGCAGTAGTGGCCCCGGAGCAGTGCGATTAATCAACTGTAAAGCATCAGCAGGACAGCAGCAGCAGGGTTGTCTGTAGGGCTCCAGCATCCACAGAATGGAAAGTGTTTATGTAGCAGATGAAGAGCAGGATATCCACTTATGTACACATGACAATAAAGGGTCTCTCTATTGATGAAAAAACATTTTTTTTTTGGTTTGTTTTGCTTAAAAGTACACCATCCCCCAACCCTCCTCCTACCTTTATTTATTTAAATAAATAAAGGTAGCCTGGTGAAGTTTTGCTAGTTCCTGGGGGTGTATCTTCTCCTGTGCTGGGAGTGCTGTCACTCAGTGTGCATCATCATGCTAGCAGGTCCACTTGACCCCAGTGATGCTTGCAGTAAACAAAAGCTAAGTTACACACCATCCAAAAATTGGGCCAACAGACATTTCAGTGTATTGGTTGAATGGGCCGAAATATTGTATGCTTTCCTGGGCTGGCCGAGACCAAACATTTATTTGTCCGAATCGGAGGCGTCTGAAAATCATGGCCGATCATGCGGTCCTCCTGCCGTGTTCAACAGTCCTTCATCCTGGCTGAATGGTCAGATTGGACAAAGAATCTATATGTGTGTACCCAGCTAAATATCTTTCATCCTTGTCTCTGCAAGATGGTTTTCACAGCTGATCATGCAGGGAGAGACAGGGGAGACAAGGTTAAAACCCTCTTTCCACACTATTGTAAGCAAAGGCAGGGGGAACTTTAGTTCTTTTGTGTGCCTAACTCTGAAAGGGGAAGAGGGGGGGGGGGGGGGGAGTTTGAAAGTGTGAAACAAGAAACATTTTAGAAGGGATGCTGGGAATCTGACACAAGCTGATTTGGGAGGGGGTGGGAAGAATCACAAGCATATTTGAGAGGGAGTATTGGGAGAGAGAAATGTAGTACATTTTACATTTAAATATATATATATATATATATATATATATATATATATATATATATATATATATATATCCTTCCTTCCTTTATATAAAAATATTTTCCATTTTGTGGAGATTGCATTGAGTTTTTAGACTGTACTATGTAGGTGGGGGTAGGCTAAAATAATATTATACATGGTTACAGTGTATATTGTAATGTAGATATAACATTATTAATAAATTAATACAAATTAGTTTATTAATCTGTTCTAAATAAAGATATATAAGTGTGAAACAGTGTGTAAATGGCATATGAAATAAAAAATAAAAAAAATACTAACATACAGAATCTCCCCACGTTTGAATGGACTGGTCAAAATGGGAGCTATAGACACACCTCTCAAATTTATTCAATTCTCCATGGGAAAATAAAAGGAAGTTTGCTGTAATTTCCTTATTGTCCTTACTATCCAATAGGTGTGCTTCTGGTAGCTGCTGTAGCACTATTAGCCAATAAAAAAAAGTTGCAGTGTTTACATCACATCCGGATGCAATGCATGCTTTACAGTAACATCCTTTAGCTTTGCATTGTGGTAGAGACTTAGTGAGCATGTGCGAGTTAATGGCCAATCAAAAAAAAGTTTGCTTTCCCAGTAAGTGTAGCTGACATCCTGCTGTATTGCATTGTGGGAGAGAGTGTCAGGATGCTTTAGAGTTATATCCTGCTGTATTGCATTATGGGAGAGAGTGTCAGGATGCTTTAGAGTTATATCCTGCTGTATTGCATTGTGGGAGAGAGCTTCACATCCAAATGCAATGTGTAGTGGGAGCGGGTGGGCGTGGCCAAATGGCACTGCTTTACTGAAAACTTTTCTTTCTCCTACAGGCAGCTTTACTAAAGGATCCCTTTGTTTTGGCTTCTTCCCTGAAGTGAAGTTTCCTTCTTATGCTGGTACGTGTCTAAATGTTATTTTTTGCTTTAGTGTACAGTCTCTCTGTGTCTCTCTGTCTCTCTCTCTCTCTGTGTCTCTGTCTCTCTCTCTCTCTGTGTCTCTGTCTCTCTCTCTGTGTCTCTGTCTGTCTCTGTCTGTCTGTCTCTGTCTCTCTCTCTTTGTCTGTCTGTCTCTTTGTCTCTCGCTCTGTCTCTCTTTGTCTCTCTCCTGTCCTGTTAGCAGCAGTGCTCACAATGATCAGCTTCCAGGTTAGTACAATTATTATAAATTGTCACATTACTGTAATAGTGGCCAATTGTATTCTAGCAGCCAATAGGAATACCACATATTAAACAAGCACCAGGTTCCTCCTTACTGCTGCATGTATATATATATAATAAGTAGTGGAGCACTCTTCTGGAAATTTTGAATATTTTTATTGCACATATATTACGAGTTACATATCTATGTGTTTCAGTCATCTCAGGATTGTTATCAGGATTACAGTGACCTCACTTCCTTACATAGAACACTTGGACTTAAAAGTTTCTTTAAAAATGTTAAAGAAATTTTTTTTTTTAATGTTCAATGTGGGGGTGAACGTGTTAAAATTAAACTAATTACCTTGTCTTTATATCCTCTAGGAAGTGAGGTCACTGTAATCCTGATGAGTACTGAGAGGACTGAAACGTGTAGATGCGTAACTTGTAACGTATGTGCAATAGAAATATTAAACAATTTCCAGAAGAGTGCTCCACTACTTATTCTATATTGATGCCTATAAGTTTATAAATGTACTTACATTGCTGGTATCCCTATTTGAAAATGGTATAGTCAAAATGGATGGTTTAGCCACACCTCTGTCACTGCTAAAGACTTTGCATGTGTTACACAAAAAGGAAGTGAGGGAAGTTCCTGTATTTCACCCTATCATGTGCTGTTTGTAAAACATGTGACAGTCTTAGCAAATCCATTCTTCTAAATGTATGAGACAGCCTCACTCTCACCCTACCCCTTCACTCTCAATTGAAAAAAAAGAGCTGCTGTTTGCTGGACAGGAAGTGATTTCTATATATGATAGGGGGACTGAAAGGAAAACATTTGCATGCCCATTTCTCTAAGAATTAAAATAACCATGTGATTAGTTTAATTACAAGAGGTGTGGAATTTACAGTGTGGACTGTAAATAAACCTGTTTCCTGTACTTATAACATCTAATAATATTGAAACATAGCAGGATAGTCTGGGTTATTTATAGGACTTTAGAATTACTAATAGTGATCCCACTTTAACATACTCCCTGGTGACAGCTATGAGTTAATGGTGAGGGTAAGGCTGGGTACACACGAGCAGATATTTCCGACAGTGCTGCGGATTGGTCGGCCGGCCAGAAATATCTGATGGTGTGGGGCGGTCCGAGCTTGGACGCCCTTTCGTCTGAAAATATCATGTCAGGGCCATTTCTAGCCATCTTGGTGTCCTAGCGTGATCAGATCACAATCCTATCATGCTTAAAAGCGCAGTAGTGTGGGCTAGTCATCTAATCCATGAGTATTGGAATTAACACGTTCAGTGCAAGGACTTTCCGAGAACATTGCCATTAACTCTTCAGTGCCAGCAGACTTCCCCAGAGTATTGCCATTAAACCTTCAGGGCCAGCACTTTCCCAGAGTATTACTATTAACACTTTCAGTGCCAACAGAGTATTACCTTTAACCCTTTCAGCTGCCAGCATTGACATGAAATACAGTATTGTACCTGCTTTCCATGTCTCCTCCATTGAATTGTTCACTCCTCTCCTACTCTAAGTTCCAATTGGAGAGTTGGATGGAAAGAAGCAGAGATGGTGATCTCATGGCTGCTAGTCACAGAGGCCACTGTTAGGGCTCCCTCACACTACATCAGTTTGTATCCGTTTTTCAAACGCAGGTGTGTATTTGAAAAGTAGCTGGGGCCCCACTGATACCTTGTGGCATTCTAGAAAACTAATACAATTCCAAGGGGCAGATAAAAGCAGTCTTTTCCTGATCTTCAGGTGCCATGGGGACATGATAATAACCAGAGCGTAAATCCATTATAGTAAACCATTTACTATCATTCAGTGCTTCTAATATGTCTTCAATTTGAGGTAAGGTGTATTGATCGGGTACTGAACGTCTGATTAAAGTGCAGTAATATACACACAGACGAATTGACCCGTCTTTCTTTCTTACTAATTATATAGTATTGGAGATGCTTAGGGACTTCAGCTCTCCATAATAATTCCTCTCCCTTTCATTTCCATTAGGGTATGCCTGAGATCTTCTTTGTCTCGAAGAGGCACTCTTTTGGTCGCTCTATGAAAGGATTCCATGCACAGGAAAAGCTTTCTGGTTCAGGACCCATAGTTCTTACCCCTTAACAGGCTGCAGGGGTTTGTGTGCTAACATTTTCTGATCTCAACTATGATGAATAACTGTAACTTGTGATCCAGTATCATCTAGTTGCTCTAGATGCCATTCTAAAAGAATATAGATAAGGTACTTGGGGCACGGCATCTTTTTCAGTGAATTCTCTAAAAAAGTGTCCCTGCTTGCTGAACCCAAAACATTTAGTTGATTGCTTAGCAGATGCACAAGCAAACAAAGGTGATGGAAGCGCACACTATTCCTCAGAAAGTTCTGTTTATTGCATCACATAATATTGAGGACCGCACGATTGGTCATGGTTTTCCAACCTGTCCGATCATGCTTTCGTCTGATTCGGACGAAGGAATGGTCGGCGATTGGTCGGAACCGCCATACAATAATTCGACCCAACCAACCGAAACACTGAAATGCCGGTTGGGACAAATTATTGTATAGTGTGTACCTAGCTTTACAGGAGGCCTTGGATAAATCAAAGGGCATCCTATTATTAAGGTGATCTGGAAAGATAAGCCATATGGTCATACAATACAAGGATTGTGGAAGCACTTCAATTAGGCTAATTTACAACTACATTTAGCGGAAGTGCTACTGATCTGGTCAAACATTTATACAAACATAATCAATAAAGATAATCAGTGCACATTCCTAGGCCCTGTACAATATCATATTACCTGCACACTGGCATACTTTATAAACAAAGGGGTTTTAGTATACATTACTGTTATCACATAAATCAAAAGGGCTGGGGGGAAGTGAGAGAGCCTGTTATATGGACCCAGTGTGTAAGAATGAGAAATGCAAAAGTTTGCTAATCGTAATTGAAGTAAAAGACATTTATAAAGGTTAGAAGTTAGGACCTTACAGACTGGGGTTAACTTGATGTGGTTGGAAGGCTTTTCATTCATGTGATCACAGTAATGTATACTAAAACCCCTTTGTTTATAAAGTATGCCAGTGTGCAGATAATATGATATTGTATGGGGCCTAGGAATGTGCATTGATTATCTTTTCTATGTTTGTATAAACCATATGGTCCCCAATCCTCATTTAGTGCATAATCAAGTTTAAACAGGCTGACATAACCTTCCACTTCAGACCAATCATCTGCTAGCAAGAATGCAGATTTCAAGCCACTATAACTGGTCATTGTACTTTCATAACTTCTGGTGGTACATGATCAACTGCAAGGGTGATTTTCCTTTAGGGCCCAAGCATTAACCTCTGCTGTGGTAAGTAATTGCATATTTATGATTTACTCCTACTTCAAATCCCAGTAGTGCCTTCAAATGTAGCCCTCTGGTTACACAGGATAGAAGTTTGGTATTTATAGTCTGTAATGGAGCTACAGGAGTCCTATGTCTCCGCTTTATAAAAAGGCAGGAATAATAGATTGGTGTGCCTCCACCCAGGATTGAGACAGACTCCCTGGGAACTTCAAGTAATTATTCTGTATTCACTTTATTCCACTGAACTGAATGGAAAAGTCTAACTATCTTCACTTTTATCATAGTCACTTTTTATCATACCAGTTCTCTCTTTACTTCCCCCTCACTATCTAACTCCCTAACTTACTGTTTACGTCCTGGTTACCTGGCTCCTCCCCCTCAATTAGAGGGAGGAGCCAGCATCTTAAAATCTCTATGATAGCAGGTATTTTTTACTCTGAAACCCCTCGGGATCTTTTTGTTATGGTGATAATCAGAAAGGAATACCCCGTGTAGGTATAAATCCTGTTCCTTCTTAGACGCAAAAGTTGGAAGTATAGATGCCTATTATTGGTGTTTTCACTGAGGGCCACCACTGGATCAGAAAATAAGATTCTTTGCACATCTTCCTGGGTAAAATACAGTTCACCTGCAGTATCCACTGATGCAAAGTCTGCTGCTGTCGGATCTTCTATTTCCTTTAACAAATACTGTAATTGTTTCATAATGAATATCAGCTACACAAACGCTAGCATACGCTGTATGAACAGAACGCATATTTTTTAGGCACGGGTGCAGGCTCACAGCACCCACATCTGCTCATAGTAATGACCCGGGTGCCTTCCGAGAGCAAAAGATAGATAACAATCGTAAGACGGAGTACTCATTAAGTGAGATAAAAACACTGATATACACATAAAAAGAACAGTTTACATAGTCTATACAATACATATTATTGTGGGCTCTGACTTTCCCCACCATCATAATGGCCAAAGATTTAAGATACGGGACAGAAATACCTGTCTCAGTAGCCACATATTTTACTGTATTCCATCACTTTCCCTTGTGGGTTATACTACATGGGCAAAACTAATACAACAGTTTGTGATCATTTCTAGTTTTTACTAGGTTCTGCCTTCTGATTTCCCAAGTGTATATGTTAATAATACACTCCTTTACCCAGCTTATAGTATTGTTCTATATCTGATGAAAAGATAAATATGCTATATGGAAGTGTTGCCTTTTAGTAATGTTCTTTTAGTAATGTTAGTATATTATAAGTAATAAGGATTATGTAGTATCATTGTTATGCTATGTAAGCTGTATATACAGTAAGTGTTTTATTTCACCGTGGGGGTTACTGTGGGCATTGGATATAAGAACCAGAATATTAGCATTTTATTAAAAATTAAAAAGAGCCCAGGGAATTGATCCTGCAACCTCAATAGCAGATCTTTATACCCCTAAACCATGTGGAATACCAGTACTTTTATCTTTATCTATTGCTAGGAACATAATGCAAAAAATTGATGAGCCACCACAGCACATTCAACGATTATAGGTACATGTAGAAGCTTTATCTTTTGCTAGGAACAGAATTTTAAAAAAAGTCAGTAAAATCAGCTGACTATTTTGTATTGCATAACAAGAGTAAATTCAGTAGTAACTGTGCAATACTAATTTCTATTGTTATCATTTCACGCTAGCTAATTAATAAACTGGGGGGTAACAACCAGCTTTTAAAGTCTTATCAGAAACTTTCCTATTGGTGTGTAGACATTGTATAGAAAATACTCTGTGCATAGAGACAGCAAATACTGGTTCAGTGGGTGTGGCCAATAAGTGGACATGATCAAAAGGATCTTTGAAGACTACATGGGCTATAAGTTGTACTGGCAACAACGTGAAAGTCTTCTTAGTTATAGAATTTATTTCGGAGGAATCTTACAATATATAGGTGTTCTGCAGAGAAAACCTTTTATACTAGGATTTAAGTTTAAGACATGTGCAATACTAGAATGATCAAATATCCATACTACTGTGTACAGACATATTAATATAATGCCCCATCAGGTATAGAACAGTGTGGATATAATTTGAAATTAGTAAAATGTATTTGAATGTTTCTTTTTAGTGAAATATGTAAAAAAAATACATATGTCAAAAAGTACATATGTCAAATTTAAGTACACTGCAAAAGCAAGTTAAGTTAAATTGGAAACAGCAGCTTTAACCCCCCCCCCCTTTTTTTTTTTTCTAGGTCTCTCCTGAGCCTACCGGTGCTTATGTAAAATTGCTGACATCTTATATGTGCAGTGTAGACTGTTTAGCTCCTCCCCTCTGAAACTTGCTGGATCTCCTTCTTCTTAAGCCTCCAAAAACATAAAAAACGTAAACATAAACAAAATATACATAAAACATAAACAAAAACATTAAAAAAGCAAAAAAAAAAAATTCATGTATTATTTGTCTTACTATTTTAATCTTCTTTGTACTTCCCTGTTTGTATCCTCTGTATTGATAAAATGTACAGCACCACATACATGAGTGGCGCTATGTAAATAAAAATATAGTTACATGTATACATACATTGTTAGAGCAGACCCAGCTATTCCTATTTTTTAAAAATGAACATAGTTAGGTATTTACAATTTATTCACGTGTGCAGATTATACCAGCCAATGAAGTCATAGAAGGAACCATGCACAAACATAGCATCTTTGTGCAGGTCTTACGTGATATAAATGCTTTTTACAGTAAATGTATATTCTAGAAGGGCCTTCAAACAAAATGGACCCCTAGGTTGGGATCCAAATGAAATCTCCCTATAGGCACACTATCATAAAATACCACAATTACCAAAGAGTATAAATCAAACTCATTTATTTACCATTACACTGGCTTCTACATTGGTAGCTTTACATAACACACATCAATATAAAGTGCAACATTAAACCTTCCTAAAGTGCATATATATATAAAATCAATTAATAAAACCATCAGCAGCAGGAGTTTGAGGTAGCATCATGGGAAATGTAGTTTCTAGTCCAGCAGCAATCCAGACATCAAATGTCCAAGAAACACATGCACCAGGTATCCTATCCCAAGTCAAATATATTAAGTACACAGTCTCTCCTATATACATCACTTCACTGTTGGATAAGTTAGATTCACAAACGGAGGGGAGACCTCCAATTGGCAGCACCGCTCCCACTCTGCTGGTCCAGTAGCCAACTACGTTAAGCAGTCATACTTTAGCCCTCCTGGAACAAGCATCCACTCTTGCCAGTATCCTGTCAGAGCTCTAAGGCCACCATTATTCCGACCTCCGTAGTCTTCCACACGCAGGACGCCAAACCTCCTACCCCACACGCTGATGCTCCGCCTACGCACGTTTTGTCATTAGCTGACTTCTTCAGGGCGTGGTTTACCTCTCAATAACCAAAGAATTTATGCGCTGAGGGTTTTATCAACATTTTAACCCTTTAAACTGTGTGACATACATATTATTTACTAGAGATGGCCGAACTTTAGAAAGTTCGGTTCGTTTTCGAACTTTTAAACTATATAGAAAGTTTGAAAGTTCGAAAATGGACCCATTAAAGTCAATGGGAGTCAAATAGTTCGAAAAGTTTGAATGAAATACAATTAAAATATCAATGGTAACTTAATGTAAATGGCTGTGGGACCTGGGAAATGGTCTGGGGAACATGTTAAAATATCCAGGACTTTAGAAAAAATCAATTTTACCCCTTACGCACACAACTTTCGAGCTCTCACGTTCGAACATTCACTAATTATCCCATGTAAGACTCGTGGAATCGAAAATTCGATATTTACTCGTGTATTGGTATAATAGACCTTTTACTCGCGGATTCGATAATTCGATATTTACTTGCGTATAGGTAAAATAGACATTTTACTCGCGGATTCAAAGTTTACTCGCGAATAGGTATAATAGACATTTACTCGTGGATTCGATACTCACGTAAAGGTATAATAGACATTTTACTTGTGGATTCGATATTTACTCGCAAATAGGTATAATAGGCATTTTACTCGCGGATTCAATACTCGCGAATAAGTATAATAGACATTTTACTCACGGATTCGATATTTACTTGTGTATAGGTATAATAGACATTTTACTCCTCGATTGTTCGATAATTATCGAAAGTCCGGAAGATATCGAAAGTCCAAGAAATCTGGGTCCAGGATAGTTCTAGAAGTCCAAGTCCATTCAAACTCGAATAGTTTGATTCGAACTCGGGTTCAAGTTCGAGTTCTAGTCCATCTCACATAGCAACGGAGTTCTCACCCTATAAACCCATCTTATATATATCACTATGCTCACAACTTTTCTATATTTGAGATACATAGAAACATTTTGTTCACTTTTGAAACAAAATATTGCTTATGAAGATAAAAATATAGATTTATGAGAGAAACTAATTGCAACTATTTATTATTCCTCCCTTAGTATTGTAACATTATTTCCTTCTTTTTTATCTCCCATGTATACCATAATGTTACAAAACATCTATAGGAGCTATTTTACATCTAGCAATCCCTCTATGCTCCAAATCACTATTTCACACTGTTACATCAAGCACTATATGATTTTTACAAAAAGCACCCATAATGAATTTCCTCATTTAGCCCTGCCAGGACTACAGCATTTAAATCATGTATCCACTTTGTTTCTTTTTAAAGAGGCTTTTATTAACATCGCCCCTCGTATTCCCAAATCCACTCTTTCTATCCCACAGAATTTTATGCAATAAGGGTTTGCATCATGCATCTCCAGCATGTTTAGCGACACTGCTTCTCAATGGATTTTGTTTTTTTATCGCTCTAATGCACTCTTGGAGTTTGCTTGGTTTTTCCCACATATATTTTGTGGCAATTCCATTTTATCATATAAATGACCTGATCGGTTTGACCAGCAAATTTTAATTGACAAGTTTTTAGGAGACTGCAGTGATTATAAAGAAAATAAAGTGTATGATTTTGTAGGTTCTACAAAGAAGGGAGAGAACATGGAACGTAGAGATTATAAGGGGTCAAAAAAAAAACTAAGAGAAAAGAATTAGACAAGGAAGGGGAAAAGGAAAAAAGAGAGAACCCTCCTAGTTAAGAGATTGACAGAATTGAGGGTACAAGAAAAAGAAAGGGAGACCCCAAAAACATTAGAGCACAGAGAGAAAAAAAATGGAGATCCTGAACTTGACAGGGGAGGACATGAATAAGGAAACCATTTCCTTGTTGTCAAAAGGGCTATCATTTGTCCCCACTGCCAATCTCGACAAGTTCGAGTTTGTGAAAAACCTCAATCTCTTTGCCACAAACTCTACATAAAATGTTTAAAAATGTAACAAGTGAAAAAATGTGTTTGGATATTAATGACAAACATTTACTATTTGACTTGGAAGACCTAATGGTCAGTAATGATCCAGAAATGTTGAATACAGACCATAGTCATATTGGATTTACCAATTTTCAAGCCTAACTCGTCTTTCTTCCCTCCATTATCTAGGTACACGAATATAAAACTGTTCATTGCCAGAGTAGAGGAGGATATTAAAAAATTACATGTGGGGAACAAATTTCACAATAATTTAACCATGGGAGAAAGACAGACTCTTAAAGATTTAAGATCACGTGATGACCTGGAAGTCAGGATGGTTGACAAAGGTGGTAACATGGTAGTGCAAACGACAAAATCATACAAAAAGGAGGCTGTGAGATAGCGTAGTGATGTCGAACAGTATGAAAAAGTAACAGTAAATCCAATAAAATGTATTAATTCCAAATTACGTGATGTGTTGGATGATACAAGGGACTTGGGTCTAATTTATGAAAAAGAATATCTTTTTATCTTGAGAGATCACGCCCGGTTGCCAACATTCTACAACATCCCCAAAGTACACAAAAATAGCCAATACCCGCCTGGTCGCCCCATTATTTCGGGCATTGAAGGCCCTACGGAAGGTGCCAGTAGGTATATAGATTATGTACTGAGACCCTTTCTGCGAGATCTTCCCTCGTACGTCCAAGACATGAGAGATGTACTTTGCAGAATGGAGGGGCTGTGTGTACCTGAGAATATCATCCTAGCCACCCTGGATGTGGAGGGATTATATTCCTCCATTCCCCATGAAGTGGGGCTAGAAGCTGTGCCTACAAAAGGAATGGCAATACGCCCTGAAGAAGTCAGCTAATGACAAAATGTGTGTAGGCGGAGCATCAACGTGGGGGGTAGGGGGTTTGGTGTCCTGCGTGTGGAAGACTACGGAGGTCGGAATAATGGTGGACTTAGAGCTCTGACAGGATACTGGCAATAGTGGATGCTTGCTCCAAGAGGGGTAGTATGACTGCTTAACGTAGCTGGCTACTGGACCGGCAGATTGGGAGCGGTGCTGCCAGTTGGAGGTCTCCCCTCCGTATGTGAATCTAACTTATCCAACAGTGAAGTGACGTATATAGGAGAGACTGTTTACTTAATATATTCGACTTGGGATAGGATACCTGGTGTATGTGTTTCTTGGACATTTGATCTCCAGATTGCTGCAGAACTAGAAACTACATTTCCCATGATGCTCAAACTCCTGCTGCTGATGGTTTTATTTATTGATTTTTATATATATATGAACTTAAGGAGGGTTTAATGTTGCACTTTATATTGATGTTTGTTATGTAAAGCTACCAATTTAGAAGCCAGTGTAATGGTAAATAAATGACTTTGATTTATACTCTGGTGATTGTGGTATTTTATGATAGGGAGATTTATTTGGATCCCAATCTAGGGGTCCGATTTGTTTGAAGGTTAATAAGTTGTATCTCCATTATAAGGCGTTCTATCGATACCTAGTTTTATATGAAGGTGGTGCATCCTTCAAGGTATTCTTTAAATATTCTAGAAGGGCACATAAAATATACATGTCTACATTTGCTTCTACAAACCCCTAGAAAGACATGCAGGATGCAAAAAAAAACCACTATGCTTATTTTTAGCAACCTGATACAACACATCCACAAGTTTATGTATCTATGACATATACTGGCTGCATATAGGAAATAACACTAACTGAAAACCTGGTCCATATGTCTGCAAGTTACATTAGTTACCAATAAAACATTATGTCCAGTTTGTTTAATAATCCCACAGAAGTATACATATCCTTTAAAGATTTTAAAATTTTACCCATTAAGTGGGAATTTGTTAAATGTTTTTGGAAAAATTGCTGACATTAGGATAAAATGATCGATCCTATGGCAGATATCGATGGTTATTCCAGAGCTGGTTTGGCCAGAAATGATCTGAACAATTTGGCCTGTCACATTTTCACATATATATAGTCCTACGTATATTCTTTAAAATCTCTTACTAACTTCTGTCCCTTCTGGCCCTATTTCCGGTCTGTCTTAATTTGATTTACGATACAATCTAATGTGCTGCCACCTACAGATGAATGAAACTGGGAGTTTCGTTTCAACAGTGTTTGATCAAAGCCTCATCTGAAAATCCCACTCAAATTCAATTGAATTGGAATTTAGCGAATATTCAATCGCAATTTTACATTTAAACTTTTCGATTTTCTAATATTTGTTTTTTCAATCACAAGTACCGATAAGTTCCAAGTTTTGAATATTTTCAAAAATCTTGTTGCATCTACAGATTTTTAAAACCAGCAGTTCTAAATCAAAAATTAGGTTTGACTTGAAACTGGGACTCACCACTACCAACGCTGAACCTTTATTCTGCTCACTGCTTACATTGAGCTGCCAGGTCTTAACTTGTAACCAATATCTATAAATATCTCTCTGCTTCCTCATCTTCTTTCGTCTGCTGGCAGTGCACCCAGGCTTTAGTCAGGGGCCTTTCATGCAATGACAAAATGTTGACAGATTCAGAATACCGGAGAGATCAATCTAATGAAAAAGGGATATACAGGTGAAGCACACAACTTAAAATCAAGTGTTTTGACCATGTTTAGATGACATGTGCAAATGGGAAATTGCTGACTCTGATGTATGTATATATATTTTTCATTATAGCACTAAACATAAAGTGTATACACTAAACATATAGTGTAGCTTTAAGAGCTTAAAATCTAAGAACCGTATAATACATAAGGCTAGGCATTTTCAATGGGGAGGTGCAGTGGCGAGAATCTATATTACAGTCACTCAGTGATGTCACTGAGTGACTTCCTGTATTCCACTGCCCCTCCCCTGTCTTAGTCATTTATATAGGAATCCCTGTTTATTATTGACAGACGATGTTAAGCCCTTCTTTCTCTTTTCAATAGTATAGTATAGTATAGTATTTGAGGTTGAATAAAGACATATGTCCATCCAGTCCAACCCATCTAGCAATATCCTCATTTCCTGCCTAACTGTTGATCCAGACCACCTGTGAGAGAAAATTATCCTTCAGCAAATTCAGGAACTCATCGCCTTTTTCTGTGATGGCAGTTCCACCACACCAATCAATGTCAGGGTAATTGAAGTCCCCCATAATGAGCACACTCCCCAAACTTGCAGCCCTTGCCAGCTGCATATGAAGTTGACTCACCTCCTCTCTGCTAGCATTTGGCGGCTTTAGGCAGGAAATGAGGATATTGCTAGATGGGTTGGACTGGATGGACGTATGTCTTTATTCAACCTCCAATACTATACTATACTATACTAGCAAGAAAAAACACCCTTTATACTGCTGTAACTTTGGATAGACAGCAGCTAGAAGCATGATCCTGGAGTCATTTTAAAGGTAAGGGTGTGCCTTTTTCATAAAGGCCACATATATGGAGATCACAGTTCTCCTATAAACAAGCTTTTCCTCTGTATACACTATAGAACATCATAGTACAGATAGCAAACTAATTTTTTATGTTATAGTGTTGCTGTAGCTGGAATGGTAACAGTTGGTACTTGAACTGCATGGTTGGATATTCCCTCTACCAGTGATGCCTCACAGGGATTATTGAGCATGCTTGCCCATACAGATAGTCTAGCTGGGGGACTGAGCTTGAGCAAAATGTATTCATTTATAAATTGAAATGAGGAAATTTTAGCTTTAGGTTAGTAGTATTTGTGTAATGGGTGGGACATAATGTGACTGGGTGAAGCTAGGTTGGAAGGGGGTGGGTCACATGTCATTCATTGGACATTGGGTAGTATAAAGTGGCTGACTCCTAACTTTTTGGAGCTGGCTCCTAAATAATTGCATGATCTGTCCAGTCCTGATTATGAGGGACAAATCTTGTTAAAAAAAAAACTTTTGAGGATGTGACTAGGAATTTGGACTCTGGTATAACAATAGATGTGATATATACTATATACCTACTATAAATGGCTCTGTGTTAAAGGGGAACTGTGGTCTCCAAACAAGTTGAGTTTAAATGAAAGGTCAGTTTCCTACCTTTAAAACGAGCCATCAACCACCTCTCTACGTGCTCCACAGCCCAAGGTATAAAGAAATGACTGACCAGAAAGTTAATGGGTGGGAGGCTGACATGTGACTTTCCTAAGGCTTCTCCTGCACAGTGCTGCCGGCGAGCACAACCTCAGACTCTCTCAGTGTGTGAGGGAAACAGGAAGTCCCTCCTCCTCTCTGCTGTGTGAAGTCCTGACAGAGTAGGTAAGGGAATCAACAGGCCTTCTTTCCCACTGTGTGAAAACAGCTTTTTCAGGCTCAGTTCTCACTCTGCCTGAAAAGGCTGTTTCCACAGAATTTTCTGTAGGGGGGGGGGGGTCTGAGTGGCCTGCGGCACCCGTGAGTGGGCGGGGATTATGCACCCATGAGTGGGCGGGGCTTGTGCACCCACGAATGGGCAGGTCTTATGCACTCATGGGTTGGCGGGCTTGTGCACCAACGGTGGGCGGGTCTTATGCACCCGCAAGTGGGCAGGGCCACATGAGGCTGTAAGAGAATGGGCCATGGGGGGCCTGCAACTGGAGGGACCATGGGGTCCATGAGTGGGAGGGACCAGGGGGGCTGCAAAGGGGAAGAGTAGACACAGGGCAGATTGACTGACATGGTTTCAGAGCAGGAAGTACAGGGGACCTGGTGATGCTGCTGCCATATCACAAACAAAAATGTAAATATCTTCAAAACTATGTAAAATAAACAATGAAAATAAATTGCAAAAATTCTCAGAGCAATTCCTATCAATTTACCAAAAGTTATTTTTGGACCACAGTTCCGCTTTAAGTGAATATATTTTGAAAAATGATCTTGGAGTTTTGGTGAATTATATAATTAAATATAACAAGCAATGCCAGGCAGCCACAACTAGAGCCAGCAGGATATTTTCTTGTATAAAGGGGGTTATGGATTCAAGAAAGAAAAGTATTATTCTTCCTCTTTACAAAGCAATGGTAAGGCCTCATTTCAATTATATGGTGCAGATTTGGAATTCAGTGTACCAAAAGGACATCTTGGAAATAAAAAGGGTTCAGAGAAGGGCATCATAATTAATAAGGGGACTGGGGCAACTTGAATATGAAGGCAGATTGAAAAACAATATGCACTCTAGAGAAAAGGTTTGCGTGGGAATATGATCACTGTGTGTGTAATACATTAGTGGACTATACAATAAACTGGGGCATTGTTCACTAATAGAAAATGTCAGAGGAGATGCAGACATCCCTTAAGAATGGAAGAATGGATGAAAAGAAGTTTAGTCTCGGGAAGGAGTTTTCACTGTAAGAACAGAAAAAAGGGTTCCATTGGACGTGGTGATGAGTTTCTAAAAACAAAGAATGTCGCATGTAAATGGTATTGATACATAAAGTTGATCCAGGGATGTTTCTGATTGCCACTTGGAGTCAGGAAGAAAATTTTTCCACTTCATATTTTTGTAATTATTTTTTATTCCTATGGATCAACTGTTAGGCAGGAAATGTGGCTGATGCTGAGTACAGCAGGTTGTACTAGATGGACGTATGTCTTTATTCAATTCAAAAACAGATTTCCTTATCAATGGCATCGTTGACCCAGCAACTAGACAGAAATGACATGTGAATCAATCTAAAAGGTACTTTTTTTGGAACAATCCCTAATGGCTATATAATAAAGTATCATCAAAGGAGTTACTAAAGCCCTGTTTGAAACCAAATCCAAGAATCTTTCCGTAAGTCTTTTTGGATAAACCTTTAAAAAGGGTTGCAACTCTAGGTCAGTGGCATTTTCAGTTTTACCTACTGGGGGTTTTGGACCTGACCTTGACTGGCCACTAAAGCTTTTTCTAGTACATCGAGCCAATGGGTGTTGCCCTCCACAGGTGGGATACTTGTGATGAAATATGCATGGGCTTTCACATTTACAAGAGCCTTCATTAATAGCCCAACAACAATAAGGCTTTTTTGTCACATTGCTTCCCTTGCCAACTAGTGAATGTGCTGCCAACAACGAACAGTCTCAGAAAAATAGCCCCTAACCTGAGATCCACCTCTCTTTCCCTCCAAGCCATCTCCTTGTGGGCCGACAAATGGGGAATGTCTGTTTCCTTAGTAACTTGATTCCAAAGAAGATGTTGGCAGAAATGGACCAGGGATTACTGTATAGCATATATGGGATTTTAAACTTATTTCTTACAAAGAATGTGCAGCAATTATTTCTGTGGCCGTACATTTGTGTTTCCATGTACAAACCTTTTGTGTCACCCATTGCCCAATTACTGCTGAGAATTTCCCAATTGCACAAGCAAAATATTATTTCCCAAGTTTTTTATCAGGCACACAAGTAAAGATTCATTTTTATTTTATTAGCTTCTTCCTGTAGATTGTGAATCTTGGCTTCCAAGATGCTCAAAGAGAATTGACATCTGGGATTAAAATCATATTATTTATATTATGGTAGCAAAGTATTTCTTACTCATTCAATCTGACTTATTTTTTAACTCTTTTAAAATTGCAGATCTGAACTTCTTTAATATACAGTCTACTGGGAAATCTGCAGAGTCTTCATGAATAATCCATTCATCTCTAGTTCACCTATGCATGCACAGTGCAGGGAACTGAATAAACATATTTTGATAATTAGGGTTTTAAGATCAATATAATTTCAGGGTGGTTTTATATTCATCATAACACTGAAGTTAATTCTTTATATTGTATTCTACTTAACATACTATGTTGTTTTTTTGATTATCATGTATAGAAAGTGTACAGAATGTGCAAAGTTCAGTTTAAAGGACTTGACAACTTCTGGTGCTCAGTTTGATTATTATACATACCCTGGTAACATCAATGGTTTCTCATAAGATTAGAGATCTGTTTGGTTGAGGATTTAATAGTCTATGGGGGCGATGCACCAACGGGCGCATCACTCCTGTTTTGGAGTTTTAGTCACGCTAACCGATGTTATACAACAAATATAAGAGAGATAATCTAGATGCTAAGTTGTATTGCTGTAATGTATATTTACCCTATGTATTTCTAGAGCACTTTTAATACTTTCATATATAAATGTGCTGTATGATTAATAGGGCTATATTTGTAAAAGCGCGATTGTAAATATACAATCACGGGCGTAAATCAATGATCAAGATCGTAGATCTACAAAGGCTATCGTAGATTAACGCACATAGAATACCATTGTGGTATTTTGCTACTGGCTAGTATTCTACAAAGGAAAATACATTTATGGCCACGATCATACATTAATGATAACTCACAGTATCGCAAGTTTCTACGAATGGCCCATATTTAGGGAAACTTTTTACCTAGGGGGCCAAATTTAGAAAGTTTGCCATAACGCAGGTTATTAAAAGTACGATCTCGGGCATACATTTAAGCTGATGGTAGGATAAGCCACACCTTTTTTCACTTCCTTTACATGTCTTTAAAACTGATAGGAAGTGCAGTTCCTGTATTTTATCAAATTATGTGCTGTTTGCAAAACTTTTTTTTACATTTAACATATATGTGTAAGACCTCACTCTTACCCATCCCCTCTCAATAGAAAAAAGGAGAGCTGCTGTTTGCTTGAAGGAAATCCTATCTTTTTATGATAAGGGGACAGAAAATAAACAATTTGCATGCCCATTACTCTGAGAATGCTGGGACTGACTTTGTTAATTGTTTATTACATTTTTTAAGCAACGTTATATTAATAGGATGATTCTATAAAGTACCTTTAGTTCTAAGAAGGCTGTATTTAAATTTATGCTCTGTGGATGCCTTTTTAAAGCCCATCTCACCTTAAGCTATATAGCTGTCTGGTATCTTGTGCTCCCAAGTCTTACCCCTTCAGAGTAATAGTAATACAATCTATTAAGATTGAACCATGGCAGGATAGTGTAGGACCTTAGGTTCTTCAATATTGATCCCTCACTAACAGACGGGTGACATCTGTGAGACAATGAGGAGAGTGAGCATTGAAAAACAGATTAATATCATTATACAATGATCCAATGGGTCTCCTTTTGGTTTATTATTGGTTGAAAGTTTGAGGAGGAGGATAGACTTCTGCACAGCAGTTGTAACTCAATGTGGAGATTGGACTGAACTATTACACTCTAACAATGTTATGATAATTATATCAAAAATAATCCAAAACCCCTGGATATAAAAACCTTCCTGCATAAATTCATCAGAACAAATGGATAAAGAAAGAAGAAAAATGTGATAGTGTTATGCAACAAATATAAGATTGGTAATATCTGCCTTATCTAGATGTTAGGTTGCACTATGTATATTTAACATGTATTTCTAAAGCACTGACACTTCCAGTACAATCCAAAAGGCATTGCTGTTGTATATATGTGTGTGTAAATATATTCCCTCCTATTCTATAAAAATATTCTGCAGCTTTTTTTAACAAACAAACCTAGCAGTTGAGGGTGGAATAGGGTCCTTTACAATATGTTAAAAATGTATTTTGCAGGTGGACATTCTCTTTAATTTTGAAATATAGGAAAATCGTGTTACCATGTGTGTGCGTGTGAACTTGCGTGCGAGCGTTATAGGCATTTTATACCTGCCCACTAAAGATGGCTGAAAATGGTAAGTTTTGTTACATTTTCGGATTTATGGATCTCAGGAAAATCCCAAAGATCCGTAAACGGAATGTACTTTCGGGACTATTTTCGATGATCCTCGAAAATAACCTCAAACGTTCAATAATCCTCGAAGATACGATCGGAAACTACTTTCGAGCTTCTGATCGTATTTTTGAGGATTATCAAACATTTAAGGTTATTTTCAAGGATTATCGAAAATAGCCTTGAACGTTTGATAATCAGCAAAAATGTACTCCGAAGTCCAGGAAGCCCCGAAATCCCAACGATCTGCCCGGATTTAGGACGGGCGTTCCTCTCAACTGCTGATTCACAAAATATAGATTTTTTATTTGTGTGCTGTGATGCTGTACTTTTGGAGGTTTGTTATTTACCCCTTGCTTATAGGTTTTCCTTAACTAGCAGCCCTAATTAGTGTCTCCCCTCTGTCAGGCCTACATTGTCCCACTCGAAATGCCCCTCCCCTAGCATGCCAAATACATTATTTTTTGGTGTACGTCCATATCACTATAAGCGATTAGCACTCCATTCCCAACAAAGTAATCCCCTGGGTGCCCCTCGAAAATGTATATGAAAATAGAAATAGAAATAAGACTCTCGGGCCTTAGGCAAAGGGTAAAACTTTAGATTTATTGAATGAATTGATGTAGCGTTGTTTTAACTTATATTCAATAAATGTAAAGTTTTAACCTTTGCCTAAGACCCGAGAGTGCCATCGCTTATTTCTATTTATATATATATGTGATATCATTTTTGGATTCTGCCCATTGATAAACCACATTATTTTGTATTTCCATTCAGACCACCACTGAAGACACCAGTTTTCCTCCTGACTCATTTATTCTTGGCTAGATTGTTGGGAAATGTTTGTTAAATCAACTCTAAGGTAATTGTTTGGACAAATAAAACCTAAAGCAGTCATTCAATTCAGTGGCATCTAGGAGAAGCTTTTATCTAATAAAAGGCAAACCATGCACTAAACTGTTAAGGGGCATGTCCACCCTTAAAACAAAAATGTCAGTTATCTGCACCCATTTCCATCCAATATATTTAGCACATTATTAAATATTTTAATTACAAACATAGAAAAGATAATCACTGCACATTCCTAGGCCCCATACAATATCATATTATCTGCACACTGGCATACATTATAAACAAAGGGGTTTTAGTATATATTACTGTGATCACATGAATGAAAAGCCTTCCAACCACATCAAGGTAACCCCAGTCTGGAAGGTCCTAACTTCTAACCTTTTTTACTTCAATTACCATTAGCAAACTTTTGCATTTCTCATAGTTGTGCACTGGATCCATATAACAGGCTTTCTCACTTCCCCCCAGCCCTTTGGCTTTTTAAAATGAGGGAAGAGGCCATCCACAGAGTGCTTTATATTAAAGGCATAGGACCTCCCATATTGGGAAGCCAGGTCAAGCTTCCATGTGGTTATAGCACCCCCAACACGCCCCTTTTTATGGGAGGTCCTATGCCTTTAATTTAAAGCACTGGGTGGATAGCCTCTTCCCTCATTTTAAAAAGCCAAAGGGCTGGAAGCAAGTGAGAAAGCCTGCTATATGGAGCCAGTATGAGAAATGCAAAAGTTTGCTAATGGTAATTGAAGTTAAAAAGGTTAGAAGTTTGGACCTTACAGACTGGGGTTACCTTGACGTGGTTGGAAGGCTTTTCATTCATGTGATCACAGTAATGTATTCTAAAAACCCCTTTGTTTATAAAGTATGCCAGTGTGCAGATAATATGATATTGTATGGGGCCTAGGAAAGTGCATCTTTATCACTGGAACTTTCTGTGTATTATCTGGGTAGCACCTGGGTGGTTTATACCTGTATGTCATAAAAACCTATTCAGGAATGTTCAGTCTTCTATCCTCAACTGTTATAGGAGTACTATAGTCTCCATTATTCCACTTCAATAATCTCTATATATCTTAATATTACCCAGCTAACAGTTTAGATCCTCACCCCAAGGTTTGCCCAAGTTCCCACAAATGGTCCTGGACTCTGAAATGGGGTGGAGTCAGACCGGCAGTATGAGACAAATTTTGAAAGACTTGTTTAATGGAAACAGGCAAAACCAGAGGACCTAGTGTTTTACCATAGGTAGTGTTAGGGGATGGGAATTTGTCCGCTGTATAATTGCCTTTTTAGCTTTATAGTTTTCAGGTGGCTGTTTATAGTGTATTTTAGTTATGTGCAGGCAGATTCTAAAGGACATATATAGCAATTTTTATAAATTAAATTCTTTATTTGCCAGGGAGGTAAGATAGTATGCATGTGAAAAGAATAGGAGGATAGTCATGGCAGCTGGCAGGGGGAGGAGCAATGAAGCTGTCAGCCATAAACAAGCAGCAACTTTGACAGCATACTGCTCATTTAAAAATGCAAAATGGAAAGTAGTAGTATTCTCTACTACCTACCTTGAAAATATATATATATATTAATTTTAAAAAATCAGTATAGGTGCCCTTTAAAAGAGTAGTTAGATTTTAGTCCATAAAAAATGATTTACATTCATCAAACTAAAGCCTTTGGCTGACGTACGACCCCGATAATCGCACATGTGTATGTGTTCCATGGCGGAATTAAAAACTATGCCTGGCTAAACACACGTGCGATTATTGGGCAAAATGACCATTCGTTGTGTGAGTGCTCTGCACTCGGAGGCCGTTTGACAGCCATGTGGACATCTGTACGGACCATAACTGATTAAAAAAGGAATGACAATACAAGCATCAACTGGTAAATTCGTTAACCATAAATGTCTTAACTACTATTCAGGTTGTATTTTTATGGATGTGTGGAACAAGACAGTAAAATAAATTGGGTTGATTGAGTGTGTATTATGTTATAAATCGTTTGATGCATTTATCAACACTTGCTTTTATCTTTCTATTTCACAGTCCTGTCAGTTCAGCAATTACCCTTTTCATCAGCCTTCAAAGCAAGAGTTAAAGTTATTTATGAAATGCTATACTTTGCCTTTTGAGATTAGAAACTTCAAAAGAATAGTATGTCTTTTTTTTTAATTGGACTCAAGTTGCCAGGGAATTTTAAACCAAACTGTTTGATATTTTCACACAGTAATAATATCCTATGTAATACCTGGTATGTAGCAAACTTAAATGGCAAATAAAGTGGAAAACAACTTGGGCTAGAAACAAAATACCTAGTGCATGGTACATAATGCACCTGTTCAGGGTGACATCAGCCCAAATGGCAGTAAAGATATGTGGTTTTACAGTTGTACCATGGGGGCTGCCATTTTGGCTCCTCCTCCTACCCATTGGGTATTGCACATGCCCAATAGCCATACCTAAGGGACTGAGGATAAAGAGCAAACTCCTTTCTATTTAGCATGCATACTTACTAATCAGAACTAATTAATACTGCACTACATTAGATTAGAAATAGTAATACACTTTTGTGTGCATTAAAAACTTTGCATTTGGATTTTAAAAGAAAAAGCTTACTAAATCCTGTTTAAACTGGAAATTTATAAAATATAGTTATGGTTGCTTGTTTTTTTTCCTACTTGGTAAGCTGACCAAAACAACCTTTTCCTAGGAAACTTCAAGGTATTTCTGGCCGACTGACCGACATTACCCTGCATCGGTATGTTTCACACGTGTTCCTGTAGGTTTGCGCTCACCAAAAACAGTTCACACAATACAGCGCACGCAATATGTCCACTAACATTGAGATGCCCTGCACTGCAATTCTCATTTGCTAATGAATCGCAACATGATCATTAGCACATGAGCAAAACGCAGCATGGTGTCCTAGCCCTAAGGAGCTTGTTTTTGTGTCCCAGGTTAATACATACCCTCCAACAATTACGTTCAAAATGTGATATAATGTCTGTAACACGGTAATTAGTTTGTACAGAGCTGCAGGTGGAGGGTAATGAAGTGAACCTGATCCTAGTACAGCTCTTTGCAATGCATTTCTAATCACTGTACCTAATTACGGGGAATTTTGGAGGGTATTCAGAAATCTAGTTTTTAGTGTGACTCCTATTTGTAATTTGGTTAGAAGACGTATTTAATTAATTGCTTTATAATAATTTAGGGCAGGAATTGATATGTCCCTAACAGCACTTTTTTTTCATAGTTCTTTTGTACAGTTACTACCAAAATGTACATCTTTAAGGCAGCAATAAATATGTTATGACAACACTATCAGGGTTATTCAATAAAAGTTCTTATCGTTTAAAATGGTGCTAATTTTGTCCCAACCAATTAGATGTTAGCTTTCAAATGTTAAATAAGATCTGATTGGTTAGGGCAAAATTAGCACCATTTTAAGTGATAAGAACTTTTATTGAATCTCCCTGTATGTCTGGTAAGGAATTCTGAAAAGTGTAGTTTAACTATCAACAAAGATCATTTTAACTATGTGCTGTTGTGATATATTCATTGCTGCCCCAAATTATGCAGTTTTCATATTGCTTTAATGACTTTGTCCAGTAAGAGATAGGCCACACTAGCACTATTCCTACATGCTTCCAACTGCATTTTGCAATTCGTTAGCTGGTGAGATGTGTGTGGCCACTCTATGCTATGTGCTGTGATCCTTTTTGAAGTGCATGCATTCACAATGTTAGTGCAAATCGAATGCAATCCGATAACAGATTATTATGCAAATTGCAGCGCAACTGCATGGTACCGCACATGAAACGTCGGTACCATGCAGTCGTAAAATGCTGCATCATGATAGTGCTTTTCACGCATGTTGCTGTCTGTTAATAGTGTGGCCGCAGCCTAAGGGATGCTGGGTCATGTAGCTCTGTCGGGACCTGTCAAGAGGAACAGCAGAGAAGTTCTTTCAAAGGGTAAGTACTCCACGGCGAGCTTAACCAGTTGTAAGATTAGTTACTTTTAGGGTTTTTTCGATCCCTTAGTACCCTTAGTACTTCACCAGTTGTTACATTTTATACCTCTGCTATTTCTTGGCTGGCTGCCCAGATTTAGGAGCTATATTTTAGGGCTCGTTCACACTACATCAGTTTGTATCCTTTTTGAAACTCAGGTGCGTTTAAAAAAACGGACAGAAATTAAAACTCCATAGGAGTTCATAATATCGTTCACACCTGCTGCGTTATATTCCGTTCCGCTCCAGTGCGTTTCAAAAACGCACTGCAGCACACATTTTAAATGCATGAAAATGCTGTACAACGGATAACAACGCTCAGTCGCTGACCAAAGCGGCTCCTGCTGAAGATCCTGGCATCATTGGTGCTACCATAGGATCCAACATCCACATAAGTAAATTTATAGTCCGCGTCAATCACAGCAAGCAGAACTATTGAAAAATATTTCTTATAATTAAAGCACTGGCTTCCACTGCATGGTGGCATCACAATCCGACTATGCTTGCCATCAATTGCCCCCACACAGTTTGGAAAGTTATGCCTTGACCAGAACATATTGCTGATGTCCTGATATTTCTCCTTGTTAGGGAAAGGTAGGTAAGTCGGCTGGAGTTCTCTCCACATCACTTTGCACGTGTGCAGCACAATTTTTTGAATAGTGGATTTCCCCATCCGAAATTCATAATGCATGGAGGCATAACTGTGTCCAGTCGATAGAAACCTGTTTGAGCAAAAAAAAAAAATATTAATAAACAGTAAAAATTGTGCTTTATTTCATTACAGTGCAAGGGCTGATAACATGTTGGCGATCTGTGCGCGACAACTTTCAAAAAGAAATACGTGCTGAGGAGAAAGAAAGTAGATGTGGGTCCGGAAGCAGTACAAGAAGGCCTGACAAATACACGAATATATTGGCATTTCTGTGACTATCTCTATAATCAAGACCGTAAGTATCTCATGTCAACATGTTGTGCATCCTAACTTTCACGCATACACATATGTGCTCACAAGGTGATTTCAGGATAATTTATGTTCGGAGGACGAAACGAGACCATCCCCACTTGAGGAGTCAAATGCCGAGAGAGTTGACCTGTTTAGTAGCACTCCAGAGGATGAGACATTAAAGGGCAATTATAGTGAGAAAATTGTTTTTTTTTAATTTCTTCTAATGTATCCTATAAGTCATCCCATCCACCAGGGTACCTTTAGTTTCTTTAAATTCTTCATAGTCCCCGAGATATAAGCCTTTGAATATGCTGTGATTTGTAGGAGCTGCTACACCTCATCTGTCACTCAAAGGCACGCACCCACAAAATCCAAAGCTCCCCTGCAGTACTGTCACACACTCTCTCACCCACACTATATGTACCATGTGCAACACAAAGTCAAATGCTGTAGTTCTAAACACAATCAATAAACCATTAACCCAGTAATATGAGCATAACACACTATAAAACAGCCCCCCCCCCAAAAAAAAATCTTATATACATACAAAACCAGTTACTCAAATGGAACACTAATACAGTATATATAATACAGTAATACAGACTATATACCAAACAAGACACACAGTGCAATGTATGAAATATATAGACTAAAGCAACTGAAATGTAACAGGACAACAAGCAGTGTCACTGTGTTTGTGAAGGTCTCACTACAAGCTGCTGTTACACTGACTCTCTTCAGTGATTATGATCTCAGCTAAGCAGGGGGAGAGATATGAACTTTAGGTAAAAAGTAAATAACAATTAGCAAAGTTAGAGAACAGGCAGAGTTCAGTAACTTACTTGTAAAGAATCTCAGCACCACTTGTCCTCCTCTCTCCCCCTCTGCCCCTCCCTTCAGCATATTGCTACTTTATTCCACACTTTGATTGATTGCAGTCTAGCTCTGGAAGGGAGGGGTCAACAGGATGTCAGCACTTCATTTAAAGTCCTTTCAACTGACCATGCTCAGACTCTGTATACAGCCCTTCACTGCTTGAGGGGGAGTAGACAGAGAGGGGAGGGGGACTACACAGCTTGGTACAAACTTCTGCCAGTGTGAAGAAACGAAGCCACACAGAAACATTTTTTTTTCACTATAGTTGCCCTTTAATACACTCCGCTGATCGTTCCAGGCCTGCACACTCGCCAACAGAAAGGTCCCCACCACAAACACAAGCAACTGCACATTAATCATCATATGAACATTCACCTCCAATTTCCAGGTGTACAGTCCAGGTGTACAATTTCCAGGCATACACAGTCTCCACGCAACACCAAAAAAGTGTACCAAACCAAAAAAAAAAGGGATGATGATGATCTAGTCACTTCACTTAAGTCAATAATGGAGTTGATGGAAGCAAAGAAAAAAGACAAATGTCCAGCATATGTTATGGCTTGTAGCCTTGCACCTTTAATTCAGAGTCCCAGAGGAGAAACACATAAGCTTACATGTTGCCCTTTTGAACACTATACAGTCATTTCTACCCTCATCAGGCACACAAACAACACACACTCCACAATACACCCCACAACATACTCCACAACACACTCCACAACATCCACAACAACTACCAATTGACAACCAATCCAGAAATCCACAATATTACATGCACCATACACCATCTGGGCCTTATCCCCCTATGCCCCATACTCAATCCATACTCCCTGTCAGGCAATAGTCTTCATACCGTCAAAATTCTCCAGTACCATACATAGAACCCACCTATGCTACACTTCAAATACTTCACAATCAAATAAGCTCAGTCAGAGTTCCATACGTTCAACAACACCAACCATGACAGACTATCTGTTTGCAGATGACATGTAAGAGTCTGATTATGATCATCATCCCTTTTCAGTCTGTTTTTTGTGTATCTGTTTGTATATAACATTCATATTTTAAATTTTACTTACCGCAATGTTATAAGAAGATGTTCAGCTGGTGGTACACTCTTTCTGAAGCGAGTGTCCTCGTAGGTCAGGCCAGTCTCCAACACCTGCAGTAGTTGGTCAAAGCTGCAGAAAAAAAAAATGTTAATGTTGCCTATGATATGGTTTAGAAATGTTTTACAGACAATGGTGTATTAAAGCAGCACCCCCCAAAATCCAAACGGCCATCTTTCTTCCCACGTGTGGATTTTGAGGGATGCTGCTTACATGCCAAGTTTTTTAGATGACAATAGTTAAATATTGGATCCTGCTGGGGAGGGAATTTTTGTTGTTGTTTTAATAATGTACTAGCACTTTATGTACACTGTATATTTGTGCAAACAAGTGTTTTATAAACTGTTTGTATAATTACAGGGGTGTCTCTCTAATGAGGCAAAAATGAGCAAAATGCTCAGGGCAGCGCCCCTGCTAAATATGAGAGAGGCGGCAGGCACTTAATTTTTTTTTTTTATAAAAGAGGCAGGCAGAGCAGAAGGAAAATAAACATAGCGCCTAGTAGTACAAAGGGGTGGCATTCAAAAGTTTGGCTCAGGTGGCAAAAACCCCAGAAACACCCCTGTATAATTATGCTATTTGCAATGGTATGATGTTAAATACCTATTTGCTGTATCTTTGTACATTGCAGAGATGCACTTTTATTTTTTTAAAGCACTTTGAGATATGTGGTAATATATCTGTGTTTGCAAAGCTCTCCCCAGTTTTTACTAAATAAAAGGTTTTATTTGGTAATATGGTGTATTTATTCTGAAGGACATGTTGCTATAGAACATCAATCAATTACCACTGGACAGTGAACTCCAACCTGTGTCCTTGTATATGGATGAAAATAACAACTGGCAGCATCTGGTTGCTTGCTTTCTGCTTTTGCAGTGAGAGAGTTGTTGTAGTTTCCAAACATGTGGAGGGACACCATTTGAGCATTGTGTGTACATAACACATACAGGAAACATGTAAACTAGTCTTACCTTTCAATAGACATCCGGGTGTAGTTAAAGAACTTCTCTGGATGGTGTGCCTAAGATTCTCATACAGCAACAAAAACTGCCCTTTCTTCAGGCGGTCCTCCAGCAGGGGATGCACGCAGTACCTCCGGTTGTTACACCGGCAGCGCATCATCGCTGATATCAGTATGAGAGCAAGGCAACACTCTGCATACATTGCTGAAAGAATAGCCACAAAATCAGCAGCAAAACACAAGATCTCTCTCCTATCTGCTACCTCTCTCTCCAAAAGCTCCTGAAACTCCCAGGAAGTAACATCATGATTTTGTGTTCTTTGTCCTGCCCCTTCAAAATTCGAAAAATGCGGGCAAAAATGTATGTAAACGCAACGGACACAAATGGACACAAACGGATAGTAATGCACACGCAAACGGGCAGCAACGGATACAAAAACGTTTTGAAACGTCACTTAATGCAATGTGTTTTTAAGTTGTGTTTTTGTCCGTTCCTAGTGTGAACGAGCCCTTACAGATACATTTGGTCTCTGCTATAACTGCAGTGAGAAATTCATGTTTTAGTGAAAACTGAGGACTTAAGACATGCCGCCCCTATAGATCCTGACCCCCTAGACCATGGCCTTATGGAAAATCTGGCCCTGACTTTTAAAGGGGTAATGTTGGAGGGAATACATTTAAGATATTCTTCTTACAAAGTGTATGTGGGATGTGTGGAACCTGCACGACCTACATGGACCCATCTAAACTTGTTCAGGAAGTCATATCTCTACTTTATAGAGATTGAGGCACTAGCAGTTCCCAGACCACATGGCAATAAAATTGAGCATTTCAGGATTCTGTCTGTCATCTTTGACAGATGGGAGTACAAAGAGTCACAATAAGTATAGGGAGAACGTTCATGACTGCCATACTCCCTACGATCACAGCCAACTCCCTATACTTTAGTATAGGGGGCCGACTGCAACCAATGCTGGTTACCAGATAGGTAGGATGTAAGGCTAGATTTAAACCTGCTGATTGAGGTTTCTTGACGTAGAGAGAGGGCAATAGAATTCCAGAGGATGGGAACTACAAGAGAGAAAGGTTTAAGGGTAGAGGAAGCAGTCCGAGTTGGGGGTCTGTACAGGAGCTGGTTCTGCGATGAGCGGAGGGTACAGGCAGGAACATATGGGGAGACTAAAGAGGAAATATAAGGAGAAGCAGCAGAGTGAAGGGATTTAAATGTTAGGAGACAGATTTTGTATGCAATGCACTGTTTAATAGGGAGCCAGGTTGTTGTCCAGTACAGAGAAGATTTGGGATCCTGTTTATTAGAGAGCAAAACAATACTTGTGGCAGATTTAAGTATAGACTGAAAGGGAGAGAGGTGGGAAGCAGGAAGTCCAGAAAATAGTAGGTTGCAATAGTCCAGGCGCGATATGATGAGAGCATGCATAAGCATAGCGGTGGTTGGGAGAGAAAGGAACCTGCAGATTTTGGCTATATTGCGATGGAAGAAGTGGCAGGTTTTCGCAACATAGTTAATGTGGGTAGAAAAGGAGAGAGAGGAGTCAATAATTACCCCTAGGTAGCGTGCAGATTGGATAGGGGAAAGGGGGGTATTGTCAACAGAGATGGAGAAAGATGGGACAGAACCAGGTTTAGGTGGAAAAATGATCAGTTCAGTTTTAGAAAGATTTAATTTGAGGTAGCATTGAGACATCCAGGAGGAGATGGCAAGGAGGCAGTCGGAGACACGTGATTGGATGTCAGGAGTTAGCGTAGGGGTGGACAAGAAGATTTGTATTGTATGCATATAAATGATATTTGAAGCCAAAAGAGTTAATGACATCTCCCAAAGAAATAGTGTAGAGGGAGAACAATAAGGGTCCAAGAACAGACCCCTGCTGGACCCCCACACCAAGAAGGACCGGAGAAGAGGTATTGCTAGCATAAGATACAGAGTAAGTTCTGTCAGAGAGATAGGATAGAAACCAAAATGCCACTTCATTCCGAATGCCCAAAGAGTGAAGTATCTGCATAAGGAGGGAATGATCGACTGTGTCAAAAGCAGAGGAGAGGTCAAGGAGGATAAGAACAGAAAAGTGACCATTGGCCTTTGCAACCTGCAGATCATTTATAACCTTACACAGAGCCGTCTTGGTGGAATGCGCAGGACGGAATCCAGATTGCAAAGGATCCAATAGGTTATGAGAATGAAGGTAGTTAGCCAGCAGTTTAGAGGCTATCGGTAAGAGAGACCGGGCGGTAATTGGCTAAACAAGAGGAGTCCGGCAAGGGCTTTTTTAGTATGGGCTTAACATGGGCATGCTTAAAGATGGAAGGGAAAATTCCAGATGTAAGGCAGGCATTGAATATGTTGGTGAGAATATTGGTAAGCACATGATTACAGTGCTTCAGAGGGCATGGGATCAAGAGGACAGGTAGTGAGCGGACATGATAGAAGCAGGCGAGAGACTTCTAAATGGGTCACCGGAGCAAAAGAGCAAAAGAATAGCCAATGGAGGAGAGGGCAACATAATCTGAGAGTCATCCCTAGGACCAGATATCTGCCCATGGATGGACTCCACTTTATGCTGAAAGTAATACGCAAAGTCCTGGGGAGAGTGTGAAGAAAGGAGAGTGTCAGCGGGAGAGGGGCACAGAAGGGAGTTGAAGATGGAGAACTGGTGACGTGGGTTCGATTTGTTGTTATTTCTAAGTTTCCGGTAATAGTTCTGTTTTGCCAGCAAGAGTCCAGAGCCGAGACATTGCAGTATGAACTTGTAATGGAGAAAGTCAGCCTTTGTACGGGACTTTCTCCATGCACATTCAGCAGCACGCGTGCACCTGCCTGCGTATAACACAGGAAGTGGGGTTGAGCCACGGACGAGGATTAGAGGTTCCTCGACTGCGGGAATGCTTGGGGGCAAAAGAGTCTTTTGTGTTAGTCAGGATAGAATTATTGGAATTAGCAAGCGAGTCAGGGTCATCAACTGACAAAAGGGAGGGAGAGACTAGAGGACAGGGATGAGGCGAGTGTCGGGAGATCTATGGATCTGGAGGAAGAAGAGGGTGTTGAGCCTGAAAAGTAATAAGATGATGGTCAGAAAGCGGGAAGGGGTTAGATTGAAAAGATGAGACCGAGAGGTTTTTAGTGAACACTAGGTCTAGGAAGTGGCCATCCTTGTGAGTACTAGCGTTAGTCCATTGCTGAAGATCGAACAAGGAGGTTAATTGTAGAAAGAGAGTGGGCCAGGAGAGGGAGGAGTCATCAATGTGACAGTTGAAGTCCCCCATAATAAGAACAGGACAGTAAGCAGAGAAGAAGAAAGTAAGCCAAGTTTCATAGTCGGAGAGGAATGCAGACGGAGACTTTGTAGACGGAGGTCTGTACCCCACAGTTACTCGTAGGGACAAGGGGTGCGAGAGCTGAATTGAATGAGCCTCAAAAGATGTGAATGAAAGGTCAGGTGGGGAGGTAATGTTAGTAAATCGACAGGAGGAGGAAAGTAAAAGGGCAACACCCCCACCACGACCGGAGGAGCAAGGCGAATAGGAAAAGCTGAGCCCACCATGAGCAAGGGAGGCCTCGATAGCAGAGTCATGTTGGGAAAGCAAGGTTTCAGTAAGGGCAAGAAGATGAAAATTATTAGAGCAGAAGAGATCATGAATGACAGTAGATTTGTTAACCAGCGAGTGAACATTAAAGGAATAGTTCACACAAAAAGTTAATTATTCCTTTAAAGCAGTGATTGAAGACCGGGAGGTAAAGGACCTATTCCTTACCTTCCGTTCTTCAATCACTTCACCAGGATCCAGGACCGAAGGTAAGTTTAATTACCTCGCGCATGATCCACCGCTGCTCCATTGATAACTGACGACTGCTTCCTGGTTTAGTTTACTATAGCGCGCAATATCGCACATGCGCTCTATAGTGCAACTAAACCAGGAAGCACAGGAAGAAGACAGACAAGATGGTGGAATCAGAGGAATAGATAGAAGGTTGGAGGGAATTGAACCACGACAGGGGGCGAGAGAAGGTAAGACAGGGGGTGGACAGTGGCAGACAGATATTACATGGCCCAGGATTTGGGGACACATCACCAGCAGACAGAAGTAGAAGGGTTAACAGAGACAGAAGGTGGAAGGAGGATATATATGTAAGTGTTTTTCTTTTTTGGATTTGAACAAGAAGGAAGAGCAGTGCTAGCGAGGAGCCAATGGGAGCAGTAAGAGGGGGTAGAGAGAAGGGATGGAGAGATATAAACAGAGTTGGGAGATTGGTGAGGAAGGGTGGAATACAAATACAATTTATGGAACACGGAGCAGAAAACAGTGAGACCCAGCCACAGTATATACATAATGATTCAATCAGATTAGGCAGATATTAAGACTTTGTTGAAATTGGATCTTCAGCTTCTTCTGTAATTCTGTGTTGTTGATCTCCTTGTTGAATTCCCTTGTTAAACTCCAATATACTTAGGACATCTAGACTTTGGATGATCTATACTTGGGATGATTCTGTCCTGTACAGCAATCCCCCTTAAGATTGGTCTGAACTTATAGGGAGAAAGCCAGGCACAGGGCAAGGTAATTAACTAATCAGCAGAGTTAAATTTGGACAACAAAGTTATATCCAGCTGTGCTACAAGGGCTGAAACAGGGAAGATCATCTCAGGAGTAGAGATGTCCGAACTTCGCAAAATCCGGTCCGCTCGAGGATCCGCAAATTTTCTAAAAAATTTGAAAATTCGAAAATCCGCGAGCGGACCCGTTAAAATGAAAAATATTCTCGAAATGACGTGATTTCTTGTATTTTCGAAAATTTTCTTTTATTTTCGAAAATCCGCTGTTCGCGAACGGGATAAATCCGCGGCGGATCCGGGTTCGGATCCGCGAACCGGCCATCCCTACTCAGGAGTCAGGACAATAGGAGTTTGTCCGGAAATAAGCCAAACTACTTTTACCCCCCTTAAATAAAAATAAATAAATAAAAATATAGCACTTGGAGGAAAGGCTAAGGAATGCGTACCAGATATATGAATTTAACAATCACACATAACAATGGGGGCACAGGAGGAAAGGCTATGGAATGCGTACCAGATATATGAATTTAACAGTCACACATAACAATGGGGGCACAGGAGGAAACTGCTATGGAATGCGTACCAGATATATGAATTAAACAGTCACACAATAACAATGGGGGCACAGGAGAAAGGCTATGGAATGCGCACCAGATAATATGAATTTAACAATCACAGATAACAATGGGGGCACAGGGGAGGCTAAGGAATGTGTACCAGATATATGAATTTAACAATCACACATAACAATGGGGGCACAGGAGGAAAGGCTATGGAATGCGTACCAGATATATGAATTTAACAGTCACGCATAACAATGGGGGCACAGGAGGAAAGGCTATGGAATGCGTACCAGATATATGAATTTAACAGTCACAAATAACTGGGGGCACAGGAGGAAAGGCTAATGAATGCGTACCAGATATATGAATTTAACAATCACACATAACAATGGGGGCACAGGAGGAAAGGCTATGGAATGCGTACCAGATATATGAATTAAACAGTCACGCATAACAATGGGGGGCACAGGAGAAAGCTATGGAATGCGTACCAGATATATGAATTTAACAGTCACAAATAACAATGGGGGCACAGGAGGAAAGGCTATGGAATGCTTACCAGATATATGAATTTAACAGTCACAAATAACAATGGGGGCACAGGAGGAAAGGCTATGGAATGCGTACCAGATATATGAATTTAACAGTCACAATAACAATGGGGGCACAGGAGGAAAGGCTATGGAATGTGTACCAGATATATGAATTTAACAGTCACACATAACAATGGGGGCACAGGAGGAAAGGCTATGAATGCGTACCAGATATATGAATTTAACAGTCACAAATAACATGGGGGCACAGGAGGAAAGGCTATGGAATGCGTACCAGATATTATGAATTTAACATCACAATAACAATGGGGCACAGGAGAAAGGCTATGGAATGCGTACCAGATATATGAATTTAACAATCACACTAACAATGGGGGCACAGGAGGAAAGGCTATGGAATGCGTACAGATATGAATTTAACAGTCACACATAACAATGGGGGCACAGGAGAAAGGCTAAGGAATGCGTACCAGATATATGAATTTAACAGTCACAAATAACAATGGGTGCACAGGAGGAAGGCTATGGATGCGTACCAGATATATGAATTTAACAGGCACTGATACCAATGGGGCACAGGAGGAAGGCTATGGATGCGTACCAGATAAATGAATTTAACAGTCACACATAACAATGGGGGCACAGGAGGAAAGGCTAAAGAATGCGTACCAGATATATGAATTTAACAAGCACCGATACAATGGGGCACAAAGGAAAGGCTATGGAATGCGTACCAGATATATGAATTAATCAGGCACTGATAACAATGGGGGCACAGGAGGAAAGGCTATGGAATGCGTACCAGATATATGAATTTAACAGTCACACATAACAATGGGGGCACAGGAGGAAAGGCTATGGAATGCGTACCAGATATATGAATTTAACAGTCACAAATAACAATGGGGGCACAGGTGGAAATGCTATGATGCGTACCAGATATATGAATTTAACAGTCACACATAACAATGGGGGCACAGGTGGAAATGCTATAGAAGTGTACCTGTTGGAAAGAGATAGAGGAAAAATGTCAGATCACAGATTTCCTTGTTAAACTCCAATATACTTAGGACATCTATACTTTGAATGATCTAGACTTGGGATGATTCTGTCCTGCACAGCAAATTGACCACACAGCTCTAACCCCAGCACAGCTCTCACCCACCAGCAATCCTGTATCAATATCTTAATATTAATACAGGGAAACATTTGTTTACCCCTTTACAGCACTGAACGTTTGACTTTAGGGAAGGAGACATTTGCACATTTCCTCCCTTTATATAAGTTTATTAAAGGGATCCACATAAGTCTTTAAATCTACATATAGGTAGTGATATCAGAGCATGCTGTATGCTTTTGCATTTTTTTCATGAAAACTGAATATACACAAACTCTAGTCTAACCCAATGGCTGGATTGCATCTAAATTACAAGAAAAATGTAAAAGATTATCATGCCAAAATAAGTAATCTTTTGGTATAAACAACAGAATGTGTTATTTCTAAAGTGATTGTCGTGTTTTAGAAGTCAGATACCATGTTTTGGCAAATGCAAACATCAATCATACACAGAACCTAGCATGTCAAAAAGAGTAATAAGTAAGTACCGTGAATATCAGAGTGAAGAGGTACAGTAAAGGTATCCCAGGGCCTGAAACCTAAAGCTGGTGTACACACAGTAAGATCAGTGAAAGATGACAGACAGGATCTGCAAGATCCTATCTGTCATCTTTCAAAGATCTGCGTACACACAGTCCCAAGCGTTCTCCCTATACACATCATAGGGAGAACGCTTCTGGACTGTGTGTTTCCCTTGGCCACGGCAGACTCCTCTATAGGGAGTCTAGCACGCCGATGGAAATTCTCAGTCTTTCCCGAATGAGTTTTGGTGGCTGAAGGTCACACAGTAATTATAAAGCCCCGATACCGTCAGAACCGACAGTATCGGGGGCTTTATCAATACTGTGTGTACCCAGCTTTAGGGATCATGGCTGGCAGGGAAGGGGTCCCCGGTGCAGTTTAATTTTAATATAAACAGTTAGCTGGATAGTTGGGTGCTACAATTTGCCAAGTAGTTAGGGTTAAGGAGATAAAAGTGACAGGCGATAAAGATAGCAGATTTAATAAACTCAGGTTTATTAGATTTTGTACCGCATGTGTAACTGTGGTCTCCATACAAGTGGTCTTTATTAAAAAGAGCATATTCCAAACTTTAAAACGACCCCAGGATCTGCTTGTGAAGGTTCTCATTCATCCAGGTCATGGTATATCTGTTGTATTCCAATTAGATCAACTGGACTTGAAGTTTAGTTCTTGAAGACATTTCGCAAGTCATCCCGACTGGCTTTCTCAATTCAATGACTTGTACAAGAATCTGTTAGCAATATAGTACCCTGGAAAATCCCAATTAGCATATCACAGCCAGGTGTTAAGGGCGTGATTGGATAGTGGCTTGAAGAGGTGTGGATTGAAGAGGTGTTATAGGAACGCCGAGAGTAAGGTGTCAAAACAGCATTGTACATGGCAGACGTTGGTGTCGAACCCCCCCCCCCCCTCTATTTAGGCTTGGTTTCTTTATTTTCACATAAATGGCCTCCTTAACACCTCTCTTGAATCTCACATTCCTTTTGCCAATATGTAACATTACAATATTCAAAGGTATGTCCTTTTGACACCTTACCCTGGGCATTCTTTATGCACGCTTTCTACCAAGGGTGAGGACCCATCAGGTACTCACCCCTGTGCTGTTTGCACTTACACTGATATACTTATACAATGCCATACTGAAAATGTCATTTGCTACTAGTATATACAGAAAATGCCAGTGAGCTGCCAGTACAATAATGAAAATGCCAGTTTGCTACCAGTATAGCCTGAAAATGCCAGTTTGCTACCAGTATAAGAAAAATGCCAGTTTTCTACCAGTAAATACTGAAATACCAGTGTGCTACCAGTATATAATGAAAATGCCAGTTTGCTATACCAGTATATAATGAAAATGCCATTTTTGATACCATTATATAATGTATATATGTATGTATAGTTTATTATATAAAGCGCCATATGGGGACGCAGCGCTGCAATAATAAAAACAAAAAATTTACAAATGCATGTACAGTATAAACTGGTAAAAATAGCAATTGAGGTTGTGGGCAGATAACTAACAAAGTCACCAGTTTTTTTTTGAAGGGTGAACATACCCTTTATGCTTGACTGGATATAGCCTGAAATATGTTAGAATAAAGGCAAAGGGCTCATTCACACTACATCAGTTTATATCCGTTTTTCAAACACAGGTGCGTTTAAAAAAATGGACAGACAGTAAAACGCCACGGATTTCATAATATCGTTCACACCTGCTGCTTTATAATCCGTTCCGTTCCAGTCCGTTTAAAAAAATGAACTGCATGCAGCATTTCTGTCCGTTTTTTTCATGAATTTTCTAAAGAAATCTATGGAATACATATTGTTAAAAAATGGATACAAATGTATAAAAAAATGGATACAAACTGACAGAAACACATGCTGTGCGTTACTGTCAGTTTCTAGTGTGAACGAGCCATAAGGTAATCAGCTTGATAAAGAAACTAGAATGGCTCTGAAAGCTTGCTATGATTATCTTAGTTAGCCAATAAATATCACCACTTTTGTTATTTGTTGTTACAGGGTTACCCTGTAAACAATTTGACTGGCTAACATGGTACACACACCTTTTCCTGAATCAATAAAGGCTCATTAGCAACCCAGTTTTGCATGGAGTCCCCTTTTTCTTGATGCATTTAAACACTGCAGGGAACGCAGCAGTAGGGTAAGGCCCCAACAACCATTCTTGGGATTAAGGCACGCAAATCCTTTTATCCAATTGTGAAACCTAAAAAGAGGATGCCAGTTCTTACTAACAGTCATAAAATCTTACAGATATAATTAGTTTGCTTTGATTTTCTCAAATATCCATATACACAGGTAAATATATTGTATTTAACTAATTCAGTAAAGGTTTCATTTAGTGAAATTAAATTATAAATGAATAAACTTTAAAAAAAAAGAGTAAAGCTAATACAAGTGTAATACAAGTATAAAATACATTTTACTAGAATATACAAATATAAAGGGGAGGAGCAAATTTTTTCCAGTTACTGAACATTATTATCACATTATCAAAAATGTATAAATGCTTCACTTGGATTTAGGCTGAGCCACACTGCAACGCATAGGAATCGCGCACACACAATCCGAGTGTTATCGGACGCAATTGGTGCGCGATTCATGTAGGTTTTGCGTTTGCGCGTGCGTTTTGCTCATGCAATTTTGCCATTTTCCGTATGGAAACCCATGTGTTAATGCACCAAAAATGGTGAACGCATGCATTACCAAAACGCGAACAGACGCGCAATCGCATCGGAAATCTCTGGAATTTTCGCATTCCCTCGATTTCATTTTTAGTAAAAATGGCGAGTGCGATCTCGTGCGCAAAATGCGTGCACAAGTGCACGAAAAGCACGCTAGTGTGGCCTAGCCCTTAGATTTTGCTAGAGCTACTTACTTCAAATATACAGTATTAGCTCCCTTGCTTGAAAGAAATCAAATATATTATGTTGTATGTATGTATGTATGATTTTATTTATAAAGCGCCACTTGGGTACGCATCACTGTACATTATAAAATATAGGGGGATAAGAGCAAGCCATTATACAGATAGATAAAAATTAAATACAATTTCATACATCGGTTAAGAAAGCACATATATATATTATATATATATATATATATATATATATATATATTATTATTATTATAAATTAATATATTAATATATAATGGCAACAAGCCATAACACATTAGGAATGAGATCCCTGCCCGAGGAGCTTACAATCTAAAGAGATGTAAGATGCAAATAAGAAGATGTAAAATGCTTTTTCATAGGGTAAAAGACTCACTGTCTGTAAGGACTGTTCCACAAAAGCAATATTCTGATACTTCATCTGATCTTTATACTGACTGTTCCTGTCCAGGTTATTTTGCAAAAGCGGTCCTGACAAATATTGAATGAATCAGCAAATAACTAGTTGTGTATTTGAATGACCATTTACCATACAAAACCAAATGACTGCAAACTCCAGCCGCTCCTATTACATTGCGATCAAGTATTCGAATCAAGCAATAGTTAAAGCAGAATATCCAAGCATTAAGTGTACAGTGTTTTTGTACTGTCGACTGACAATCAATCGATCTGTACATTATATTAAAATTGGCACTAATATGTTCACTTGTCCAGTCTTTAATCATTATGCAAGGCATCTGAGTGCAGTTGCTTTATTTTACAAACTTAACCTCTGTGGGTTTCCTTGACCCATATCTTGTCCTTGCACCTGTTGAGTTCACCAGGTGGCAGTCTGCATTCACTCTAACTTGGGAAAAGTGAGAGGGAAAGAAGGGGGATGAAGGGAGGGGGAGACAGACGGAGAGGGAGTCAAGTACTTTCATCAGCTCTAAACTCTTTCCTATTTGTTGCAGCTAGGAGCAAACTTTAAACAGACCACCCACAGTAAGCTCTCAGGCTCCAGCTAAGGAAATTGTTTCCTTTTTTACTTGTGAATATTTCAGAGCAGAGGAATCCCACTAGCAAAGCAAAGCAGGCTTTTGAGTGACCCCCCACAACTCTATTAAGCCCTGGAGGATCTCCTGCTGACTGGAACCTGCCACCAGACAGGGAGCTCATTGCTTCTTTATTTTCATGCTGTTGGGTCACAGCACTGAGCTGGAAAACAGTTTGAGAGGAAATTTGGTGAAAAGCCAAAAAAGTTTAAGGTAAATAACCAGCACGACCGTGAAGCACAAGAACTTTGATACTGACTAGAAAGGGACACTGGCGGTGAGAAAGAAAGAAAAAGAAAAGGGAGGTGTATAAGACACGTTTTTTATTCCACAATGTCCTGAAAGGGGGGGCACATTGTTTTAACTGCAGGTTTTTCCTGGCTCTGGCTAAAGACAAACATAGGAAGTTGTTAGCTATCTTTGCTATTTCTTTTATCATTGTTTGTTGGGATTTGTTGTGTGCATGCAGCAGTATAGAATCCAGTTATCCAGGATAGAGCTGTCCCACTTGATCTGGAAACTGTTGCTCTCTTTTTTTTTAAGTTGACAGGTGCTAACTTTAAATTCCCTTTTTTTCCCTATTTCCAGTTTTTTTGTTTTTTTTTTAAGGAAAAATATCAGCCTGACCGGTTATGTTGACCATCTGGATTTAAAACTATCGGATCCCCAGGAATCTGATCACTTTATCATCCCAAGGAAGCAGATTAGGAAAAGAATCATCTTTAAATGGGATTATGAAGGATCTACTCAGTGATAACCTTTTGCCAATGTTGCCAAGCCAGGAGCATGCTTTCTTGTAAGGGGGGCAGTAATCAGGCTCTGCTAAGGCTAATTCTCAACTTGCAATTCTCAACTTGCCATTAATGTGTGCCCGCCCCCTCCTATTCATCCAATGATCCGTTTAGTGCTACTCCTTAAAGTCCTAACTGCTACCCTGGACTTCCAGATACATGGAGTACATGCTGATTCCAGTCTGAGCAGCAATTTCACTTTGGAAATGCCAAGGAGCCAATGGTAAGGCAAGTTTTGCTTATTTGTTGCATCATTCAATTGGCTAGAACACTGTTTCTCAAGCACTGGCCTTTGAAATTGTGCCAACCCTAATAATGTCTATGTCCGTCTCAGAGGGCTCCCATAGACCTTATGACATGGTGCTTGAAACAGGAAGGAAGGCTACTAGCTAGTCTCTTGGCATAAATAATAATAAACCGTGTGCTACATGCTACAGTCCCCTTGGATGCTTACAATTTGGATAACTGCTCTGGCAAAAGCTTTAAGGTACTCTGAGCCACAGGATTATATGGTGTCACAAAGTGAGCTGCAACATTTGCATTCTCATTTTAGAAAGCAGGGTAAAAATAAAGTTTGGTTTTTTTTTTTTTTTTTATTTTCTTTCCATGTTTGTTCCGGTGGACACGATCCGTTTGTGGTTTTTTTGAACTGCAGAGTTATTCCTGTTCCTTCTGTGCTGGTAGCCAGTTAATCCCACATAGGAAACGAGAATTAACTTTTAGCTTTCAAGTGTACCTGAATTGTTTAGAAAACTCTCAAATGATAGATCCCAAGGGCAGAACTATGGCATGTCTACAGAAAACTCCTTTCATTCAGCTAGGGCAGCTTCAGGGTGTGTAATTTGCTTAGCCTCTGAACTTGTTTGGATTTCATTATCCTTTTTTCAAGTGCTCCTGCTGTTGATTACAGACTATGTAGGCATAACTTTGGAGAGTACCCCGTAAGGACAAAGTAAGTGAGCTGCATAATAAGAAAGCTAGAGTGCACTTTAGGAATTTAAATATGTCTGTTGGTTAACAGTGAATCATACATTTCCATGGTTTGTGGTGTCTGGGTAATATTTGGCATATACACTGGCCATTGAATTTCCCCATATTTATGTCAGCTAAGATTGTGAACCATGGTGATTTAAACAATTAAACAATTTGGCTCCAATGAAAAGGCTTTTTGTTATCCATCCCTTCAGAGATTAGATATCAAATGGTACGTTTTATTAATAAGCTAAAGGGTTAATTTTCCAGCAGATAACAGGCAAGTACAACCCCATACTTTTATCGTATGTACTGTACTTGTTTCGAGAGCCTGATATTGTCCTTCCTGCTGCTTGCTAATGGTTGACATCTGGCACCTGCAGACTACCAGTGATCGTGATACAGAGCAGCCCAGGGATCAGTCTCTAATCAGACTTAGCTGGGCAGGCCAAGAGAAACTGATCAAACTGGGAAACCCTGCTTTGTTGTGAAAGGAATTGATCAAGATGACCTTTGTTCTTTTGTTTTCAGAGCTACAGAGAGTCCTCTACATTATGCTCTCCTTACTTGAAACGTTTCTGGGCCGAAATTTTGTTCTTATCAATGAATGCTAGCAACTTGTAAAGGAGTTTGCAGGCATGATTTCTTAGTCAAATTTTAGATCTAAAAAAATTCCACATGGGCTGAGCTTTGCCAACAGGTTTACTGTCATCAGAATGAATAAGCTAAGAACTTTTAATATGTAATGTTAAATGCTCCCAACAGTTTCCTAACAGCAGATACTGTCCTCTTGCCAAACTTGCAGAGATTCAATTTGATTAATTATACAAGCTGGTCATTGTATTTATTTATTTATTTTGCTGCGATATCTGCACCAAAGTTCAATCTTAAAATAACATCTTTCATAAGTGATGAAAACAAAACTGCTAGCTTTTTCAGAAACATCAATATCTCAATTTATCAATTTATTTTTATTATTGAAAGCTTGGTGGTTTCATGATTCCTACCCAGTGCCATGCACAGGATCCATCTACCACTCTCTTATGTCCCTAGCCAGTAGGCCTCAGGACTAGAGAAGGGCTCTGTGGATCTCCTCAGTCGTAGACGTTAGAGACTCTTCCAAACTTTCCCCCCTTTCTTCTACCAGGAATCTTCCAGGATAGGGGGTAATGGTTAGGGGGGGGGCTCGATTGGCATAATCCTGAAGGTCATAAAAAGTCCTTTGCAATCCCTCCACATACATTATTACGCAAATAAAAAACAAAAAAGTGCTCATGTTTGAGTGCTATGTAAATTAATAAGTGAACACATAAAATTTAATATGAAGTGGGTCCTTTCTGCCCGGGGATAAAAAAAGTGTTCCACATAGCCAATGCAAGGCAGGAAGTGAGTTAAGTGCAAAAAACCTGCGCTAACCTGTGCACAGTAGTGCTATAGGAAAGCCTAAGCTTTCAGCACCTCTCGGGCTATGGCCTCAACCGAGCGTATTGTACCACACCTGTCCATTATCATTAGTGACGTCTGTTCATAGACACTTCACATTGCAAAACCAGAGGCCTATGTTCCCATGATGGCTCAATAATGCCAAAACAGTCTGTAGGTGGCTGTCTGATTTTGCATTTAGCTTATGGAATGCTGTTAAAGCCTCTTAGAGGTGTGACACTTACTAAGGGGCTACCATCAAACATGGAAATTACCCAGAAGTCTCTCAGTACCTTTTACATATGAGTAAGGGGAGATCTGATGCCTTATATCTCTCCTATCTTTAAATGAGTGACTACTAGGGGAGCTGTGCTGGGAGCATACAGTCGCGATCCCCTTTCAATAGAGGTCATATTGGCATGCTCCCATGATCAGGAGTGTGCTGTCATTGTCTCCTTTAGACTTCTATAAAATTGAATTTTCTCCGGAAAGGACCACTGTTATTATTGCACTTTTAGGTGCACTTTTGCATAATTATACTATGATGATAATGATGCTATCCATGCCGTATATACTTAAATGTAAGTCGCTCTGAGTATAAGTCGGGTACCGATTTTTTACCTGAAAATGAGTAAAAATTGATTGACTCGAGTTATAATCGTAGGGTAGAAAATAAGGCCACTGCTGCTTCTGATTCTATATTGTTTTTGAGGCTTTAGTTGCCATTTAAATGGACAGCAGAATTCCCATACAGTAGTCCCATACAGTAGGCAAATCCAGTATTGCTATTACTTGTAGGGAATTCTGCTGTTCATTTAAAGGGCAACTAAAACCATACAATCAGAAGACAATCTTTAACAATAGATACCATCCTCCAGATTCTGTATTGTATAGGGCATTAGTTGCCCTTTAAATGGAGAGAATCCCACACACTAACCCTAATTCCTTGCCACTCCAGATGTTTGGAAACTACAACTCCCAGCATGCTTTAGTTGCTGGGAGTTGTAGTTTCCCAAAAATCTTCAGTGGCAGCACTGACTCATTCTCCAGAAATTATTCTCCAGTAGCAAAGACTTAGAAAAAAAGTGTATTTGTGAATGGAACTCGAAGCTCCATTCACAAATACTATAGCAAGCTGTCATTGTGTGACTGAGATCTGAATGGAGATAACATATGGGACAGACCGAACAGCAACTGCACCATGCAGTATGGCCCAGCACAGAAGAGCCAATCCTCGGGTCAGAACTGTGTACCTGCATCTTAAGGAAAAAGGACATACCTTTGAAAATAGTAATGTCAATAAAGAAACCAAGCCTGAAGAGAGATTAGGGTGGATTTTCAAAACCAACTGTCTGCCATGTTCAATGCTGTTTTGACACCTTAGCCTGGACAATTTCGATAACACCCCTTAGCCTCAATGCATCCACACCTTGCATCAGAAGGTCACATAACACATGGCTGTCATATGCTTAATGCGACTTTCCAGGGTACCTAATTGCAACAGATTCTTGTTACACAGTCCTTCTGAATTGAGAACATCTAGTTATGACTAAAGTTTCAAGGACTAAACTAAGTCCAGTTGATCTAACTGAATACAATAGATATAGCATGACCTGGATGAAAGAGAACCTACTCAAGCAACCCTAACATTTTTTTGAGTATATTAAAAATAAGAAGATAAGGACTGAAAACGTATGGCCATTAAATAATGGGGATGAGATGGTTACAGAGGATTCCAATAAAGCAAACATCTTAAAGGGTAACAGTGCCCTCTATTAAAGGGCATGTCCACCCTTTAAATAAACTTTTGATATTGCTCCCCCAGCCCCAACTGCATTAATCTTATTTACAGAAACTCCACCGATCTTTACTTACCTCCCTGATCTTCTGCCGCACTGCCAGCCCTCTGTTGCATGGAACTGCAAGCAGGGGCGGGGGGGGGGGGGGGGGGGGGGGGGGGAGGGGGGGAAAGGCAAGCCGCGTCGGTGATTAGCTGAGAGGCAGCCAATGAACGGACGCCGCAGTTTCAGAACGGCGGAGGGTAGTAGAGGGAAGTTAAGTAGAGATCGGGGAGTTTCTGCAAATTAAGATTACTGTGGGTGGGGATGGGGGAGGCAAGCCCTAACCACATAGTAAAAGGGCTTTAATGCTAGAAGAGGGAGCGAACCAAAAGGGAGGGGGAGGGAGGGGGGTAGGGCTGCTCAGAGCATGTCACAAACCTCTCAGAGGAAGCCTCAGAGGTGGAATTTTCACCCTGGTGGCCAGTTTTCTGGACTTTGGAGGGACATTACAGGATAACTATTTGGATCTGGGATGTAAGGTAAGGTACACAGTGGGGCCAGTAGTGGGTTAAATTATAATATTGGGGGTGAACATGCCCTTTAATAGAAGCTCTCACATACAAGAGTGATGTCTTTAGCTTAACACATAGGTTATAGGCTTGTAAAGTTACACCTATGAGACTGCCCTGTCTTTCCCAAAAATCGATTTTTCTGAAGCTAGTTACAGACCTGCAACCATTCTCTGTCCTTTACTCTACTTATTGACACCTTATGGAGAGAAAAATTCTTTAGGATTGGAATGCTCCATCCTTAAACTTGGAGGCAGACCCCAAGTACTGGTTGTGTGACAGCTCGCAATACTTGGTTTTGGACCTAACAAAAGGAAGTTTCCTGTGAGTGTAACGAACTTGTGAGTGGCCCTTTCTCTTAAGGACCTTGATCTCAAGGACATCAAAAAAAGAAGGACATTGAAAACAGAAGGACCAAATTAACAAGGTTTGTGCCGTTCACTGTTGGGGGTTTGGGTGTATTAGAAGGGCAGTTTTTGTCAGTCCAGCAATGTGCATCGTGCCATCCTGTATAGGAAACCTGGAGCAGATGTTCCGGGGAACCTATGTCTGGGGTCAGGTGTGAGTGGGGTTGCCCGTTTGGACAGCTGAGGTGGAGAGTCTAAGGGGGCAGATTCAGCAATTGCGGGGATTGGGCAGAAACTGGGGGGTCAGCAGGGCACGGCTGGGGCCAGGCCAGTATAGAGGGGTGGTGGAGGAAGGGACAAGAACGGAGAGGAAGGAGGTGGTCGTTGTGTTAGGGGTAATAGGGAAGTGGGGGACGGAAGAGTAGGTGGAAAGAGAAGAGTTAGGGGGGGTTTCCCGAGTCATCCCAACAGATTTGACACCTTAGGTTAATGGAAGTGGAGGAGGAACACCTCGGAATTAGAATTATGGAGGGGGCTAGTCCCTTGAGCAACCACGGGGGCTCCACTTGATCAAGGGAGGAGGAACGAAGGGTCAGGTAATGCAGGAGGTTGGTTGGGTAGGGGACTCCATATGAGAAGGTAGATAGGGTAATTGCCGCCAGGACCCCTACAACATGCCGAACGTGTGTGTTGTGCTGCTGGTGCGAAGGGTTACGGCATGTGTGGTGATCGTGTAGCAGATGATTGGTGGGGGCCGGGTGTGACCGGCGGCGGGTCTTGTTACATTGGTGCCAATGACAAAGGTTAGAGGGTGGAGTGAGTCCTTAAACATGTATTTCGAGAACTAGTGGCCCAAGATAAAACAAGGACTCCAGGGTAGTGTTTTCAGAAAACTACTACCGCAGCCACGTGCTAAGCCAGGGAGGACAGCGGGCTATGAGCATTAATGCGTGGCTAGAGAGAGTGGTGTAAGGAAGAAGGGTTTGGGTTTATGAGAACTGTGGGCCGACTTTGCTGTCGGCTACAGGCTCTTTAGTAGGGATTGGGGTGCACCTCAACTGAATGGTGGTGCAGCTGTTTAGGGGAGAAGAGTGGCTGAGGGTTGGAGGAGATTTTTAAACTGCGGTTTGGGGGGGGAGGGTATTAGCACGTCTCACTGGATAGATTTCCAGGAGAAAGCTCGGTGTAATAGGAGGCCAGTGGTGGGTGGAAATGGGTGGTGGGGCGTAGCCATAGGGATATGGAGATGTTGTATCAAGTGTACGAATAAATTACAGGATCATAATCTAAAATGTATGTTTGCAATGCCGAGAAGCCTGGCTGGACAAAATGGGTAATTGGAAATGTATGCCCATTGAAGTGAAAGTATGATGTATAGGATAGCAGAAACTGTGGGTTGAACAGTTCTCTCACGACTGGGTTGGAATATAGAAGGATATGCCTTGTTTAGGCAGGACAGGAAAAAAGAAAGGGGGAGGGATGTGTATATGTTAAAAAAGAATGAAGCCAAATTTAAAAGGAAGAGTACTGGTGAATGGATGATAAAAGGGAGCAATTGGGTGGAATTAGGAAAAGGAAAGGGGGTGGTAATGTCCATTGTTGGTGTCGATATAAGCCGCCAAATGCTAAGAGAGGAAGGGTGAGTCAACTTCATATTGCATTGGAAGGGCTGCAAGTTTGGGGATGTGTGGCTCATTATGGGGGGACTTCAAATTAACCTGACATTGATTGTGTGGTGGAAAACGGCCATCACAGAAAAAGGGCGAGATTCCTGATTGCTGCAGGATTAATTTTCTTCACACTGGTGGTTGAGGTTCCACTAGTAAAAGGAGCTCGGTTGGATCTGGTAATATCTAACATTGGTGGAGGCATTATGGATAATAAGGTACTGGAGGCCTTAGGGAATGTGACCATGAAAATAGTGTCATTTGGACTTGTTTATCGGAAAGGAAAAGTGTGCTGGTTGACACAAAGACTTTAATTTCAGGAAAGAAAATTTTCCCAGGTTAAAAGCAGCTCTTCAGAATGTCACTGGGATAATGTATTATCAGTGTAAAGGTACTGACAAAGTGGACTGTGTTTCAAGGGGATTTTACGCCAGTTCACATCTAAATTTATACCCTTGGAAATAAATGTTAAAAAAAATAAATCGCCGTCCGCCATGTGGCTGAATTTGATTGTAAAGGGCAAAGTGGAAGAAAAAGGCCTTTTTTATTTAAAACTTTAGGCCGAGGACGGAAAGGCCCTTTAGCGGAGTATAAAAACTGTAACAAGGAGTGAAAGAAAGCAATCAAATAAGTAAAATTAATAATGAAGGTAGGATAGTTGAAGAAAGCAGTCACTAAAGCCTAAACATTTTTTTAAGATATTAATAGTAAGAAGATGAGGACTGAGAATGTGGCACCATTAATTAATGGGGTATAGTTAGTTACGGAGGGGAGGAGGATGCGATTGAAAGCAAAGTCTTGAATAATTTTTTTTCCTCTGTATACACTATAGCAGATCCAAGTACAGATATCATAGAGGTATAGTAGCAATAAAAGTATATACAGATCAAGTTCACTTTGGTTAACCGAGGATATGGTACAGAAAGAAACTAAATAGGTTAATATTAGTAAATCTCCTGGACCGGTACAAATACATCCTAGGGTACTTAGGGAGCTAAGTTAGTTTATCTAGGCCATTGTTTCTCATTTTTGCTGATTCCTCAGTCCGGTGGTGTGCCTCTGGATTGGAAAAAGGCTGATGTTATTCCAATTTCAAAAAGGGTAGTCGTTCACAGCCGGGTAATTACAGGCCTGTAAGTTTAACTTCAGTGGTGGGGAAGATCCTGGAAAGTTTAATAAGGGATCCTGTTTAGAGTATGTTTCAAGGGACTGAACATTATAAGTAGTAACCAGCATGGATTAGGAGGAATAGATTTGGCAAACTAACTTGCCTTGGCTTTTATGGAGGAAAGTAAGTAGAAATTTAGACTATGGTAGTATAGCAGTAGTAGATGTAGTGTTTACTTGGATTTGCAAAGGCTTTTGATACAGTCCCCATAGGACGACTAATGAATAAGCTAAGGTCTGTTGGTCTGGGGAGTCACATTTGTACATGGATAGAAAATTGGTTAAAGAATAGGATGCAGAGAGTAGTGTTAATGGGGCTTTTCATTCATAGGACTAAGTGCTAAGTGGGGTTGCCACCGGGTTCTGTGGTGGGGCCGCTTCATTTAATCTATTATTAATGATTTGGAAGGGGGTTTGTCAGCAAGGTTTCTGTGTTTGCTGACGGACACAAAATTTTGTCGGCACCCATTAAAAACTTCAGAGGATGTGCAATCGTTGCAAGGGGATCTAGATAGATTATCACATTGGGCTGCCTAAGTGGCAGATGAAATTCAATTGTGATTAAATGTAAGGTGATGCATTTTGGACTTAAAATAACTTGTGCTACGTATAAAATAAATGGCTCTGTGTTAAGTGAATCCTGTTGGAAAGGGATCTTGGAGTGTGGTGTTTGGTGGATAACAAACTTAAAGGTAGCAAGCGTGCCAGGCGGCACAGCCAGAGCCAGCATGGTATTGTCTTGTATAAAGCGAGGTATGTGATTCAGGGAGGAAAATGTAATCTCCACTCTCTTACAAAGCATTGGTAAGGCCCTCATTGGAAATTGCAGTGCAATTTTGGAATCCTGTGTACAAAAAGGACATCTTTGAAATGGAAAGGGTTTCAGAGAAGGGCAACTAAATTAATAAGGGGATTGGGGGAGCTTGAATATGAAGAGAGACTGGAAAAGTTACAATATGTGTACGCTGGAGAAAAGGCGCTTGCGTGGGGATTGATTACTGTGTAAAATACATTAACGGGCCATACAATAACTATCTGGGGCATTGTTACCACAGAAAATGTCAAGGACACGAGGCATCCCTTAAGACTTGAAGAAAAAAGGGTTAGGCTTCAAGCTCGGAAAGGGTTTCATGTGGAGACGTAAGCTTGGAACTGTTTCCAGTGGACGTTGTATGCAGGTTCTTGGTCGTTTCAAAAAAAAGTGGATGAGTTTCTGACAACAAGGAATGTTGCAGTTACTGGTATGATACATAAAGTAGAGTTGATCCAGGAAATTACCGATTGCCACTTGGAGTCAGAAGGATTTTTTCCCCTTCATAAATTGTGGGGGTTTTTTGCCTTCCTCTGGATCAACAGTTAGGCAGGAAATGAGGATATTGCTAGATGGGTTGGACTGGATGGACTATGTCTTTATTCAACCTCCAATACTATACTAGACTATACTAGCAAGAAAAAAACACCCTTATAACTGCTGTAACTTTGGATAGACAGCAGCTAGAAGCATGATCCTGGAGTCATTTATAAAGGTAAGGGTGTGCTTTTTTCATAAAGGCCACATATATGAGATCACAGTTCTCCAATAAACAAGCTTTCTCTCTGTATACACTATAGAACATCATAGTACAGATAGCAAACTAATTTTTATGTTATAGGGGTGCTGTAGCTGGAATGGTAACAGTTGGTACTTGAACTGCATGGTGGATATTCCCTCTACCGTGATGCCTCACAGGATTATTGAGCATGCTTGCCCATACAGATAGTCTAGCTGGGGGACTGAGCTTGAGCAAAATGTATTCATTTTAAATTGAAATGAGGGAATTTTAGCTTTAGGTTAGTAGTATTTGTGAAGGGTGGGACATAATGTGGGACTGGGTGTGAAGCTAGGTGAAGGGGGTGGTCCATGTCATTCAATTGGACATGGGTAGTAAAAAGTGGCTGACTCCTAACGTTTGGAGCTGGCTCCTAAATAATTGCTGATCTGTTCCAGTTCCGTATGAGGGACACAAATCTTGTTAAAAAAAAAACTTTTGAGGCAGTGACTAGGAATTTGGACTCTGGTTATAACAATAGATGTGATATATACTATATACCTACTCATAAATGGCTCTGTGTTAAAGGGAACTGTGGTCTCAAACCAGTTGAGTTTAATGAAAGGTCAGTGTTCCTACCTTAAAACGAGCCATCAACCAACCTCTCTACGTGCTTCCACAGCCCAAGGTATAAAGAAGGACTGACCAGAAAGTTAATGGGTGGGAGGCTGACATGTGACTTTCCTAAGGCTTCTCTGCAACAGTGCTGCCGGCGGAGCAAAACCTAGGACTCTCTCAGTGTGTGAGGGGAAACAGGAAGTCCTCCTCCCTCTGCTGTGTGTGAAGTCCTGACAGAGTAGGTAAGGGAATCAACAGGCCTTCTTTCCACTGTGGTGTGAAAACGCTTTTTCAGGCTCAGTTTTCACTCTGCCTGAAAAGGTGTTTCCACAGAATTTTCTGTAGGGGGGGGGGGGGGGGGGGGGGGTGGTATGAGTGGCCTGCGGCCACCCGTGAGTGGGCGGGGATTATGCACCCATGAAGAGGGGCGGGGTCTTGTGCACCCACAATGGCAGGTCTTATGCACTCATGGTTGGCGGGGGGGCTTTTGTGCACCAAAACGGGTGGGCGGGGTCTTCTTATGCACCCGCAGGTGGGCAGGGCCACATGAGGCTGTAAGAGAATGGGCCATGGGGGCCTGCAACTGGAGGGACCATGGGGTCCATGAGGGAGTGGGAGGGACCAGGGGGGCTGCAAAGGGGAAGAAGTGAGACACAGGGCAGATTGACTGACATGGTTTCAGAGCAGGAAGTACAGGGGACTGGTGATGCTGCTGCCATATCACAAAACAAAATGTAAATTATCTTCAAAACTATGTAAATAAACAAATTGAAAATAAATTGCAAAAATTCTCAGAGCAATTCCTATCAATTTACCAAAAGTTATTTTTTGGACCCACAGTTCGTTAAGTGAATATATTTGAAAAATGATCTTGGAGTTTTGGGGAATTATATAATTAAATATAACAAGCAATGCCAGGCAGCCAAACTAGAGCCAGCAGGATATTTTCTTGTTATAAAGGGGGTTTATGGCATTCAAGAAAGTAAAAAGTATTATCTCCTCTTTACAAAGCAATGGTAAGGCCTGCATTTCAATTTATATGGGCAGATTTGGAATTCAGTGTACCAAAAGGACATCTTGGAAATAAAAAGGGTTCAGAGAAGGGCATCATAATAATAAGGGGACTGGGGCAACTTGAATATGAAGGCAGAGTGAAAAACAATATGCACTCTAGAGAAAAGGTTTGCGGGGAATGGGAATATGATCACTGTGTGTGTAATACAGTTGTGACTATAAATAAACTGGGGATGGTCACTAATGAAAATGTCAGAGGAGATGCAGAATCCCTTAAGAAATGGAAACGAAGGTATGAAAAGAAGTTCGTATCGGGAAGAGTTTCACTGTAAGACAGAAAAAGGGTTCCATTGGACGTGGTGATGAGTTTCATAAAACAAAGAAGTCGCATGTAAATGGTATTGATACATAAAGTGATCAAGGGATGTTCTGTCCACTTGGAGTCAGGAAGAAAACATTTTTCCATTCATCTGTTTTGTAATTATTTTTATTCCTATGGATCAACTGTAGGCAAGGAAATGTGGCTGATGCTGGGTACAGCGGGTGTACTAGATGGACGTATGTCTTTATTCAATTCAAAAACAGATTTCCTTATCATGGCATCGTTGACCCAGCAACTAGACAGAAATGACATGTGAATCAATCTAAAGGTACTTTTTTTGGAACAATCCCTAATGGCTATATAATAAAGTATCATCAAAGGGGTTACCTAAAGCCCTGTTTGAAACCAAATCCAAGAATCTTTCCGTTAAGTCTTTTTGGAATAACCTTTAAAAAGGGTTGCATCAACTCTAGGGCAGTGGCATTTCAGTTTTACCTACTGGGGGGTTTTGGACCTGACCTTGACTGGCCAACTAAAGCTTTTCTAGTACATCGAGCCAATGGGTGTTGCCCTCCACAGGTGGGATACTTGTGATGAAAATATGCATGGGCTTTCACATTTACAAGAGCTTCATTAATAGCCAACAACAATAAGGCTTTTTTGTCACATTGCTTCCCTTTCCAAACTAGTGAATGTGCTGCCAACAACGAACAGTCTCAGAAAAATAGCCCCTTACCTGAGATCCACACTCTCTTTCCCTCCAAGCCATCTCCTTGTGGCCGACAAATGGGGAGGTATGTCTGTTTCCTTAGTAACTTGATTCAAAGAAGATGTTGGCAGAAATGGACCAGGATTTACTGTATAGCATATAGGGATTTAACTTATTTCTTACAAAAGATGTTGCAGCAATTATTTCTGTGGCCGGACATTTGTGTGTTTCCATGTACAAAACCTTTTGTGTCACCCTTGCCCAAATACTGCTGAGAATTTCCCAATTGCACAAGCAAAATATTATTTCCCAAGTTTTTTATCAGGCACACAAGTAAAGATTCATTTTTATTTTATTAGCTTCTTCCTGTAGATTGTGAATCTTGGCTTCCAAGATGCTCAAAGAGAATTGACATCTGGGATTAAAATCATATTATTTATATATGGTAGCCAAAGTATTTCTTACTCATTCAATCTGACTTATTTTTTAAAGTCTTTTAAAATTGCAGATCTGAAACTTCTTAAATACAGTCTACCGGGAAATCTGCAGAGTCTTCATGAAATAATCCCTTCATCTCTAGTTCACCTATGCATGCACAGTGCAGGGAACTGAATAAAATATTTTGATAATTAGGGTTTTAAGATCAATATAATTTCAGGGTGGTTTATATTCATATAACACTGAAGTTAATTCTTTATATTGTATTCTACTTAACATACTATGTTGTTTTTTTGATTATCATGTATAGAAAGTGTACAGAATGTGCACAAGTTCAGTTTAAAGGACTTGACAACTTCTGGTGCTCATTGGTTTGATTATTATACATACCTGGTAACATCAATGGTTTCTCATAAGACTAAGATCTGTTGGTTGAGGAATTTAATAGTCTATGGGGGGATGCACCAACGGGCGCATCACTCCTGTTTTGGAAGTTTTAGTCACGCTAACCGATGTTATACAACAAATATAAGAGAGATAATTAGATGCTAAGTTGTATTGCTGTAATGTAATGTATATTTACCCTATGTATTCAGAGCACTTTTAATACTTTCATATATAAATGTGCTGTATGATTAATAGGGCTATATTGTAAAAGCGCGATTGTAAAATATACAATACGGGCGAAATCAATGATCAAGATCGTAGATCTACAAAGGCTTCGTAGTAGATTAACGCACATGAATACCATTGTGGTATTTGCTACTGGCTATTATTTACAAAGGAAAATACATTTATGGCCCCGATCATACATTAATGATAACTCACAGTATCGCAAGTTTCTACGAAGCCCATATTTAGGGAACTTTTTACCTAGGGGGCCAAATTTAGAAAGGTTGCCCTAACGCAGGTATTACAAAGTACGATCTCGGCATACATTTAAGCTGATGGTAGGATAAGGCCACACCTTTTTTCAATTCCTTTACATGTCTTTAAAACTGATAGAAGTGCAGTTCTGTATTTATCAAAATTATGTGTGTTTGCAAAAAATTTTTTTTACATTTAAACATATGTGTAAGACCTCACTCTTACCCATCCCCTCTCAATAGAAAAAAGGAGAGTGCTGTTGCTTGAAGGAAATCCTTCTTTTTATGATAAGGGGACAGAAAATAAACAATTTGCATGCCATTACTCTGAGAATGCTGGGACTGACTTTGTTAATTGTTTATTACATTTTTTAAGCAACGTTTATATAATAGGATGATTCTATAAAGACTTTAGTCTAAGAAGGTGTATTAATTTAGTGTCTGTGGATGCCTTTTTAAAGCCCATCTCACCTTAAGCTATAGAGTGTCTGGTATCTTGTGCTCCCAAGTCTTACCACCTTCAGAGTAATAGTAATACAATCTTAAAGATTGAACCATGGCAGGATAGTGTAGAGGACCTTAGGTTCTTCAATATTGATCCCTCACTAACAGACGGGTGACATCTGTGAGACAATGAGGAGAGTGAGCATTGAAAAACAGATTAATATCATTATACAATGATTCCAATGGGTCTCCTTTTGGTTGATTATTGTTGAAAGAAGAGGAGGAGGATAGACTTCTGACAGCAGTTGTAACTCAATGTGGAGATTGGGACTGAACCTTAACTATTACACTCTAACAATGTTATGATCATTATATCAAAAATAATCCAAAACCCCTGGATATAAAAACCTTCCTGCATAAATTCATCAGAACAATGGATAAAGAAAGAAGAAAAATGGGGATGTGTTATGCAACAAATATAAGATGGTAATATCTGCCTTATCTAGATGTTAGTTGCACTATGTATATTTTAACATGATTTCTAAAGCACTGACACTTCCAGTACAATCCAAAGGCCATTGCTGTTGTATATAGTGTGTGTAAAATAATTCCCTCCTATTCTATAAAAATATTCTGCAGTTTTTTTTAACAAACAAACCTAGCAGTTGAGGGTGGAATGGGTCCTTTACAATATGGTAAAAATGTATTTGCAGGTGGACATTCTCTTTAATTTTGAAATATAGGAAAATCGTGTTACCATGTGTGGCGGTGTGAACTTGCGTGCGAGGTTATAGGCATTTTATACCTGCCCACTAAAGATGGCTGAAATGGTTAAGTTTGTTACATTTTCGGTTTATGGATCTCAGAAAAACCCAAAGATCCGTAAAGGAATGTACTTTCGGGACTATTTTCGATGATCCTCGAAAATAACCTAAAACGTTCAAAATCCTCGAAGATACGATCGGAAAACTACTTCGAAGCTTCTGATCGTATTTTGAGGATTATCAAACATTAAGGTTATTCAAGGATTATCGAAAATAGCCTTGAACGTTTTGATAATCAGCAAAAATGTACTCCCGAAGTCCAGGAAGCCCCAACATCCCAACGATCTGCCGGATTTAGGACGGGCGTCCCTCAACTGCTGATTCCAAAATATAGATTTTTTATTTGTGTGCTGTTGATGCTGTACTTTGGAGGTTGTATTTTACCCCTTGCTATAGGTTTCCTTAACTAGCGCCCTAATTAGTGTCTCCCATCTGTCAGGCCTACATTGTCCCACTCGAAATGCCCCCTCCCCTAGCATGCCAAATACATTATTTTTTGGTGTACGTCCTATCACTTAAAGCGATTAGCACTCCATTCCCAACAAAGGAATCCCTGGGTGCCCCTCGAAAATGTATATGAAATAGAAATAGAAATAAAGACTCTCGGGCCTTAGGCAAAGGGTAAAACTTTAGATTTATGATGAATGATGTATGCGTTGTTTAACTTATTATTCAATAAATGTAAAGTTTTAACCTTTGCCTAAGACCGAGAGTGCCATCGCTTATTTCTATTTAATATATATGTGATATCATTTTTGGATCTGCCCATTGATAAACACACATTATTTGTATTTCCATTCAGACCACCACTGAAGACACCAGTTTTCTCCTGACTCATTTTATTCTTGGCTAGATTTGGGAAATGTTTGTTAAATCAACTCTAAGGTAAATTGTTTGGACAAATAAAAACCTAAAGCAGTCATTCAATTCAGTGGCATCTAGGAGAAGCTTTATCTAATAAAAGGCAAACCATGCACAAACTGTTAGGGGCATGTCCACCCTTAAAACAAAAATGTCAGTTATCTGCACCCATTTCCATTACATATATTTAGCACATTATTAATATTTTAATTACAAACATAGAAAAGATAATCACTGCACATTCCTAGCCCCATACAATATCATTATCTGCACACTGGCATACATTATAAACAAAGGGGTTTTAGTATATATTACTGTGATCACATGAATGAAAAGCCTTCCAACCACATCAAGGTTTAACCCCAGTCTGGAAGGTCCAACTTCTACCTTTTTTACTTCAATTACCATTAGCCAAACTTTTGCATTTCTCATAGTTGCCTGGATCCATATAACAGGCTTTCTCACGTCCCCCCAGCCCTTTGGCTTTTTAAAATGAGGGAAGAGCCATCCACAGAGTGCTTTATATTAAAGGCATAGGACCTCCCATATTGGGAAGCCAGGTCAGCTTCCATGTGGTTATAGCACCCCCAAACACGCCCCTTTTTATGGGGAGTTCCTATGCCTTTAATTAAAGCACTGGGTGGATAGCCTCCTTCCCTCATTTTAAAAAGCCAAAGGGCTGGAAGCAAGTGAGAAAGCCTGCTATATGGAGCCAGTATGAGAAATGCAAAAGTTTGCTAATGGTTATTGAAAGTTAAAAAGGTTAGAAGTTTGGACCTTACAGACTGGGGTTACCTTGACGTGGTTGGAAGGCTTTCATTCATGTGATCACAGTTAATGTATTCTAAAAACCCCTTGTTTTATAAGTATGCCAGTGTGCAGATAATATGATATTGTATGGGGCCTAGGAAAGTGCCTCTTTATCACTGGAACTTTTGTGTATTATTGGTAGCACCTGGGTGGTTTATACCTGTATGTCATAAAAACTATTCAGGAATGTTCAGTCTCTATCCTCAAATGTTATAGGGTACTATAGTCCCATTATTCCACTTCAATAATCTCATATATCTTAATATTACCCAGCTAACAGTTTAGATCCTCACCCCAAGGTTTGCAAGTTCCCACAATGGTCCTGGACTCTGAAATGGGGTGAGTCAGACCGGCAGTATGAGACAAATTTTGAAAGACTTGTTAATGGAAACAGGCCAAAACCAGGAGGACCTAGTGTTTTACCATAGGTAGTGTTAGGGGATGGGAAGTTTGTCGCGCTAATTGCCTTTTAGCTTATAAGTTTTCAGGTGGCTGTTTTTATAGTGTATTTTAGTTATGTGCAGGAGATCTTAAAGGACAATATATAGCAATTTTTATAAATTAAATTCTTTATTTCAGGGAGGTAAGATAGTAGCATGTGAAACGAATAGGAGGATAGTCATGCAGCTGGCAGGGGAGGAGCAATGAAGCTGTCAGCCATAAACAAGCAGCAACTTTGACAGCATACTGCTCATTTAAAATGCAAAATGGAAAGTAGTGTATCTCTACTACTACCTTGAAATATATTATATATATTAATTTTAAAAAAATCAGTATAGGTGCCCTTTAAAGATAGTTAGATTTTAGTCCATAAAAAAATGATTTACATTCATCAAACTAAAGCCTTTGGCTGACGTACGACCCGTAATCGCACATGTGTATGTGTCCATGGCGGAATTAAAAAAATATGCCTGGCTAAACACACGTGCGATATGGGCAAATGACCATTCGTTGTGTGGAGTGCTCTGCACTCGGAGGCGTTTGACAGCCATGTGGACATCTGTACGGACCCATAACTGATAAAAAAGGAGACATACAAGCCTCAACTGGTAAATTCGTTAACCATAAATGTCTTAACTACTATTCAGGTTGTATTTTTATGGATGTGTGGAACAAGACAGTAAATAAATTGGGTTGATTGAGTGTGTATTATGTTTTAAATCGTTTGTAGCATTATCAAACCTGTTTTATCTTTCTATTTCACAGTCCTGTCAGTTCAGCAATTCCCTTTTCATCAGCCTTCAAGCAAGAGTTAAGTTATTTATGAAATGCTATACTTTGCCTTTTGAGATTAGAAAACTTCAAAGAATAGTATGTCTTTTTTTTTAATTGGACTCAAGTTGCCAGGGAATTTTAAACCAAACTGTTTGATATTTTCACACAGTAATATATCCTATGTAATACCTGGTATGTAGCAACTTAAATGGCAAATAAAGTGGAAAACAACTTGGGCTAGAAACCAAAATACCTAGTGCATGGACATAATGCACCTGTTCAGGGTGACATCAGCCAAATGGCAGTTAGATATGTGGTTTTACAGTTGTACCATGGGGGCTGCCATTTTGGCTCCTCCTCTACCCATTGGGTAGCACATGCCCAATAGCCATACCTAAGGGAATGAGGGATAAAGAGCAAACACTTTCTTTTAGCAGCATACTTACTAATCAGAACTAATTAATACTGCACTACATTAGATTAGAAATAGTAATACACTTTGTGTGCATTAAAAACTTTGCATTTGGATTTTAAAAGAAAAAGCTTACTAAATCCTGTTTAAAAACTGGAAATTATATAAATATAGTTATGGTTGCTTGTTTTTTTTCCTACTTGGTAAGTGACCAAAAAACCTTTTCCTAGGAAACTTCAAGGTATTTTCTGGCGACTGACCGACATTACCTGCATCGGTATTTCACACGTGTTCCTGTAGGTTTGCGCTCACCAAAAACAGTTCACACAATACAGACGCACGCAATATGTCCACTAACATTGAGATGCCTGCACTGCAATTCTCATTTGAATGAATCGCAACATGATCATTAGTCACATGAGCAAAACGCAGCATGGTGTTCCTAGCCCTAAGGAGCTGTTTTTGTGTCCCAGGTTAATACATACCCTCCAACAATTCGTTCAAAATGTGATATAATGTCTGTAACACGGTAATTAGTTTGTACAGAGCTGCAGGTGGAGGGTAATGAAGTGAACTGATCCTAGTACGCTCTTTGCAATGCATTCTAATCACTGTAACTAATTACGGGAATTTTGGAGGGTATTCAGAAATCTAGTTTTTAGTGTGATCCTATTTTGAATTTGGTTAGAAGACGTATTAATTAATTGCTTATAATAATGTAGGGCAGGAATTGATATGTCCTAACAGCACTTTTTTTTCATAGTTCTTTTGTACAGTTACTACCAAAATGTACATCTTTAAGCAGCAATAAATATGTTATGACAACACTATCAGGGTTATTCAATAAAAGTTCTTATCGTTTAAAATGGTGCTAATTTGTCCCAACCAATTGATGTTAGCTTTCAAATGTTAAATAAGATCTGATTGGTTAGGGCAAAATTAGCACCATTTTAAGTGATAGAACTTTTATTGAATCTCCCTGATGTCTGGTAAGGAATTCTGAAAAGTGTAGTTAACTATCAACAAAGATCATTTTAACTATGTGCTGTTGTGATATATTCATTGCTGCCCCAAATTATGCAGTTTTCCATATTGCTTTTAATGAATTGTCCAGTAAGAGATAGCCACAAGCACTATTCCTACATGCTTCCAACTGCATTTTGCAATTCGTAGTGGTGAGATGTGTGTGGCACTCTATGCTATGTGCTGTGATCCTTTTTGAGTGCAATGCATTCACAATGTTAGTGCAAATCGAATGCAATCGATAACAGATATTATGCAAATTGCAGCGCAACTGCATGGTACCGCACATGAAACGTCGGTACCATGCAGTCGTTAAAATGCTGCATTGATGATAGTGCTTTTCACGCATGTTGCTGTCTGTTAATAGTGTGGCCGCAGCCTAAGGGATGCTGGGTCATGTAGCTCTGTCGGGACCTGTCAGAGGAACAGCAGAGAAGTTCTTTCAAGGGAAGTACTCCACGGCGAGCTTAACAGTTGTAAGATTAGTTACTTTTAGGGTTTTTTCGATCCCTTAGTCACTTAGTACTTACCAGTTGTTACATTTTAACCTCTGCTTTCTGGCTGGCTGCCCAGATTAGGAGCATTATTTTAGGGCTCGTTCACAACTACATCAGTTTGTATCCTTTTTGAAACTCAGGTGCGTTTAAAAAAACGGACAGAAATTAAACTCCATAGGAGTTCATATATCGTTCACACCTGCGCTGCGTTATTCCGTTTCCGCTCCAGTGCGTTTCAAAAACGCACTGCCGCACACATTTTAAATGACATGAAAATGCTGTACAACGGATACAACGCTCAGTCGCTGACCAAAGGGCTCCTGCTGAAGATCCTGGCATCATTGGTGCTACCATAGGATCCAACATCCACATAAGTAAATTTATAGTCCGCGTCAATCACAGCAAGCAGAACTATTGAAAAATTTTCTTATAATTAAAGCACTGGTTCCACTGCATGGTGGCATCACAATCGACTATGCTTGCCATCAATTGCCCCCACACAGTTGGAAAGTTATGCCTTGACCAGAAACAATGCTGATGTCCTGATATTTCTCCTTGTTAGGGAAAGGTAGGTAAGTCGGCTGGAGTTCTTCCCACATCACTTTGCACGTGTGCAGCACAATTTTTTGAATAGTGGATTCCCCATCCGAAATTCATAATGCATGGAGGCATAACTGTGTCCAGTCGAATAGAAACCTGTTTGAGCAAAAAAAAAAAATATTAATAAACAGTAAAAAATTGTGCTTTATTTCATTACAGTGAAAGGCTGATAACATGTTGCGGATTGTGCGCGACAACTTTCAAAAAGAAATACGTGCTGAGGAGAAAGAAAGTAGATGGGGTCCGGAAGCAGTTACAGAAGGCCTGACAAATACAACGAATATATTGGCATTTCTGTGACTATCTCTATAATCAAGACCGTAAGATCTCATGTCAACATGTTGTGCATCCTAACTTTCACGCATACACAGTGCTCACAAGGTGATTTCAGGATAATTTATGTTCGGAGGACGAAACGATACCATCCCCACTTGAGGAGTCAAATGCCGAGAGAGTTGACCTGTTTAGTAGCACTCCAGAGGATGAGACATTAAAGGGCAATTATAGGGAGAAAATTTTGTTTTTTTAATTTCTTCTATGTATCCTATAAGTCATCCCATCCACCAGGGTACCTTTAGTTTCTTAAATTCTTCATAGTCCCCGAGATATAAGCCTTTGAATATGCTGTGATTGTAGGAGCTGCTACACCTCATCTGTCACTCAAAGGCACGCACCCACAAATCCAAAGCTCCCCTGCAGTACTGTCACACACTCTCTCACCCACACTATATGTACCATGTGCAACACAAAGCAAATGCTGTAGTTCTAAAACACAATCAATAAACCATTAACCCAGTAATATGAGCATAACACACTATAAACAGCCCCCCCAAAAAAAAATCTTATATACATACAAAACCAGTTACTCAAATGGAACACTAATACGTATATATAATACAGTATATACAGACTATATACCAAACAAGACACACAGTGCAATGTATGAAATATATAGACTAAAGCAACTGAAATGTAACAGGACAACAAGCAGTGTCACTGTGTTTGTGAAGGTCTCACTACAAGCTGCTGTTACACTGACTCTCTTCAGTGATTATGATCTCAGCTAAGCAGGGGAGAGATAAATGAACTTTAGGTAAAAAGTAAATAACAATTAGCAAAGTTAGAGAACAGCGCGAGTCAGTAACTACTTGTAAAGAATCTCAGCACACTTGTCCTCCTCTCTCCCCTCTGCCCCTCCCTTCAGCATATTGCTACTTTATTCCACACTTTGATTGATTGCAGTCTAGCTCTGGAAGGGAGGGTCAACAGGATGTCAGCACTTCATTAAAGTCCTTTCAACTGACCATGCTCAGACTCTGTATACAGCCCTTCACTGCTTGAGGGGGAGTAGACAGAGAGGGGAGGGGGACTACACAGCTTGGTACAAACTTCTGCCAGTGTGAAAAACGAAGCCACACAGAAACATTTTTTTTTCACTATAGTTGCTTTAATACACTCGCTGATCGTTCCAGGCCTGCACACTCGCAACAGAAAGGTCCCCACCACAAACACAAGCAACTGCACATTAATCATCATATGAACATTCACCTCCAATTCCAGGTGTACAGTCCAGGTGTACAATTTCCAGGCATACACAGTCTCCACGCAACACCAAAAAAGTGTACCAAACCAAAAAAAAAAGGGATGATGATGATCTAGTCACTTCACTTAAGTCAATAATGGAGTTGATGGAAGCAAAGAAAAAAGACAATGTCCAGCATATGTTATGGCTTGTAGCCTTGCACCTTTAATTCAGAGTCCCAGAGGAGAAACACCATAAGCTTACATGTTGCCCTTTTGAACACTATACAGTCATTTCTAACCCTCATCAGGCACACAAACAACACACACTCCACAATACCACCCCACAACATACTCCACAACAACTCCACAACATCCACAACAACTACCAATTGACACCAATCCAGAAATCCACAATATTACATGCACCATACACCATTCGGGCCTTATCCCCCTATGCCCCATACTCAATCCATACTCCCTGTCAGGCAATAGTCTTCTAACCGTCAAATTCTCCAGTACCATACATAGAACCACCTATGCTACACTTCAAATACTTCACAATCAAATAAGCTCAGTCAGAGTTCCATACGTTCAACAACACCAACCATGACAGACTATCTGTTTGCAGATGACATGTAAGAGTCTGATTATGATCATCATCCCTTTTCAGTCTGTTTTTTGTGTATCTGTTTGTATATAACATTCATATTTTAAATTTTACTTACCGCAATGTTATAAGAAGATGTTCAGCTGGTGGTACACTCTTTCTGAAGCGAGTGTCCTCGTAGGTCAGGCCGTCTCAAACACCTGCAGTAGTTGGTCAAGCTGCAGAAAAAAAAAATGTTAATGTTGCCTATGATATGGTTTGAAATGTTTTACAGACAATGGTGTATAAAGCAGCACCCCCCAAAATCCAAACGGCCATTCTTTCTTCCCACGTGTGGATTTTGAGGGATCTGCTTACATGCCAAAGTTTTTTAGATGACAATAGTTAAATATTGGATCCTGCTGGGGAGGGAATTTTTGTTGTTGTTTTTTAATAATGTACTAGCACTTTATGTACACTGATATTTGTGCAAACAAGTGTTTTATAAAACTGTTTGTATAATTACAGGGGTGTCTCTCTAATGAGGCAAAATGAGCAAAATGCTCAGGGCAGCGCCCCTGCTAAATATGAGAGAGGCGGCAGGCACTTAATTTTTTTTTTTTATAAAAGAGGCAGGCAGAGCAGAAGGAAAATAAACATAGCGCCTAGTATACAAAGGGGTGGCATTCAAAAGTTTGGCTCAGGTGGCAAAAACCCCAGAAACACCCCTGTATAATTATGCTATTTGCAATGTATGATGTTAAATACCTATTTGCTGTATCTTTGTACATTGCAGAGATGCACTTTTATTTTTTAAAGCACTTTGAGATATGTGGTAATATACTGTGTTTGCAAAGCTCTCCCCAGTTTTTACTAATAAAAGGTTTTATTTGGTAATATGGTGTATTTATTCTGAAGGACATGTTGCTATAGAACATCAATCAATTACCACTGGACAGTGAACTCCAACCTGTGTCCTTGTATATGGATGAAAATAACAACTGGCAGCATCTGGTGCTTGCTTTCTGCTTTTGCAGTGAGAGAGTTGTTGTAGTTCCAACATGTGGAGGGACACCATTTGAGCATTGTGTGTACATAACACATACAGGAAACATGTAAACTAGTCTTACCTTTCAATAGACATCCGGTGTGTAGTTAAAGAACTTCTCTGGATGGTGTGCCTAAGATTCTCATACAGCACAAAAAACTGCCCTTTCTTCAGGCGGTCCTCCAGCAGGGGATGCACGAGTACCTCCGGTTGTTACACCGGCAGCGCATCATCGCTGATATCAGTATGAGAGCAAGGCAACACTCTGCATACATTGCTGAAGAATAGCCACAAAATCACAGCAGCAAAACACAAGATTCTCTCCTATCTGCTACCTCTCTCTCCAAAAGCTCCTGAAACTCCCAGGAAGTAACATCATGATTTTGTGTTCTTTGTCCTGCCCCTTCAAAATTCGAAAAAATGCGGGCAAAAATGTATGTAAACGCAACGGACACAAATGGACACAAACGGATAGTAATGCACACGCAAACGGGCAGGCAACGGATACAAAACGTTTTGAAACGTCACTTAATGCATGTTTTTTAAGTTGTGTTTTTGTCCGTTCCTAGTGTGAACGAGCCCTTACAGATACATTTGGTCTCTGCTATAACTGCAGTGAGAAATTCATGTTTTTAGTGAAAACTGAGGACTTAAGACATGCCGCCCCTATAGATACCTGACCCCCTAGACCATGGCCTTATGGAAAATCTGGCCCTGACTTTTAAGGGGTAATGTTGGGGGAATACATTTAAGATATTCTTCTTACAAGTGTATATGTGGGATGTGTGGAACCTGCACGACCTACATGGACCCCATCTAAACTTGTTCAGGAAGTCATATCTCTACTTATAGAGATGAGGCACTAGCAGTTCCCAGACCACATGGCAATAAAATTGAGCATTTCAGGATTCTGTCTGTCATCTTTGACAGATGGGAGTACAAAGAGTCACAATAAGTATAGGGAGAACGTTCATGACTGCCATACTCCCTACGATCACAGCCAATCCCTATACTTTAGTATAGGGGGCCGACTGCAACCAATGCTGGTTACCAGATAGGTAGGTATGTAAGGCTAGATTTAAACCTGCTGATTGAGGTTCTTGACGTAGAGAGAGGGCAATGAATTCCAGAGGATGGGAACTACAAGAGAGAAAGGTTTAAGGGTAGAGGAAGCAGTCCGAGTTGGGGGTGGTCTGTACAGGAGCTGGTTCTGCGATGAGCGGGAGGGTACAGGAGGAAATATGGGAGACTAAGAGGAAATATAAGGAGAAGCAGCAGAGTGAAGGGATTTTAAATGTTAGGAGACAGATTTTGTATGCAATGCACTGTTTAATAGGGAGCCAGGTTGTTGTCCAGTACAGAGAAGATTTGGAGTCCTGTTTATTAGAGAGCAAAACAATACTTGTGGCAGATTTAAGTATAGACTGAAAGGGAGAGAGGTGGGAAGGGACAGGATCCAGAAAATAGTAGGTTGCAATAGTCCAGGGCGCGATATGATGAGAGCATGCATAAGCATAGCGGTGGTTGGGAGAGAAAGGAACCGCAGATTTTGGCTATATTGCGATGGAAGAAGTGGCAGGTTTTCGCAACATAGTTAATGTGGGTAGAAAAGGAGAGAGAGGAGTCAATAATTACCCCTAGTAGCGTGCAGATTGGATAGGGGAAAGGGGGTATTGTCAACAGAGATGGAGAAAGATGGGACAGAACCAGGTTTAGGTGGAAAAATGATCAGTTCAGTTGTTTTAGAAAGATTTAATTTGAGGTAGCATTGAGACATCCAGGAGGAGATGGCAAGGAGGCAGTCGGAGACACGTGATTGGATGTCAGGAGTTAGCGTAGGGGTGGACAAGAAGATTTGTATTGTATGCATATAAATGATATTTGAAGCCAAAAGGTTAATGACATCTCCCAAGAATAGTGTAGAGGGAGAACAATAAGGGTCCAAGAACAGACCCCTGCTGGACCCCCACACCAAGAAGGACCGGAGAAGAGGGTATTGCTAGCATAAGATACAGAGTATAGTCTGTAGAGAGATAGGATAGAAACCAAAATGCCACTTCATTCCGAATGCCCAAAGAGTGAAGTATCTGCATAGGAGGGAATGATCGACGTGTCAAAAGCAGAGGAGAGGTCAAGGAGGATAAGAACAGAAAAGTGACCATTGGCCTTTGCAACCTGCAGATCATTTATAACTTACACAGAGCCGTCTTGGTGGAATGCGCAGGACGGAATCCAGATTGCAAGGATCCAATAGGTTATGAGATGAAGGTAGTAGCCAGCAGTTTAGAGGCTATCGGTAAGAGAGACCGGGCGTGGTAATTGGCTAAACAAGAGGAGTCCGGCAAGGGCTTTTTTAGTATGGGCTTAACATGGGCATGCTTAAGATGGAAGGGAAAATTCCAGATGTAAGGCAGGCATTAATATGTTGGTGAGAATATTGGTAAGCACATGATTACAGTGCTTCAGAGGGCATGGGATCAAGAGGACAGGTAGTGAGCGACATGATAGAAGCAGGCGAGAGACTTCTAAATGGGTCACCGGAGCAAAAGAGCAAAAGAATGCCAATGGAGGAGAGGGCAACATAATCTGAGAGTCATCCCTAGGACCAGATATCTGCCATGGATGGACTCCACTTTATGCTGAAAGTAATACGCAAGTCCTGGGGAGAGTGTGAAGAAAGAGAGAGTGTCAGCGGGAGAGGGGCACAGAAGGGAGTTGAAGATGGAGAACTGGTGACGTGGGTTCGATTTGTTGTTATTTCTAAGTTTCCGGTAATAGTTCTGTTTTGCCAGCAAGAGTCCAGAGCCGAGACATTGCAGTATGAACTTGTAATGGAGAAAGTCAGCCTTTGTACGGGACTTTCTCCATGCACATTCAGCAGCACGCGTGCACCTGCCTGCGTATAACACAGGAAGTGGGGTTGAGCCAGGACGAGGATTAGAGGTTCCTCGACTGCGGGAATGCTTGGGGGCAAAAGAGTCTTTTGTGTTAGTCAGGATAGAATTATTGGAATTAGCAAGCGAGTCAGGGTCATCAACTGACAAAAGGGAGGGAGAGACTAGAGGACAGGGATGAGGCGAGTGAGGTCGGGAGATCTATGGATCTGGAGGAAGAAGAGGGTGTTGAGCCTGAAAAGTAATAAGATGATGGTCAGAAAGCGGGAAGGGGTTAGATTGAAAAGATGAGACCGAGAGGTTTTTAGTGAACACTAGTCTAGGAAGTGGCCATCCTTGTGAGTACTAGCGTTAGTCCATTGCTGAAGATCGAACAGGAGGTTAATTGTAGAAAGAGAGTGGGCCAGGAGAGGGAGGAGTCATCAATGTGACAGTTGAAGTCCCCCATAATAAGAACAGGACAGTAAGCAGAAGAAGAAAGTAAGCCAGTTTCATAGTCGGAGAGGAATGCAGACGGAGACTTTGTAGACGGAGGTCTGTACCCCACAGTTACTCGTAGGGACAAGGGTGCGAGAGCTGAATTGAATGAGCCTCAAAAGATGTGAATGAAAGGTCAGGTGGGGAGGTAATGTTAGTAAATCGACAGGAGGAGGAAAGTAAAAGGGCAACACCCCACCACGACCGGAGGGCAAGGCGAATAGGAAAAGCTGAGCCCACCATGAGCAAGGGAGGCCTCGATAGCAGAGTCATGTTGGGAAAGCAAGGTTTCAGTAAGGGCAAGAAGATGAAAATTATTAGAGCAGAAGAGATCATGAATGACAGTAGATTTGTTAACCAGCGAGTGAACATTAAAGGAATAGTTCACACAAAAGTTAATTATTCCTTTAAAAGCAGTGATTGAAGACCGGGAGGTAAAGGACCTATTCCTTACCTTCCGTTCTTCAATCACTTCACCAGGATCCAGGACCGAAGGTAAGTTTAATTACCTCGCGCATGATCACCGCTGCTCCATTGATAACTGACGACTGCTTCCTGGTTTAGTTTACTATAGCGCGCAATATCGCACATGCGCTCTATAGTGCAACTAAACCAGGAAGCACAGAAAGAAGACAGACAAGATGGTGGAATCAGAGGAATAGATAGAAGGTTGGAGGGAATTGAACCACGACAGGGGGCGAGAGAAGGTAAGACAGGGGGTGGACAGTGGCAGACAGATATTACATGGCCCAGGATTTGGGGACACATCACCAGCAGACAGAAGTAGAAGGGTTAACAGAGACAGAAGGTGGAAGGAGGATATATATGTAAGTGTTTTCTTTTTTGGATTTGAACAAGAAGGAAGAGCAGTGCTAGCGAGGAGCCAATGGGAGCAGAGCAGTAAGAGGGGGTAGAGAGAAGGATGGAGAGATATAAACAGAGTTGGGAGATTGGTGAGGAAGGGTGGAATACAAATACAATTTATGGAACACAGAGCAGAAAACAGTGAGACCCAGCCACAGTATATACATATATGATTCAATCAGATTAGGCAGTATTTAAGACTTTGTTGAAATTGGATCTTCAGCTTCTTCTGTAATTCTGTGTTGTTGATCTCCTTGTTGAATTCCCTTGTTAAACTCCAATATACTTAGGACATCTAGACTTTGGATGATCTATACTTGGGATGATTCTGTCCTGTACAGCAATCCCCTTAAGATTGGTCTGAACTTATAGGAGAAAGCCAGGCACAGGGCAAGGTAATTAACAATCAGCAGAGTTAAATTTGGACAACAAGTTATATCCAGCTGTGCTACAAGGGCTGAAACCAGGGAAGATCATCTCAGGAGTAGAGATGTCCGAACTTCGCAAAATCCGGTCCGCTCGAGGATCCGCAATTTTCTAAAAATTTGAAAATTCGAAAATCGCGAGCGGACGCTTAAAATGAAAAATATTCTCGAAATGACGTGATTTCTTGTATTTTCGAAAATTTTCTTTTATTTTCGAAAACCCTGTTCGCGACGGGATAAATCGCGGCGATCCGGGTTCGGATCCGCGAACCGGCCATCCCTACTCGGAGTCAGGACAATAGGAGTTTGTCCGGAATAAGCCAAACTACTTTACCCCCCTTAAATAAAATAATAAAAAAAATATAGCACTTGGAGGAAAGGTAAGGAATGCGTACCAGATATATGAATTTAACAATCACACATAACAATGGGGGCACAGGAGGAAAGGCTATGGAATGCGTACCAGATATATGAATTTAACAGTCACACATAACAATGGGGGCACAGGAGGAAATGCTATGGAATGCGTACCAGATATATGAATTTAACAGTCACACATAACAATGGGGGCACAGGAGGAAAGGCTATGGAATGCGTACCAGATATATGAATTTAACAATCACAGATAACAATGGGGGCACAGGAGGAAAGGCTAAGGATGTGTACCAGATATATGAATTTAACAATCACCATACAATGGGGGCACAGGAGGAAAGGCTATGGAATGCGTACCAGATATATGAATTTAACAGTCACGCATAACAATGGGGGCACAGGAGGAAAGGCTATGGAATGCGTACCAGATATATGAATTTAACAGTCACAAATAACAATGGGGGCACAGGAGGAAAGGCTATGAAATGCGTACCAGATATATGAATTTAACAATCACACATAACAATGGGGGCACAGGAGGAAAGGCTATGGAATGCGTACCAGATATAGATATTGAATTTACAGTCACGCATAACAATGGGGGGCACAGGAGGAAAGGCTAGGAATGCGTACCAGTATATGAATTTAACAGTCACAAATACAATGGGGGACAGGAGGAAAGGCTATGGAATGCGTACAGATATATGAATTTAACAGTCACAATAAACAATGGAGGCACAGGAGGAAAGGCTATGGAATGCGTACCAGAATATGAATTTAACAGTCACAGATAACAATGGGGCACAGGAGGAAAGGCTATGGAATGTGTACCGATATATGAATTTAACAGTACACATAACAATGGGGCACAAGGAGGAAAGGCTATGGAATGCGTACCAGATATATGAATTTAACAGTCACAAATAACAATGGGGGCACAGGAGGAAAGGCTATGGAATGCGTACCAGATATATGAATTTAACAGTCACAGATAACAATGGGGGCACAGGAGGAAAGGCTATGGAATGCGTACCAGATATATGAATTTAACAATCACACATAACAATGGGGGCACAGGAGGAAAGGCTATGGAATGCGTACCAGATATATGAATTTAACAGTCACACATAACAATGGGGGCACAGGAGAAGGCTAAGGAATGCGTACCAGATATATGAATTTAACAGTCACAAATAACAATGGGTTGCACAGGAGGAAAGGCTATGGAATGCGTACCAGATATATGAATTTAACAGGCACTGATAACAATGGGGGCACAGGAGGAAAGGCTATGGAATGCGTACCAGATAAATGAATTTAACAGTCACACATAACAATGGGGGCACAGGAGGAAAGGCTAAAGAATGCGTACCAGATATATGAATTTAACAGCACCGATAACAATGGGGGCACAAGAGGAAAGGCTATGGAATGCGTACCAGATATATGAATTTAACAGGCACTGATAACAATGGGGGCACAGGTGGAAAGGCTATGGAATGCGTACCAGATATATGAATTTAACAGTCACACATAACAATGGGGGCACAGGAGGAAAGGCTATGGAATGCGTACCAGATATATGAATTTAACAGTCACAAATAACAATGGGGGCACAGGTGGAAATGCTATGGAATGCGTACCAGATATATGAATTTAACAGTCACACATAACAATGGGGGCACAGGTGGAAATGCTATAGAATGCGTACCTGTTGGAAGAGAGATAGAGGAAAAATGTCAGATCAGCAGATTTCCTTGTTAAACTCCAATATACTTAGGACATCTATACTTTGAATGATCTAGACTTGGGATGATTCTGTCCTGCACAGCAAATTGACCAGCACAGCTCTAACCCCAGCACAGCTCTCACCCCAGCACATCCTGTATCAATATCTTAATATTAATACAGGGAAACATTTGTTTACCCCTTTACAGCACTGAACGTTTGACTTTAGGGTAAGGAGACATTTGCACATTTCCTCCCTTTATATAAGTTTATTAAAGGGATCCACATAAGTCTTTAAATCTACATATAGGTAGTGATATCAGAGCATGCTGTATGCTTTTGCATTTTTTTCATGAAAACTGAATATACACAAACTCTAGTCTAACCCAATGGCTGGGATTGCATCTAAATTACAAGAAAAATGTAAAAGATTATCATGCCAAAATAAGTAATCTTTTTGGTAATAAACAGAATGTAGTTATTTCTAAAGTGATTGTCTGTTTTAGAAGTCAGATACCATGTTTTGGCAAATGCAAACATCAATCATACACAGAACCTAGCATGTCAAAAAGAGTAATAAGTAAGTACCTGTGAATATCAGAGTGAAGAGGTACAGTAAAGGTATCCCAGGGGCCTGAAACCTAAAGCTGGGTACACACAGTAAAGATCAGTGAAAGATGACAGACAGGATCTGCAAGATCCTATCTGTCATCTTTCAAAGATCTGCGTACACACAGTCCCAAGCGTTCTCCCTATACACATCATAGGGAGAACGCTTCTGGACTGTGTGTTTCCCTTGGCCACGGCAGACTCCTCTATAGGGAGTCTAGCACGGCCGATGGAAATTCTCAGTCTTTCCCGAATGAGTGTTTGGTGGCTGAAGGTACACACAGTAATTATAAAGCCCCGATACCGTCAGAACCGACAGTATCGGGGGCTTTATCAATACTGTGTGTACCCAGCTTTAGGGATCATGGCTGGCAGGGAAGGGGTCCCCGGTGACAGGTTAATTTTAATATAAACAGTTAAGCTGGATAGTTGGGTGCTACAATGTGCCAAGTAGTTAGGGTTAAGAGGGTATAAAAGTGACAGGCGATAAAGATAGCAGATTTAATAAACTCAGGTTTATTAGATTTTGTAACAGCATGTGTAACTGTGGTCTCCATACAAGTGGTCTTTATTAAAAAGAGCATATTCCAAACTTTAAAACGACCCCAGGATCTGCTTGTGAAGGTTCTCATTCATCCAGGTCATGGTATATCTGTTGTATTCAATTAGATCAACTGGACTTGAAGTTTAGTTCTTGAAGACATTTCGCAAGTCATCCGACTGGCTTTCTCAATTCAGAATGACTTGTACAAGAATCTGTTAGCAATATAAGTACCCTGGAAAATCCCAATTAGCATATCACAGCCAGGTGTTAAGGGCGTGATTGGATAGTGGCTTGAAGAGGTGTGGATTGAAGAGGTGTTATAGGAACGCCGAGAGTAAGGTGTCAAAACAGCATTGTACATGGCAGACAGTTGGTGTCGAACCCCCCCCCCCTCTATTTAGGCTTGGTTTCTTTATTTTCACATAAATGGCCTCCTTAACACCTCTCTTGAATCAGTCACATTCCTTTTGCCAATATGTTAACATTACAATATTCAAAGGTATGTCCTTTTGACACCTTACCCTGGGCATTCTTATATGCACGCTTTCTACCAAGGGTGAGGACCACTAGGTACTCACCCCTGTGCTGTTTGCACTTACACTGATATACTTATACAATGCCATACTGAAAATGTCAGTTTGCTACTAGTATATACAGAAAATGCCAGTGAGCTGCCAGTACATAATGAAAATGCCAGTTTGCTACCAGTATAGCCTGAAAATGCCAGTTTGCTACCAGTATAAAAGAAAAATGCCAGTTTTCTACCAGTATATACTGAAAATACCAGTGTGCTACCAGTATATAATGAAAATGCCAGTTTGCTATACCAGTATATAATGAAAATGCCAGTTTGATACCATTATATAATGTATATATGTATGTATAGTTTATTATATAAAGCGCCATATGGGGACGCAGCGCTGTACAATAATAAAATACAAAAAAGTTTACAAATGCATGTACAGTAATAAACTGGTAAAAATAGCAATTGAGGTTGTGGGCAGATAACTAACAAAGTCACCAGTTTTTTTTTGAAGGGTGAACATACCCTTTAATGCTTGACTGGATATAGCCTGAAATATGTTAGAATAAAGGCAAAGGGCTCATTCACACTACATCAGTTTATATCCGTTTTTCAAACACAGGTGCGTTTAAAAAAATGGACAGACAGTAAAACGCCACAGGATTTCATAATATCGTTCACACCTGCTGCGTTATAATCCGTTCCGTTCCAGTCCGTTTAAAAAAATGAACTGCATGCAGCATTTCTGTCCGTTTTTTCATGAATTTTCTAAAGAAATCTATGGAATACATATTGTTAAAAAATGGATACAAATGTATAAAAAAAATGGATACAAACTGACAGAAACACATGCTGTGCGTTACTGTCAGTTTCTAGTGTGAACGAGCCATAAAGGTAATCAGCTTGATAAAGAAACTAGAATGGCTCTGAAAGCTTGCTATGATTATCTTAGTTAGCCAATAAAGATATCACCACTTTTGTTATTTGTTGTTACAGGGTTACCCTGTAAACAATTTGACTGGCTAACATGGTACACCACCTTTTCCTGAATCAATAAAGGCTCATTAGCAACCCAGTTTTGCATGGAGTCCCCTTTTTCTTGATGCATTTAAACACTGCAGGGAACGCAGCAGTAAGGTAAGGACCCAACGAACCATTCTTGGGATTAAGGCACGCAAAATCCTTTTATCCAATTGTGAAACCTAAAAAGAGGATGCCAGTTCTTACTAACAGTCATAAAATCTTACAGATATAATTAGTTTGCTTTGATTTTCTCAAATATCCATATACACAGGTAAATATATTGTATTTAACTAATTCAGTAAAGGTTTCATTTTAGTGAAATTAAATTATAAATGAATAAACTTTAAAAAAAAAGAGTAAAGCTAATACAAGTGTAATACAAGTATAAAATACATTTTACTAGAATATACAAATAGATAAAGGGGGAGGAGCAAATTTTTTCCAGTTACTGAACATTATTATCACATTATCAAAAATGTATAAATGCTTCACTTGGATTTAGGCTGAGGCCACACTGCAACGCATAGGAATCGCGCACACAATCGCGAGTGTTATCGGACGCAATTGTGTGCGCGATTCATGTAGGTTTTGCGTTTGCGCGTGCGTTTTGCTCATGCAATTTTGCCATTTTCCGTTATGGAAACCCATGTGTTAATGCACCAAAAATGGTGAACGCATGCATTACCAAAACGCGAACAGACGCGCAATCGCATCGGAAATCTCTGGAATTTTCGCATTCCCTCGATTTCATTTTTAGTAAAAATGGCGAGTGCGATCTCGTGCGCAAAATGCGTGCACAAGTGCACGAAAAGCACGCTAGTGTGGCCTAGCCCTTAGATTTTGCATAGAGCTACTTACTTCAAATATACAGTATTAGCTCCCTTGCTTGAAAGAAATCAAATAATATGTATGTATGTATGTATGTATGTATAATTTTATTTATAAAGTGCCACTTGGGTACGCAGCACTGTACATTATAAAATACAGAGTATACAAACATGGGGATAAGTGCAAGCCATTATACAGATAGATAAAAATTAAATACAATTTCCAATTACCTCGTTAAAAAGCACATATATATATATATATATATATATATATATATATATATATATATATATATATATTATGTATAAATTAATATATTAATATAATAATGGCAACAAGCCATAACACATTAGGAATGAGATCCCTGCCCCGAGGAGCTTACAATCTAAAGAAGATGTAAGATGCAAATAAAGAAGATGTAAAATGCTTTTTCATAGGGTAAAAAGACTCACTGTCTGTAAGGACTGTTCCACAAAAGCAGATATTCTGATACTTCATCTGATCTTTATACTGACTGTTCCTGACAGGTTATTTTGCAAAAGCGGTCCTGACAAATATTGAATGAATCAGCAAATAACTAGTTGTGTATTTGAATGACCATTTACCATACAAAACCAAATGACTGCAAACTCCAGCCGGCCTATTACATTGCGATCAAGTAGTCGAATCAAATGCAATAGTTAAAGCAGAATATCCAAGCATTAAGTGTACAGTGTTTTTGTACTGTCGACTGACAATCAATCGATCTGTACATTATATTTAAAATTGGCACTAAATATGTTCACTTGTCCAGTCTTTAATCATTATGCAAGGCATCTGAGTGCAGTTGCTTTAGTTTACAAACTTAACCTCTGTGGGGATTTCCTTGACCCATATCTTGTCCTTGCACCTGTTGAGTCACCAGGTGGCAGTCTGCATTCACTCTAACTTGGGAAAAGTGAGAGGGAAAGAAAGGGGGATGAAGGGAGGGGGGAGACAGACGGAGAGGGAGTCAAGTACTTTCATCAGCTCTAAACTCTTTCCTATTTGTTGCAGCTAGGAGCAAACTTTAAACAGACACCCACAGTAAGCTCTCAGGCTCCCAGCTAAGGAAATTGTTTCCTTTTTTACTTGTGAATATTTCAGAAGCAGAGGAATCCCACTAGCAAAGCAAAGCAGGCTTTTGAGTGACCCCCACAACTCTATTAAGCCCTGGAGGATCTCCTGCTGACTGGAACCTGCCACCAGACAGGGAGCTCATTGCTTCTTTATTTTCATGCTGTTGGGTCACAGCACTGAGCTGGAAAACAGTTTGAGAGGAAATTTGGTGAAAAGCCAAAAAAGTTTAAGGTAAATAACCAGCACGACCGTGAAGCACAGACTTTGATACTGACTAGAAAAGGAACTGGCGGTGAGAAAGAAAGAAAAAGAAAAGGGAGGTGTATGAAGACACGTTTTTATTCCACAATGTCCTGAAAGGGGGGGCACATTGTTTTAACTGCAGGTTTTTCCTGGCTCTGGCTAAAGACAAACATAGGAATGTGTTAGCTATCTTTGCTATTTCTTTTATCAGTTGTTGGGATTTGTTGTTGCATGCAGCAGTATAGAATCCAGTTATCCAGGATAGAGCTGTCCCACTTGATCTGGAAACTTTGCTCTCTTTTTTTTTAAGTTGACAGGTGCTAACTTTAAAATTCCCTATTTTTCCCTATTTCCAGTTTTTTGTTTTTTTTTAAGGAAAAATATCAGCCTGACCGGTTATGTTGACCATCTGGATTTAAAACTATCGGATCCCCAGGAATCTGATCACTTTATCATCCCAAGGAAGCAGATTAGGAAAAGAATCATCTTTAAATGGGATTATGAAGGATCTACTCAGTGATAACCTTTTGCCAATGTTGCCAAGCCAGGAGCAGTGCTTTCTTGTAAGGGGGGCAGTAATCAGGCTCTGCTAAGGCTAATTCTCAACTTGCAATTCTCAACTTGCCATTAATGTGTGCCCCCCTCCTATTCATCCAAATGATCCGTTTAGTGCTACTCCTTAAAGTCCTAACTGCTACCCTGGACTTCCAGATACATGGAGTACATGCTGATTCCAGTCTGAGCAGCAAATTTCACTTTGGAAATGCCAAGGAGCCAAATGGTAAGGCAATGTTTGCTTATTTGTTGCATCATTCAATTGGCTAGAACACTGTTTCTCAAGCACTGGCCTTTGAAATTGTGCCAACCCTTAATAATGTCTATGTCCGTCTCAGGAGGGCTCCAATAGACCTTATGACATGGTGCTTGAAACAGGAAGGAAGGCTACTAGCTAGTCTCTTGGCATAAATAATAATAAACCGTGTGCTACATGCTACAGTCTCCTTGGATGCTTAGCAATTTGGATAACTGCTCTGGCAAAAGCTTTAAGGTACTCTGAGCCACATGATTTATGGTGTCACAAAGTGAGCTGCAACATTTGCATTCTCATTTTAGAAAGCAAGGGTAAAAATAAAGTTTGGTTTTTTTTTTTTAATTTCTTTCCATGTTTGTTCCGGTGGACACAGATCCGTTTGTGGTTTTTTTGAACTGCAGAGTTATTCCTGTTCCTTTCTGTGCTGGTAGCCAGTTAATCCCACATAGGAAACGAGAATTACTTTTAGCTTTCAAGTGTACCTGAATTGTTTAGAAAACTCTCAAATGATAGATCCCAAGGGCAGGAACTATGGCATGTCTACAGAAAGACTCCTTTCATTCAGCTAGGGCAGCTTCAGGGTGTGTAATTTGCTTAGCCTCTGAACTTGTTTGGATTTACATTATTCCTGTTTTCAAGTGCTCCTGCTGTTGATTACAGACTATGTAGGCATAACTTTGGAGAGTACCCCGTAAGGACAAAGTAAGTGAGCTGCATAATAGAAGCTAGAGTGCACTTTAGGAATTTAAATATGTCTGTTGGTTAACAGTGAATCATACATTTCCATGGTTTGTGGTGTCTGTGGTAATATTTGGCATATACACTGGCCATGTGAATTTCCCCATATTTATGTCAGCTGAAGATTGTGAACCATGGTGATTTAAACATTAAACAATTTGCTCCAATGAAAAGGCTTTTTGTTATCCATCCCTTCAGAGATTAGATATGCAAATGGTACGTTTTATTAATAAGCTAAAGGGTTAATTTTCCAGCAGATAACAGGCAAGTACAACCCCATACGTTATCGTATGTACTGTACTTGTTTCAGAGAGCCTGATATTGTCCTTCCATGCTGCTTGCTAATGTGTTGACATCTGGCACCTGCAGACTACCAGTGATCGTGATCAAAGAGCAGCCCAGGGATCAGTCTCTAATCAGACTTAGCTGTGCAGGCCAAGAGAAACTGATCAAACAAGTGGGAAACCCTGCTTTGTTGTGAAAGGAATTGATCAAGATGACCTTTGTCTTTTGTTTTCAGAGCTACAGAGAGTCGCTCTACATTATGCTCTCCTTACATTGAAACGTTTCTGGGCCGAAATTTTGTTCTTATCAATGAATGCTAGCAACTTGTAAAGGGAGTTTGCAGGCAATGATTTCTTAGTCAAATTTTAGATCTAAAAAATTCCACATGGGCTGAGCTTTGCCAACAGGTTACTGTCATCAGAATGAATAAGCTAAGAACTTTTAATATGTAATGTTAAAATGCTCCCAACAGTTTCCTAACAGCAGATACTGTCCTCTTGCCAAACTTGCAGAGATTCAATTTGAGTAATTATACAAGCTGGTCATTGTATTTATTTATTTATTTTGCTGCGATATCTGCACCAAAGTTCAATCTTAAAATAACATCTTTCATAAGTGATGAAAACAAAACTGCTAGCTTTTTCAGAAACATCAATATCTAATTTATCAATTTATTTTTATTATTGAAAGCTTGGTGGTTTCATGATTCCTACCCAGGTGCACATGCACAGGATCCATCTACCACTCTCTTATGTCCCTAGCCAGTAGGCCTCAGGACTAGAGAAGGGCTCTGTGGATCTCCTCAGTCAGTAGACGTTAGAGACTCTTCCAAACTTTCCCCCCCTTTCTTCTACCAGGAATCTTCCAGGATAAGGGGGTAATGGGTAGGGGGGGGGCTCGATTGGCATAATCCTGAAGGTCATAAAAAAGTCCTTTGCAATCCCTCCACATACATTATTACGCAAATAAAAAACAAAAAAAGTGCTCATGTTTGAGTGCTATGTAAATTAATAAGTGAACACATAAAATTTAATATGAAGTGGGTCCTTTCTGCCCGGGGATAAAAAAAGTGTTCCACCATAGCCAATGCAATGGCAGGAAGTGAGTTAAGTGCAAAAAACCTGCGCTAACCTGTGCACAGTAGTGCTATAGGAAAGCCTAAGCTTTCAGCACCTCTCGGGCTATGGCCTCAACCGAGCGTAGTGTACACACCTGTCCATTATCATTAGTGACGTCTGTTCATAGACACTTCACATTGCAAAACCAGAGGCCTATGTTACACTGATGATGGCTCAATAATGCCAAAAACAGTCTGTAGGTGGCTGTCTGATTTTGCATTTAGCTTATGGAATGCTGTTAAAGCCTCTTAGAAGGTGTGACACTTACTAAGGGGCTACCATCAAAACATGGAAATTACCCAGAAGTCTCAGTACCTTTTACATATGAGTAAGGGGAGATCTGATGCCTTATACTCTCCCTATCTTTAAATAGTGACTACTAAGGGGAGCTGTGCTGGGAGCATACAGTCGCGATCCCCTTTCAATAGAGGTCAATATTGGCATGCTCCCATGATCAGGAGTGTGCTGTCATTGTCTCCTATTAGACTTCTATAAAATTGAATTTTCTCCGGAAAGGACCACTGTTATTATTGCACTTTTAGGTGCACTTTATGCATGAATATACTATGATGATAATGATGCTATCCATGCCGTATATACTTAAATGTAAGTCGATCTGAGTATAAGTCGAGGTACCGATTTTTACCTGAAAAATGAGTAAAAATTGATTGACTCGAGTATAAGTCGAGGGTAGAAAATAAGGCCACTGCTGCCTTCTGATTCTATATTGTTTTGAGGCTTTAGTTGCCATTTAAATGGACAGCAGAATTCCCATACAGTAGTCCCATACAGTAATAGCCAAATCCAGTATTGCTATTACTGTATGGGAATTCTGCTGTTCATTTAAAGGGCAACTAAAACCATACAGAATCAGAAGACAATCTTTAACAATAGATACCATCCTCCAGATTCTGTATTGTATAAGGCATTAGTTGCCCTTTAAATGGAGAGGAATCCCACACACTAACCCCTAATTCCTTGCCACTCCAGATGTTTGGAAACTACAACTCCCAGCATGCTTTAGTTGCTGGGAGTTGTAGTTTCCAAAAATCTTCAGTGGCAGCACTGCACCTACCCCCTACCCCCACCCACCCCCAGTAGAGGAGAGGACTTGCCTTTAGTCCTTGTTCTAGTTGAATGGCTGCCGCACTAACTTTAAATCCGGCAGCCGCACGCTTCCTGTCTCTTCCGCGCTCACTGTTCAGGTGCTCGGCGTCACTATTTGGCGCCGAGTAGTGACGTCGGCACATTACAGTGGATGCGGAAGAGACAGGAAGCGCGCGGCTACCGGATTTAAAGGGCATGTCCACCCCCAAAACTATAACCCCCCCACTACTGGCCCCATTGTGTAATGTAGTTTAATCCTTACCTCACATCCCAGCTCCATAAGGTTCTCCTGTAGTCCCCCCCCCAAAATCCCAAAAACTGCCCAACAGGAGGATAGCAGAGTCCATATAGGACTCTGCCTCCTACCTGGCCTCCGGAAGAAGTTTGGCATGTGTACTGCAGCCCTTCTCCCCCTCCCTCTCCCTCCCTCTCCCTCCCTCTCCCTCCCTCTCCCTCCCTCTTAGGATTCCCTCCCCCTAGTGTAAAACCCTTAATATATATGATTCCCCCTGTCCCCCCAGCCCCAACCGCTCCATTTTTATTCTTAGAAGGCTCCCCAAACTTTACTTACCTTCCCTCTTTCCCCCCCGAAATGAACTCCCGGCAGCCGCGTCCGTGATTGGCTGCCGCTCAGCAGAGGGCCGGCAGCGCGGCAGAGGAAAGAGGGGAGGTAAGTAAAGTTTGGGGAACTTTCTAAGAGTAAAAATATAGCGGTTGGGGCTGGGGGGACAGGAGGAATCATATATTAAAAAATTATTTTAAGGGTGGACATACCCTTTAAAGTTAGTGACTCGAGTATAAGTCGAGGTAGGATTTTTAGGCTTTTTTTAAAGCCTAAAAACCTCGACTTATACTCAAGTATATACGGTAATATTAGTAGACGGAAACAGGGCATATGTCTGAATTAGCTGGTAAGACCAGATATAGAAGAAAAATATAAAAAGGAAGTCTTACTGAGAATTATCAAAATAATCGGGGAGATTCAATAAAAGTTCTTATCCTTAAAAATGGTTCTAATTTTGCCCCAACAAATCAGATGTTAGCTTTGAAATGGTAAATAAGATCTGATTGGTTGGGGCAAAATTAGCACCATTTTTAACAATTAGCAATTTTATTGAATCTCCCTGATAATTTCTTTGCAGTTCTTAAGCACAGCATTGTTTCTCATCTTTCCACTGATTTGAGACCTTTCAACTAATCTAAAACTTCAAAGGTATCAGTAAAAAAGTCATATATTAAAAGGCAGATCACAATGTTAATACATTTAATATTTTTTTTCAGTTCTGGGAATTGGCTGACTTCCACTTTTACCAGCCAATAACTAAAAACCTCGAACTGGAACAATAGCAGTGTTCAATTCTCAACTCTTTGTAAAGGACAAACTCAGTGGTTCAAAAGTACAATCCTGTTTCTTTTACACGTTTTTTTAACTGATTGCTACACACTATCCAGTATTTGCATCACAAAAGAGTAATTCAGTAATAATTCTAAACATCATCTATGATATGAATTAAATATTGAATCTTTCTATGTTGCATTGCAAAACAATTTCAATCGAAGCATACTTTTTGCTTTGTGTTAAATCTGTGTTGTTTTGGTGGCACTTAGCCCTTTAAATGGTGTAGCTTTCATGAATGTCTGTCATTCTTTTTTCCTGTCTATTATGTTATGTCCAAGTTCAGAGGTCACCAGAGTATCTTGTTACAGACTACAGATTTCTATTACAATCTTAGCCATGTCATTAATGTGCTATTTAATCTGCTTGAAATTCATTACAATGAAAAAGGTTAAATCAATAGTTTATTTTACTTTTTTTGAGTTTTGCTTGTTTTTTTGAAAAAAAAAAAGTAACTTATTTAAACACAGCCCCCTCTCTTTGGGAGGTAAAGTCACGCTAACTGATTCAATATTGGTTAGCGCAACTTTAACCCTTTCTTGTGTCAGGTGCAAAATTTTCGCAAAAGACACCGCACAGCCGGCTTATTAAATTCAGTGTGGGCTTTGCGCTACTTTTCATGTGACTATTAAACGCCAGTTAATAGCTGCCGCTAATGTGGTGCTCTGGTTAACTCCCCTTCAAGATTTACCACAGGCGCAAAATTGAAAAATAATTTAATTCCGGAAGGGGTGATTGCTAAATCTCCCCCGTTATGTTTTCTTTTCTTTTTGTTTATGTTGTTTAATGTTTAAAATATTATTCTACATGTACTTTTGCAGTCATGTGTGAAATTCTTTCAAAGCTGACTGCAAGGGCATGTCCACCCCCAAATCTATATTTTTACCCACTACTGCCCCCACTGAGTAGTGTAGTAAAATCCTTACCTTACATCCCAGCTCCAAATGGCTGCCCTGCAATGTCCCTCCAAAGTCCTAAAAAGTAAAGAGCAGGAGCCTGGCTGTGTCCCATCCTGTGTCTGCCTCCTGTCTCTCCTCCGGGAGAATTTGGACATGTGCAGTGCAGCCCTCCCTCTCCCTCTCTCCCGTTTTCCTCTCCCCCCCCTAGCTCCAAACCCCTTTGCTGTAGTGTAGGGCTCCCTCACCCACCCCCAAGCGCCATATTACTTTGTAAAATAACTCTCCCGATCACTACTTACATTGCCTGTTTCCTCTGACGTTCTACACAGCCGGAAGCCGCTTCCGTGATTGGCTGCCTCTCAGCCAATCACGGATGCGGCTACCAGTCCAGCCCCCTGCTTGCAATTTCATGCAAGCAGAGGGCCGTGACAGAATGTCGGGGGAAAGAGGCAAAGTAAGTACGGTAGTGATTGGGAGTTATTTTACAAAGTAATGTGGTGGTTGGGAATGGGTGAGGGAGCCCTACACTACAGCAAATTTAAAAAAACGGGTGGACATGCCCTTTCACTAAACGTTATTACATGTATGTGCATACTGTGGTTTTGATACTTAAGCCAAGTATTAAACTAATTTTGTAGCATGGGCTCATTTATATTATTAGAGGAAGGGGATTAATTATAATAATAATTATCTGAGGAAGAGACCTAGAGTCTCGAAACGTTGTAAGTTTTTTTGCACATATTAAATGAATTCATCATAGAAGTAGTGTGCTCCTCTCTATTACACCTTGCTTGGTATTCGTAGCCCTGGAAGTAGGGGCCTGGGAAGAATTGCACCTACCGATTTGTCTGGCTAATAAGCCAACAGCAGTGTGCCACAGTACACCTGGAACTGTTGGAATAATAACTGCTCCCCTAACCCAGCAAGGGGACAAAGGGGTCCTGGTAATCGGAGCCTGGCACCACAGTCAGCTGTTTTAAGTGCACATGTGCAATTGACTTAATGTGCTAGTTAATCCTATACCCACCTGTGTGGCAGCTAAGAAGATCAATGAGCATTCACCCGTGCAGCAGCGAAGAGACCACCACTTGGTGCTGTAACCACCGAGCATGATTATCTTCCCTTTTTTTAAATCCCCCTGCCTTCTGCAAAACTGCGTGGCTATATGCTTAAAAGACATGTCCACCCTTAAAATGTATGTATACTGAAAAAATGACTTTGTGTCATGTTAATCTATAAATAAATCATGCACATAGCACTTACTTTGAAGTGTGCGTGTTGCTGCATGCCTTCAATACAATATGTGTCGTGCTCAGGCTCTGACCACTGACCTGACCATTTTCCCACATACCAACTGTCAAAACTGTATACAGAATACAGCACACCAACTGTCAAACCATTCCAGCTACAGCAAAACTGCTTACAGAAATGCTATAACGTAAGATGTTTCAGATTGGGTATCTAGTGATATAGGGGGAAGATCAACAACAAAACAGTACAGTGATAGTTGGGATGAATGATAGTTTCCAGTAAAAAGCAATTTTTAAAAATCTAATTTTCCAGTGTACATACCCTTTTAAACAAAAAACTGTTGACTTGCCAGTTATCTGCCCACAACCCCAACTGCTATTTTTACTATTTTATTACATGTATTTTTAATGAGATATTTAAAGGACAACTCCACCCTCATAAGAATATCCTCTTTAATATATGTTGATATATCATAGTTTGTCCTATGAATTCATTACTGCCTGCTTCTGGATGCCTCATGGAAACTGAGCAATTTAGAAACCTGTACTGAGCCTGGGCATGCTCAGAAGAGGCAGACAGGGGATTAACATTCAGTCATTGGATGTGATGTCAACTGTCAAATCCATAACTGACAGTTACTAACTGGAAGAACCAGGAAGCAGACACAGGGGCAATAGGACATTGTGCAGGATTTCAGGTTAGACTGATATATTTCAGATTTCAAACTATTACTGTTTAGGGTTTTGAGGGGGTGATTTACCTGTATGTAAGTTTTCATAAAGGGCTGGACTTGCCCCTTAAGGATAGTTATAGTCCCTATTCTGACAGAGTAAGCTGTAAGGGTAGACATGCCCTTTAAATTTGTTGAAACTGTTAGTAAATAGTGGTCAATAAATTAGCAAGCCCATTGTTTATATGGGGAGTGTTTAAGGGACATTTTGCTCTATAATGATCTTTAATAATTAAACATTTTTTGATTGGAAAGGTTGACTGTCCTTTGGCTATAAAAAATGTTCCTGTTTTATTATTATTTAGATATGTAGATATGTTCATATAGAAATACTACATTGTAATTTGATAATTAGTGACATTGTTTGCTAAATCAACACATGGGGATAGGGTGCTTAAGATATGGCAGGGAAGAGTGTTCTAACCATAGAGGACCATACAAGGAGAGTATGATCGGCAACAGCAGTGAATCACCTGAATGTTACTTTGACTTCAGTATTCATTTTATATTATCTAGTTGTTTTTTGGCCAAGAGAGGATAAAATGTTTAGATACCAGTAAAAACATAATCTCTGACAAAACCTTTGGCTTTCTGGAGTTGAATTGACTCCCAGAACTTTAAATCACACTATCAAGTTTGTAAGCATCTTGGTGCAAAGCCACTAAGCTAAACATTACATAGACCTGCATACAAAACTAAGACAGTGTATTTACTACAATATCACTCACTCTTACTATTGGTCTCTGGTTTAATGTTGTAGAGAAGCTAGGCCATTGCATCTTATAATAAGTGATCAATTCAAAAAGAGATCATGCCTTTGACAGCAAAAAGAAACTATTCCAGATCTCACAGATTTGTAAACTAGTATTACGTACACACACTAGGCAATATCTACAATTTAGATGAGCTGGTGCAAGTGTGTTAAATGTCTATACACAAAGGGGCACATTTATAAACGACTGTTAACTTTTCACGATCGGGTTTTCCGACATTTTTGCCAAAATGGATGCTATTAACACGATTTCTAAAAGAGGCAAAACCCGGTTGCGTAATTAACGCCTCCTTAACATCGCATACCGCTCGCTTCTATTTATAAAGCGGTGGCAACTACTTTGCGGCATTAATCTCAACCGTTTCAATTTTCCAACTTTAAGGTGGCGAAAATGGCTGAGATCACCGGGGGGTCGGGGCAGGGGTGTACTACCAACCCGCCACGGGTGGTTGCACCTGCCACGGGAGGCATGCAGGTAGTCGTATTCACCAGAATGGCGCGGTGAGGTGTACGCCCACAACCCCCTCAACCCCCCAGTGGCAGAGACCACCCGCCGCACAACCCCTTCCCAGCAGCCCCTCCCAGCCCCCTGCCCTGTACGCCCACAGGGCCCCCTGGGGGGTGGAGGGACCCTCCAGCTGGGGCACTGAGAAGTGCCTTTTGAGGCTTAAGAGGTCTTGCAGCTCAAACCGGAACCCCCTCTGCCCTTATAAGGGTCCTTGCAGCACTTGGAAGGGCTCTTGCAGCCCTATGGCTGCAGGACCCCCCTCCCCGACCATTGTAAGGGCACTTGCAGCAGTGAGAAATGCCTTTGTTGGGGGTCCCACAGCTCAAAACAGGACCCCTGTTGGCTCTTAAAAGATCCCTTGGGCGTCTCTTCTTTCTTCCATCTAGTGACACCAACTCCGCTGTTGTCTCTAACACCGCAAGGGCCCTTATAAGGTCCGGGGGGTCCCGGTTCGAGCTGCAGAACCCCTTAAGCCCCAATGGCCCTTACAAACGCCGGGGAAGGGGGGTCCCGGTTCGAAGCCAAGAGGCAATTCTCAGTGCCCCCACTGGAGGGTCCCTCCACCCCCCAGCGGGCCCCTCCATTCCCCTCCCCCCAAGTGTATGGGGCAGGGGGCTGGGAGGGACTGCTGGGAAGGGGTTGTGCGGCGGGTGGTCTCCGCCACGGGGGCCAAGGGTGGGTTTATTCCCTCGGATGCGACCACCTGCAGTGCAGTCCTTTCCCAGCAGCCCCTCCCAGCCTCCTGCTCCGTACGTTGGGTTTGAGCTCTCTTTGCCACGATACTGTACTTAGCGCATTGTTCTAAGTGCAGGAGCGCAAGTACAGTATCGCCGCAAAGAGAGCTCAAATTACCGCCACACACCGCCGCGGTAATGCTTTTCGCCGGGATGTTGGTCGCCTTTGTAAATCTGTCGGGAAAAAAATATTTTACCACGGCGATGTGCAGTGGTAATTTTTGCCCGGTAATAACGGCCGTTTATAAATATGCCCCAAAGTCTTCTTTTCTAAAGATACTCAGCCTTCTCTACAGCTTGCAATGAAATGTAATTAGAGTAAAGAGTGACGAAAGCCAAAACGGCTTGCGGGTCGTGGGTCGATACTAACATCGTATGTGTGTACGAAGCTTAAAGAACAAGGACAAATGTTTGCCTTCCACAACCGTGTAAAGATAATCAGAGACAACATTAGTTTGGGAATGCCTTGTAGGTGGGCTACAAGCAGAGTCAGATATTCTCATAACAAACATCACCATCATGCTTATAAATATTAATCAAATATGTAATTGTTGACCTGTCAAATTTGCATTTTGAAGCTAGTATGATGGGTGGCATGCAAACTATATCAGATTTTTTTGGTAAAGTTTTAGTTACTGTTAAGGACAATTATTCAAACTGTTAAAGGCAACTATACCGAAAATCAACCCCTCCAACCAAACCCAAAAAACAACCCCTCCAACTATCCCGAAAAACAACCCCTCTTTTTATTTGTATAAAATAAAGGAAGGTAGGGAACTTTACTCCTACCTTTCCTTTGCTTTAAATAATGAGTGATTTGTAAACAATGGTGAAGTTCATTCTCTGCTTTCTGTAACAATTATATAACATAGATTAATGCACAATACTCAAAGAAGAAAAGATTTATAGGGAGAAGCAATATCTGCCAGTATCCCTCCTTATAATTGCTATAAACCCAAAGTCATTTGTTCTTAATATTACATTCCAATTTCTATCTTATCGTTTGCATTTAAAGTAGAACTATATAGTTCTCCCCCCACAAACTCCCTTTACCTGATAGTAACCAGACTGAGGACCTAAAACTGGTCTTCAGTTCACTCCTGGGCTTCTGGTAGTATCCAGAGATGAAGCAGTCAAACACTATCTTCCGGCAAGGCCACCATTAGAATTTTCAGGGAAATTACTGGAGCTCCTGCAACCTCCACCCTGCCCTGCTCACTGTTACCCCACCCCTATGCACTTTAAACACAGTGCAAATGCTATAGACTTCTCCCCTACCAAGTAAGACTGGCCAAACCACAAGACATTGCCCCTTTATTGTAAGTTCCAGCTCATAACTCTCAATCTCCAGCAGCACAAACAGAAGACACACTAACACTTTTCTACCCATCAGTTTGATAAGTACAATTAGAAGCTATATCTGTTGTATTCAATTAGATCAACTGGACTTGAAATGTAGTTCTTGAAGACGTTTCGCTAGTCATCCGACTGGCTTTCTCAATTCAGAATTGCCCCATGTACAATGCTGTTTTAACACCTTACTCTGGGCGTTCCTATAACACCTCTTAGCCACTATCCAATCACACCCTTAACACCTGGCTGTGATATGCTAATTGGGATTTTCCAGGGTACATAATTGCCACAGATTCTTGTACAAGTCATTCTGAATTGAGAAAGCCAGTCGGATGACTAGCGAAACGTCTTCAAGAACTACATTTCAAGTCCAGTGGATCTAATTGAATACAACAGATATACCATGACCTGGATGAATGAGAACCTTCACAAGCATACAATTAGAAGCCATCCTACCTTCCAGTACAAGGTTCTAAAATTAAAAATATTGTATTCATTTTTATATAGTTCTTGTTGATCCAGGGATCCTTTCCGATTGCCATTTGAAGTCGGGAAGTAATATGCTAATATGTAACTATTAGACAGTAATAATGGGTAGGGTATAAAGGTTGGACTGGATGAACACGTCTTTCCATTACTATGTTACTACTGTATGTATGTTACTACAGCGAGAAGCCCTAAATCCCCCAGTACAATCAGAAGCCCCCCCAAAATAAAATAAGAAGCTTCTTTCCCCAAAAATAAAATGAAAAGCCTTTACATTTCCCCTCCCACGCCCCAATAAAATTAGAATCCATTTCCCCTCTGAAAAAGTAAAATGAAAAGTCATTACAAACTCCTCCAAACAGTAAATTAGCAAGTAACACTTTTTTAGTTTTTAGTGTACTATAGTATAGTTTTTGAGGTTAAATAAAGACATACGTCTATCTAGTCCAAATTAATCAGCAATACCCACATTTCCTGCCTAACAATTGATCAAGAGGAAGGGCGAAAAAAACAAAACAGTATGAAGGGGGGGGGGGTTAATCCTTCCTGACTCCAAGTGGCAATGAACTTTATATATCATTACCACTAACTTGCAACATTCTTGTTAAACTATCCAATGAAACTGCTATCACCACTGCTGTAACATTCTCACATTCTCACAGTCAAAAAACCTTCTGAGCTTGAAGACTAAACTTCTTTTCTTCCAGTCTTAAGGGATGGCCGTATGTCCTCTGACATGTTCTATTGGTGTAAGTATACAAAATAGTTACCACACACACAAGAGTAGTGAAAGGGTCCTTAACCCATTTATTTAGTGCAACAAAATAATAATGTTTCGGGGGACCTAGCCCCCTCTTCATCTAGATAATGACAAAGTAGTGCAACACACAATAAATAGCATACAAGAAACCCCACCCCCTGTGCAGGCTCCGCTTGTGAAGTGTAAAATGTCCATAAGGAAGACATTTTGGCACATGCTAGTGCCCTGGGTGTGCAGCTCCCTTTTCAAGTATGTTCTATTGGTGAACAATGCCCCAGATAGTTTATTGTATGGCCCTTTAATATATTTAGACACATTGACAAATGTAACTTATCTGTCTTTTTATTCAAGTTCCCTCAGTCCCCTTATTAATTTAGTTTATAAGGGGAACCCTCTCCATTTCCAAAAAGTCCTTTTTGTATACAGGATTCCAAAACTGCACCACATATACTGCACACAAATGCCTTACCAGCTTTGTAAAGAAGAAGAATAATATTTTTCTCCCTTTTAAGATTAATTACTAATCAATAAATGCATGGGTCACAAGAAACAGTAATTAAGAAAAAGCATAATGGCTGTCACTTCATTACCATCCCTAGACATTCCCCAGGCTGAAAAGGGGGTGAGGATACAGAAGCTGTTGAAGATATAAGCAGGTGTGTGCCCTAATCACAATGCTGTGTGCAATGTATGTGCCGCTGTGATGTCACAGCCATCACTGCCCAATGCCGGAAGAGAAATTTTGCAAAGCCTTTGCTTTGATCCTCTTTGTCTCTTTTGTGAGGCTGGTACAGAAGTGTCTCCTTTACCCTTCTGATGGTGGCCCTGAATCCCAGTGCTGGTCTAGCTCTGTCCTCCAAATGTTAACTATAGTTGTCTTTTTATTAGATAGTTTAGGAGGATTCCTGGACTCCTGTAAATGGGCAGAAGAAAAGCCAGCCTTTGACAGCAACGTATATGGAAACTTATGGAAACCCAGGGGCTGGTACTATAAGGGGATGGAGTGAGGGAGGGTGAGTAAAGTGGGTTTTGTTACCTACCTTAAATTTTTTTAAATGCCAGGGATGTCAAACATGCGGCCCTCCAAATGCATGAAAACAACAATTTCCAGCATTGGAGTAGTAGTTTTCAAACATCTGGAGGGCTGCAAGTTTAACATCCCTGCTCCAAGCTGTTCTCAACCACAGGTCTATTCAAGTGTGCAAAACTGTTGTGAGAATGTGCAGCTGTCTGTGTTTACCAACGAACGTCTAAAGCCAATCACACTCTTAAGCCACCTTCATAAGAAAAAAAAACAACCCATTCACCCGATCACTAAACAAGAGAGGTTACATTCTCAGTCACTGGTTTATATAGTGAATAATGTACCCCCTACCATACATTCTAAGGATATTAGAAGTCACCATGGAGTTCTGTGACCATATACCATATGTGACCTCTAAGTTGAAGGCAATATTGGTGGTGGCACCTAAAGTTTGTTTCATTTTAGAACTTCCGAACTTCAGTAAAAGTTGGTAAAAATAAATGGGGACAAATAGTTTAAAAAGTTTGGCTTAAAGCTGTAAAAATTAGCAATGGTAACTTACTGTACATACTGGAAAAATGGTCTGTGGAACATGTACATATCACCAAAACTTATTTAAATATTCACTTTCCCCATGATCGGGGGATTTTCACTCCACATTCAAGGGTTAGGGAGTGCTATGTCAATGGTTATCAGCAAATTTGAGGGTTACCAAACACCGCATTCTACGGTTATGGAGCACTAAAGTCGATATTGATTCTAGTCCATTTCTTACCCCTCAGTAACCCCAAGCTCTCGGGCTATTTAAAGATATGTGCTGTGCTTTGGTTTCTCCCCTCTGCATTAAACTTCTAATATAGTTACAGTATGTTACTCAATTAATCCCCGTACAAAAGCCAAATTTTGCCTTGCGGAATGCTTGGTCGGCGATTGCCCTCAGTTGTTTTGCCCGAATGAAATTTGATGTCTGTATGGGCCTTAAGGGTTTATTAATGACAATTGTGTCACAAAACTAACTGTAACTTGTGAATTACAGCAAATAATGTGCATTTACAGCACATGAAACTATAAAGATATTGTATATTTATTTACTTAAAATGATATATTACAAACTTTCCAGTGTTGGTATTTCTTAGATTTAATTGCATTTATAATTAGTAATTTAATAAGACTTGTTTTTACTTACCAACTTGTGAGTATTTTCAATGAATGTGACTTAACAGGGGCATAACTACCAGAGGAGCTGGGGGAGCAACTGCAGGGGGGAGGGGGGGCAAGGGGCCCCCATCTTCTTATTTTTCCTATGACAGATATAGCCTACTCTCAGAAAACCACTGTGGGTGAAGCATGGATAGGGACCCCATCGGTAGTATTGCTGGGGGCCTAATAACCTAACTAGCTATGACGATGTGACTTAAATTTTGTTTTATTGAAAAGTCTGCAGGAAGAAAAACCAGTAAAAGTCTAAAAGGGCATGTCCACCCCAAAACTATAATTTAACCCACTACTGCCCCCACTCTGTAGTGTAATAAAATCCTTACCTTACATCCCTGCTCCAAATGGCTGCCCTGCTATTCCCCTCCAAAGTCCAAAAAGCTGGCCACCAAGAGCCTGGCAGAATCCATATAGGACTCTGCCTCCTGTCTCTCCTCTGGGAGAATTTTGTCATGTGCACTGCAGCCCTCCCCCCCTCCCTCTCCCACCCGTTTTGTTCTCCCTCCCCCTAGTGTAATTCCCCTTTGGTATATAATAGGGCACCCTCCCCCAGCCCCAACCGCTATAATACTTTTGTCACAAATTCCCCTGATCGATACTTACCTTACCTCTCTCACCCAGCGTTCTGGAAAACCAGCAGCCACGTCCATGATTGGCTGCCTCTCAGCCAATCACAGACGCGGCTGCCAATCCGGCCCCCTGCTTGCAGTTTCATGCAAGCAGAGGGCCGGGACAGTACGCCAGAGGAAAGAGGTAAGGTAAGTAATGATCAGGGGAGATTCCGACAAAAGTATTATAGCGGTTGGTGCTGGGGAAGGGAGACCTACTATATATCAAAATGTATAAAAAGGGGTGGACATGCCCTTTAAGCCTTTATATCTTTAGATTCTACTTAAATAGAGTCATCAGAGTTAACAAAGTGGCTTTAGGGCATCTGAATAGTACATTTGTCTATTATTGTATGTGGTTGTGGTTTATCCCAGGACTGGCGTGATACCGAGGCTCAGTGCACAGTAATTTCAGTCACTGCTGATATAAAAGTGATTAGGTGCAACAGTTATTTGTAGAACGCTAATGTAAAAAAGGTGGTGTAAACATCCATGTACATATGTTCTTTCTAATTCATGTCCACGTCTTTCAATGGATTTCTTTAAATAACCAAGCATTTTAAGATACATATGGTCTTATTTTCAACACCTAACATTATCCCTAGAGAACCTGCATATATATTTCAACTCACACCAGAGAACCTATACACGTTTCACATCAGAGAGACAAAGAATTACATTTTCCATAGCCTTTAAATCAAAGAATACTGTTTTCAATTTAAAGCTCAATGTGGCAAATCACATTTTCTTGCTATGTGAACCGCTCCAGGGCTGAAAAAAAATACTATTAAGCAAAGATCTTGGTAGCGTTATGATATAAAAAGGTCTGACATTAAAGTAGTTTATTAAAAAATCATATCTAATTTATTTCATGTTTCAATTATTGTCTATGACTACAAGATTAATAGATATTTGCTTTTTGAACAACTTAAGAAAGAAGATGAGAAGCATGAGGAACAGATTTATAGAAAGAGCTAATTCACCATAAAGGAATGCAATGAACTAAATCGACATAAATGGTTTAAACAAAGACTGTGCATTTCATATATACTAAAATTGGAGACAAAAGCAAAGGATTAATGGTGACTGGATCTTTGTGATGATTCTTTGTCATTTGTAGCATTGTCTCTATTCAGTATATTAATAGATTAATAATTATTTGTGCTGATATTATATATATATATTGGGGAATAAATAGGGGACAATACACTCAAAAAAAACCAAGCCCAATATCCATTGGATGGTATTCCATAGTAAGTATCTGCAAAGCTCCGTGTTGAAAGATCCTCCTGTACCTCTTATTATAGCCAGTTCGTGTTGCCTCTTTGTTAGTTACATACAAGGTATACATCTGCACACAGTTCAAAGTTTCCAGGTTGACCCTATTTGTTTGGGACTGCCATAACTGCAAGCAAGGAAATACTGATTATTACATTCCTGGCCTGGCAATCATGCAGCCAAGCTCTGCCCACTCCCTTCTCATTCTCCACTCTCTGCCTTGCCCCGTCCACTCTCCGCCCCATTTTACCCCTTTCTCTCAACCCTTGCCAGAGCAGTCAGCTCAATAATGTCCCATATCTTTTTCACCTGCTAAACAGTAATAAGGATACTGTAATATGTTTTTAGATGGAAAAAGAGGTGGCACTAACCCATAAACCTGCAGAATTACAAACAATTCGTCTTCAATGATGCTGATTTCAGGAAAGTGACACAGCTCTTATTTATGAAATAATTCACTCAGGATTTATTTTATATTATAGCTTTAGTTCTATTGAAACATTGGCTGTAGATAGCTGTGTAATATATTTCCAGATAAAAAGCAATACTTGCCTTTCAGTTATACCCAAATATGCAATTCCCTTTAGATTTTAATACACAACCAAACAATTCATGCAGGCATGTAAACCATCAAAGGTTTCCTAAATAATACAGTCCCGAACCAGAGATTCAATTAGGTCTGACTTTAAAAAAACGAATTTCTTCACATATATACATAAAACAATGTTCTCGGAATGTTTTCCCTGTACAACCATAGTCCCTGAAGGCTTAAATGGTGGTCTTGGAACCGTATCAGAGATTTGTTATGGAAAGCTCTCACATGCATACTGTGCAACCGATACAACTTCTAAAGGTTGATTTTTGGACACATAACCACTGTTTCAACAGTGTGTCATTTATTGAAACTGGGTTGGAGTTCAGTAAAAGGAATATTAACACCAAAGCAGTTTGATATTTGAGAATAATTACATTACAAAAAGCATACAGCAGAAACATGCTTTTAATTTTTTTCCATCAAAATGATTGTCAATAAGCGCTATAAGCATTAGACTAGTTGTTCAGTTTAGAATGTTTATACTGTACTATAGAAATGAATTATCATAGCAATGTTCAGAACAGTGTAATATCAGCCACTACTGCAAATTACATCTTGCACTGCGGCAATGCCGTAATTGTCTTTGTGTGCAGTAACATTATATTGCATTCTAATTTCCATCTTATCCTTTGCTTGTTTTTAAGATCTGATGTTTATTAGTGTTATTTGTGTTAAATATCACACTTAATAGTGGTGCAGAAAGTAGACGCATCTGCCAGAACTCAGAGGATCTGCCGGAAGGATCTGCTGGAACTCAGACTTTGCAGATTTCTTGTTTTTTTGCTTTTATTTCCCCGAACCACGCAGAACTATTTTTCGAAAAATTACAAATTTCTAGAAATTTCTAACATTTTCGATTTTGTAAATACTGACATTTTTGGGTGTACTGGGCATTTTTAATTTTTTTTATTGATACGTGTTCTCCTGAACATTTACCAGGTCCCTGCGCCATTTACAGTAAGTAAATGTACAGTAAGGTTGCTATTTATACCTTAATTTTTAGGTGGAACATTCGGATTATTTAACACCCATTGACTGCTCTAATAGCCACTCTCATTACATTGTGATTCACTATAATACTTTGTAAATTTTTAACCCTAGTAAAAATCCCAGTAAATGTTGCTGCTATTGGCATATTACATCACTGCACAGGTGTTTCTTGTGATACCCATACAGCCATCACAAAAAGTCCCACTAACCTGTATTGGTACATTGGTGATTGCGACTCACATTGTTTTTTTTCATTGTCTCTGGTGCATCGCCCTGAAAATTTTTAGATTCTGCTAATTGGCCATTCAGTTATTAAAATTTGAAAGGAAGCTGTGAAATAACTCAAGGAAATATCATTTACATCATGAATTTCCAAATTATTGTCGCATCCCCACTACAGCAGCCATAATTACATTTCCCAGAGGTCTTACACAGTGAGGGAATGCAGGGAATAGGGAATTCTGAATGTCAGTGACTTGCAACATGGGAAAAGTTGTTTAAATCCTGGAATACATAGTTGCCAAAAAGTTAGCTTTTCCTGTTCTAGGGCAGTGACACAACTGGTAGTAATACATTACTCAATCAAGGAAAATGCATACATGATATAATTATAGATGACCAAATTTCCGAAGTTCGTTTCGTTTTTACGAAACTCCGAACTTCAGAAAAAGTTCAGAGGTTCGAAAACGAACCCGTTAAAGTCAATAGGGAGAGATAAATAAAAAAGTTTGGATTAAATCCAATTAAAATAGCAATGGTAACTTACTGTAAATGGCTGTGGCACCTGGGAAATGGCCTGGGGAATATGTCCATATCACCAAAATCAAAGGCTACATTCGAGGGTTACTGAAATCGAGGGCTACATTCAAGGGAAAATCTGATTGGTTAATGTAAACCATGTAAACCAAGCATTGAAAAACTGACCAATCAGAAAAGGATTAAGGTTTTCTGCAAACCTATATAAAGAGCTGCAAACCTCTGCGGAGCTCAGAAGTCATCGCAGTAGATGGCAGAAGAAAGAAGCAGCTAGCAACATCGGCTCCACTGAGGCCGGCGGTGCCAGCGGGCTCTGCAACTTCAGTGGTGTTGGTGTCGCTAGTCCGAAGACGTTGTGTCGGATCAAGACACCGGTAACATTGGCCTCGTTGAGGCCACTGGCGCCAGAGGTACCCCTGGCGGCCGCAGGGGTACTTCTCGGGTTGGTGGCCTCAGTGGAGCTGGTGTCACCAGATGGAAGATAGAAGACGCTGCCCAAGGGTCCGGGTAGGGGGGTCCCGGCTTGAGCTGCAGGACCCCTTAATCCCCAAAGGGGCCTTCCAAGGGCCACAAAGGCACTTATAAGTGCCAGGGAGGGGGGTCCCGGCTCGAGCTGTGGGACCCCTTAATCCCGAAAGGGCCCTTGTCAAGGCCACAAAGGCACTTATAAGTGCTGGGAAAGGGGGTCCCGGCTCGAGCTGCGGGATCCCTTAAGCCCCAAAGGGCCCTTGTCAGGACCTGGGAGGGGGTCCCGGTTTCAAGCTGCAGGACCCTCGAACGTCCGGCTGTAGGATTGTCAGCCATTCGGCAATTTGCAAGTGGACGTTTTCAGGAAACTCCAGTCGTTCGGGGGTTTTCGGAAGTGGCTGTACAAGGCATGCCGAATGTTCGAAAATCCTTGTACAATCGAGAATTCTTGAATGTTCGAGGATTTTCAAAAACAGTCCCCCGAGTCTGAAAAATCTAACTAATTCGAACCAGAACTCATAAAGTTCGTCTGAAACTGTTTGAGTTCTAATCCATCCCTAATCTCTAGGTAAAATAAATATATACCAAATAAAATGCACCACACTCACAACTTATTCCTTTTAGAGATTTGTCCCAGTTTCAAAGCAAATCTCAGAACAGCAGATCTGTTAAATTTTATTCCTTTCTGGCAAAGGTATCCACCTCCTCCCTCTGTTTAATGAGCTTTTTGTATGCTTGAGCATGTGCATAGGAGGAAGCAGGTGAAACAGCATCAGTCATTGGCACAGCCTTGATTGACTATATGGAGGGAGAAGACAGCTTACTCTGCCTGAATGGGGACAAAAATTATCCTTAAAGGACTACTTAACTTACCAAAACCGTGCTTCATTATTGGAAGTACACAGGGTGAGGACCTAAACTGCACTGTCCTCACCCCTGGGTTCACTACCTAACTCTAGATTTACTCACTAAAGTTTCCTTCGGTGTTCCGATCCTGAAGTCTGTCGGCAACTGGTCCAATGAGGAGACGCTCTGAAAGAAGCGTGTTTTCTCATTTGCCGGATCGCGAAAGTAGAAGTGGAGCATCAAAGGAAACGTTAGGTAAGTAAATCTAGAGTTAGAAAGTGAACCCAGGGGAGGGGACAGTGTGGTTTAGGTCCTTACCCTGGGTACTAAAGATGGTATGGATGGCAGGAGTGGGGTTTAGGTGAGTATGATTATCCTTTCAATATCTGGTTAGTAAAACAGATAATAAAGTGCAAAAATATCAGTTGGGTTGGGGGCAGGTAACTGATAATTGGCCAGTTTTTATTTTAAGGGTGGACATGCCCTTTAACATTTTTGTGTGTAAAAATACACTTGTACACTGTGCACTGTGTACAAATTGTTCTTATTTTCTTAACTGTTTATTTTGGGAATGTCCAATCTGTGGCCATCTAGTCAAATGCTTTTAGGGCAGGGAATGGTAGGTCAGCAACAGCTTAAATATTTACATTTTTGTTTTAAATAATTTTCCCCTTTTTCTGCACTCAGGGTTCCTTCCTGTTTTACCATTACCTGAGTGGATAAATATAATTAAAGTGTATATTTATAGCACATTTATGCTATTCAAACAAAAGAACGAATGTAGCATAAACTATTTCCTAATAAAAAGGCTCCTGTTTCATCTGCAGGCCCCAAAATATGTTGCATTTCAGATAATGAATATTATGGTTTCTTGCTTTGATTAAGAGATCTATAATGAAAAAAATATCTGCAAGTGTGCAATGTGAAATGGAATGTACAAGAGATAAAAATTGTGAGCATTTAGGCATTTGATATCAAAATATCTGTATCAGTATCAAGGTTCATGTTTGGCATAATGCTTTATGGCTAAATAACATATTTGTCATACCTAAGGATGCCAAACGTTGTGGTTATATATATATATCAAAAGAAGGATACAGAGGTCCAAACAAATATTTTAGGTTGATCGCATATTTATTGAACAGATAAGTGGGCAAAGCAAACACAGCACAAATATGGGATCACTTTAAAGGGGAACTAAAGCCTCCAGACAACATTGTCTGAAGATAGAGCACATTCACAAACATACAACAAGCTGTGTCTCACCTCTCCCTTTGCTGTGGCCATTGTGAGTACTAGGGGTCAGCTCCCACAATCCACCTTAGCTGGGTAAACCCCCAGATAAGTGTTTGTGTACAGGTACATGCTCTTTAGTGCTCAACAGATCAAAACAAGGAAGTTGCAGCCTTGCTTCCTAGAAGCTGACAGCCAATCACATTATAGCACAGAGATCCTCCCTCTCCCTGACACAGAACAGGGATTTTAGTTTTATGTTTTCAAACACATTCAAGGCTCCTGTCCTAACAATGATATAATCCTTTACTTTACATACAAAAAGAAAAGTAATCTTTGCAGTGTATTTCAAAGATAGCATGGATGAAAGAAATGGAATACTTAAATTTTAGCAAAAATAAAAGTAAGTCTGAGGAATAGAACCTGCAACTTGTACATTTACTCTGTCTTGCTAAAAGCAGAGCTCTTACCTCTAGGATAACAGAGACACTATATAAAGCATTGGTACATGTAGATTATTGTACTAAGAACACAATGGAAACAAAAAATAAAGGTAAGTTTTGGGATTCAAACTCATGACCTTCTGATCTGTATGTGTCTAAAATTGGTGTCTTACATGGTGAGCCACCACTGAATAAGCTGCAAGCCTAGGTACAATTAGAAGCTTTATCTTTTGCATGGAATATAATAGAAACAAAAAAGGTATATCAGGGGTATTGAACTTGTGACCTTCTGAACGGCGTATTTTTTAAACCCGGTGACTTACCCGGTGCACCAACACTGAATAGGCATAAAATCTATGTACATTTGGAAGCTTTATCTTTCACCATAATAAAAAAGGGATATGGAAGTCCCCGATAAGACTTTGAAAGCTGTTTGTTACCCTGCAGTTTATTTTCCAGCAACTCACACTTACTGTAAATAAACAGCAGAGTAACAAGCAGCTTTCAAAATCTTATCAGGGATTCCATATTGGTGCGGAGACATCTGTATAGAAAACCCTCTGTGCATAGAGACAGTGAATACTAGGGCCAGGGGGTGTGGTTCTTTGATGACTTCATGGGCTGTGGGTTGTACTGGCAACAACATGGAAACCTTCTAGATTACAAAATCTATTTCTTACATTTACTAAAAGCAGCTTACTAGAGAAGAATCTTACAATGTATAGGTGTTCTGGGGAGAAAAACTTTCACATTAGGTTTTAAAAAAATGTAAGTTTAGTTCTCCTTTAAAATATTTGTTTGGACCTCAGTATCCTTCTTTTGATATTGCATATACACCAGCTAGGAGATGGCTGGAGTTTGAAGTACAAATCCCAACACCATTTACTGGTTCAATGCTCATACAAAGACCCCACAAATTGGAGCAACACCCACTTGCAGGTCAAAAAATATAAATTAGAAAACATAACATTCATCCAGGTCATGGAACATCTGTTGTATTTAATTAAATCAACTGGACTTACAATTATGATGTATTTATACTGTATATGTTTTTGATACGTAAGGGTTATGTTATGTTTTCTATCTGTTGTATTTAATTAGATCAACTGGACTTGAAGTTTAGTTCTTGAAGATGTTTCGCTAGTCATCCGACTGGCTTTCTCAATTCAGAATGACTTGTACAAGAATCTGTGGCAAATATGTACCCTGGAAAATCTCAATTAGCATATCACAGTATCACAGCCAGGTGTTAAGGGTATGATTGCATAGTGGCTAAGAGGTTTTATAGGAACGCCCAGGGTAATGTGTCTAAACAGCATTGTACATGGCAGACAGTTGGTGTCGAACACCCCCACCTCTATTTAGGCTTGGTGAAAATAAAGAAACCAAGCCTAAATAGAGGTGGGGGGGTTTGACAGGTGGCAGATAAAAAGCAGTGGTGGTGGTGGGAGAACTGAGGAGGGAACACAAGGGTGAGGGAAATAGATAGTTTAAAGTAGGGTTCTTAGCATCTTTGTCATATTTAAAAGTAAATAAGTTTAAATCTCTGTTGGGTTTCAGTGTAGATGAATAGATCACACAGTTTTTTGTGGACATTTTTCTGACACTGGAAATAACGCTTCACCAGGCTTTATCAGTAGGAAAATAAAAACTAGTTATATCGACACCGGAAGAGATGCTTCACACTTTAATTAAGGGTACATTTTAGCCCAAAATGGGTCAGGCTTATTTTAGTGTTGTTGCTAAAATATATTTTCCTTAAATATTCCAGTTGAGAAAATCTGAGATCTCAACTGGATAACTGTTTGCACGAAAATAATGACATTTTGCACATTAAAGTAGAGGCTGAAGGTCTTTAGAATCGGGTTTTCTCTTAAAAGCCTTAATTAAGAAAGAGCTTCCAAGTTATTAAAATACCAATTGGTTGCCTAATTAAAAAAAAAAATCACTAATTAGTCTTACCTGTGGGGCACAATGGCATACTAAATATGTACTCTCTTTCTACAGAAACCCAACCAATTAGCTTAAAGTGGTTATAACCAAAAGCAATACTATTAGTGTAATGTTGAAGAGAGAAGTGTGTAAAATTAGTGATAACAGGCATTTTACAAGCTGTTTTCTATAGTACTGGAATCTGCACGTAGGCAAATGTTTATGCAAATTCTGCCCAGGCATGTTATTCTCAGATGTGTATAAATGTGCCAAGATGCTTTAACACCATGTTGTATGAAGGATTTCTATAACTGCAAATTAGAAATCAAATAGTTTTTTTTTACTTTTTAAAGGTTCTTTCCTACCCTGGAACCTACAGCAATTGCTGAAGGACATCTTCCTCCTTAGTAAGATCAGTGCCAGAAGTAGAGTTGGCAACAACAATATGTGGTACATTGCCCAGTGATCAGAAAGAAAGAAAGATAAAAGGATTTACAGGATTTATATTTCTTTTATTCATTCTATGTGGCAACAATTGGATATGTAAAGGACATTACAGTGTTCTTGTAAATAGGTGCAATTTATGCAACTATAGAGTGGAGTTATACGTTGGTGTAAGATTTAATGTACAGAATGACTTTTGCTAAAAATGCTTTTTTATTATTTTTCTTGTGAAGGTTCTCATTAATCCAGACCATGGTAAATCTGTGGTATTCAGTTAGATCAACTGGACTTGTAGGCATTTGCTAGTCATCAGACTGGCTTTCACAGTTCGGAAATAATTGAGAAAGCCAGGGAGATGACTAGCAAAACATCTTTAAGAAACTAAATTTCATGTCCAATCGACCTAACTGAGCACCAATAGTTTTAATCCCTCAACAGTGATGTTGAATGGGATGATTATATTGCAATTGGCAAATTAATCATCAAGGTTAAAACACTATAAAAAAAACATTGCTAGTAATGTTTGCTTGCCACTCTGTGGTTGTTAACTAAATAAATGATGCGTACCACATATAATCAAAGGCATATTCCAGTGAGGGTCAGATTGGTAATCTGGTTTTTTTAGGTTTTATGCAATAAGCAACTACAGCTTGAGTGAATGGTGTGTTAATGAGGAGCATTTGTTTCTGTTTTTTCCTGTAATCAAAAGTATGGGAAACCTGACAAAATGGCAATATAATATCTTTGTCTCTTGCCGGTTATGGTCAGATACTCCAAACTAATAGAAATTACAAGCAGGTAATATCCTTCTTATGGTTAAAATATAAAAATGACACAAAAATAAACAATTAGGTCATTTACCGGAGTTAAAAGATTTCTGTGTGGGTTGTGTTACAAGTCATACATTACATACTAGGTAATACATGTTGTACAAAGTCATACATATTACATACACAGGCAATACATAATATGATTAAACAGAGGGATGAGTTTCTTACAGCAATACTGTGATACAATAGGAGAGAGGACCCTCCCAAAGAGCTTACAGTCTAGAGGATATGGGGGTGCGGGTTATGTATGTTTCTTTCTCTGTGAACGAACAACTTGGCTGATTCATATCAAACATACTTTGTAATTTTTGGCACATTACCATAAAGGTACAACTGTACTGTACATAAAACTATTAAACAACAAAAAGACTAAATAGCACTTAGATTTCCTGGTTGAACCACAATACTTCACTATTGCAATTACAACAGTATAGGCCAGTGCTAGTGAGATCTGTTCTATACTATAAAGATCATAATTACTGATTTTTTCCTTTTGGGCTTGTGCATGTCTAAGATGGTTATGAAAGAACCAAATTTATTTATTCTGCTTTTTTTTTTTACGACATATTCAAGCATTTGAGTTCAATGGAGGCTAGGTAGCAAAGATACTGACTTCATTTATTTTAATTATGATGATATTATGGTAGAATCTGTACATATAACTTTCTGGGGGCTGTGTTACATGTAGCTGTTTTATTTAGATTACCACCTAATAAATGCCTCATACACATTTTATGACAGTTCCAGTTTTAGACAGCTTATCACTGGTCCCCTTGCTATTCAAATTATTGCTCACCATGGTTCAGGACAGCTCTTGGTGAATGTAGCTAATTTGACAGAGATCTATTATCAGCACTTTTCTTAAAGGGCAACTATACTGCAAATACACAGCTTTCCCAATAATAATTTCCAGGGTGCGGACCACTCGGTCTGCACTCAGCTTGTGTCCAGGGCCTGACAAGAGGAAGATGCACTGTGCAAAAAGCATGTCTTCCCATTGCCCAGGTCCTGTAAATCAGTGTGGGGGAGGACCCAGACCAGACTGGTGAACACAGTTGTGATCAGCATAAAATCAGGGGAGTTGTCACAGCTGTTTAGGGTCCTCACCCTGGGTCATTTATTAGGAGGAGGGTGGGTATTTGCAGTTGCCCTTTAAATCTCATATTTGTGCAATTACTAAGATTCATCTTTATTAAGGCTGGGTATGCCAGTGTTGAAATACTGAACCATTATATAAATATTTAGCACTGCATTCCATAACATATGGTATTCCATCAATATTACTCTGCCAATTTAATGCAAATATTTTTCAACTAGGCATTCTGTCATGTTATGTGGTATTCCAATACTTATTCAATACCCCACAAATTTAATACTTAAGATTAAATACTGTGGTTTTATAAATATGTCTCATAATGTACCCCGGAATCTTATTTTGTATTTATCTTTATTTTTCTGGGATCACATCTTTACACAATCATCACCATATGAAAATGCTTCGTGTGGCATTTCCCTTACGTCTTTTTCCCTTTTGGTCCATTATTTTTTCTTTATGGTTCCCCAGTAATAAAACAACTTCCAAGCTCTGGCATCTGGTCATAACAGAAGCAGACTCCATGAAAAGAATGCAAGGGATGCAGAAATAAGTTTGTGTAATGTGTTAGAATCCATAAAATCCTTATTTATTTACACTGCTCTGCTTTTGAATGTGCTGTACCTTGTGCCTTTATGCACTGATGCTCTGTAAAACTTCAACAGACTTTATTTTACTTTTTGACATTGTATTTAAAGTCCCAGCTGCTTGCTTGGATAAAGAAAACCCCCAAAACTAGACTAGTCTACAGTTTAGGTAGGCAACTGTGACAATTTAGGTTTAGTTATGCAACATTGGTCTTTACTTTAGATCTTTAATTTTTTATTTACACAAATTTAAAAGGTGTCATTTAATAGGGTGGCTCAGATGTTATATGCACACAAATTGTGCACAAATAGTGCATTTTCTCACACTTGAATGTGTTCTTGTTTACACATTTCGCATAGTTTTCCATCTATTTCCCAACAGTTTGTGTACGAATCTATTCTATTATGTGCATGGCTATTCATTTTACGACTGGAAAAAGTGGAATATATGGATGAGCTATTTGGTTGTGCTTGCCAGGCAATAAAGTCTGAGCACAGCGGGATACTACTCAGTTATCCTGAGTACAGCCAAACCAACTCAATATGCAAAGAGCAGAACAGAGCATACAAAAGTTGTTGCTAACATTTATTGGCAAGTGATGCTGGGTAAATTGTGGTGAATCTAATTTTATTAAATGGTTACTTATTTATTAGCACTTAGACTGCAGGTGGTAAGAAATACTGTGCTGAAACTGTCTTCACATTACACAAAAAGAAGGAAGAAAATAATTTCATCTAAATCTTACATTTAATTATTTTAAATTCCATAAGATAAGCACATTTTGAATTTGACATTTGATTGCAGGATGACAAACATTGAAGGAATGCAGAGGCTAAACCTGCTAGTTTTTTTTAGGCAACAGACAAGTGGATGATATAACTTTAAATCTATCTAATATCTAATAAGTGTATGGCTAAAATTAGGGTCTGAAGGTTGTCAGACAGCTGTTGCCCGTTAACACCTACTATACAGTATGTGTCACAGAAACTGTCCAGCCAATTAGCGACAAGGGAATACTGTGGTAAAGTTAGAATTTAACACTCTTTCATCCTTCCAGTACCACCCATGTGGTACCAGTACCAATCCCATGTCTGGGCAAGCTAATGCCCTTTCTAGTTCCCTTTACTGTGGGTATTTCAAACCTGTATAGCATTAAAACCAAAACCAATTTAGAGCACACTTTTAATAAAATATATATATTATTATTAGGAAATATTTTTTATTTATTTATATATTCAACAATAAAGTAAATAAAGGAAATAATGTAGAAATCATTTATTACCATTTTGTGATCAAGCCACTTTATGTATAACCCCGAAAGGCATATTTAATAGATACCATGTAGCAATGTTAACCTACATACAATTGGCACTATGTCCATTCACAAATTCATGTGCAAGAAAAAAAAAAAGAGCAACAGGATGTTAGTTAAAACTATCTCCCTTCTCATTCTGTTTCCTGAAACTAATTAGTACGTACAATAATACTCAAGAATCTTCGATTCATATTAATTCATTTGCTGGAATATTTTTTTCTTGCATGATGTAAAAATGTAGACCTGATTACTAATGTTTAAGTAGCCGGGGTGTGCCATTAAAGTGAATAGTAAATATCAGTATGGGAGAGTCTACCGGTATTTTACAAATATTACAAGTAGGTGTGAAAATTTACAGACATCACCTATAGCTATAATCTTCTTTTATCTATAATCTGAAAATTGGCAATTTTATCCTATATTTAGCCCAGTACTATTACAGAATTAAATAATTCTACAAATACTGTACATTTTGTTATATTCCATTTGTCATGTTTATTCTGTTTACTTAAGAGAAAACTCATTGTTACACATAGAGACATGTCAGGTGCATTACAGTGCAGAGTGTTTCTTGTTTTAATTCAAATTATACGGTTTGCCTCCACCCCCTTCCCCATAATCCCAATAATTATACCCAGAATGGTCTTCATCCATTGGCTTACTATAGATCAGCTGCAAACTGTCAGTGAATTACTGATGGTCGGTCTGGTCTTAAGGTGGCCATACACTCTAACGATAATGGGTAAATCCCATCAGGGAACAACGTGATTTACCCGTTATCGTTAGTGTGTTGGGGCTGTTCCCGACTGACTGCAGTGCTGACAAACAGCCATAGTCAGCATTATAGTGGGTCAGGAAACACTGAAAATATCCCTTGGTCGTTATAGGCTCCCTTCACTTTAGTAAAGGGAGCCTCTTCGAAATTTTTGTCTATGGCCGCATGGCTGACCGATCTCCATACCACATATGGGGATCGGTCGGGTCCGTGTGTGTGGTTACCACCACATGTGTGCCGACAGATACCAATGTGATCTGTCGGCCCACATGCTGTGGAAATCGCATGTGTATGGCCACCTTTATTCCATCCCCGTAAATGCAATATAGCAATCTGGAACATGTGCTTCCAGGGCTTAATTGGCCAAGCCCTGGACACAAACCAGGTGTAGGAAAAACAGGGCCAGCGATTGACAATGAAGACAATGATCACGTTGTGTTTGTAAAACAAAAGATCTATTAAGATTCAGACTCAGAAGGTCACAGAAAATCAACTAGCAAATAAAGACAATCAGGGTTATTCAAGAAAAGTTCTTATTGTTAAAAATGGTGCTAATTTTGCCCCAACCAATCAGATGTTAGATTTCAAATGTTAAATAAGATCTTATTGGTTTGGGCAAAATTAGCACCATTTTTCACAATAAAAACTTTTATTGAATCTCCCTGAATATATACAGCCTACACTTTAGATAAACAGGTCATTTGCAAAAAGTCCCTCCATGTGTACCCAGCTATAATGTAATGGGAACAAGCTCCAGTCATCAGTAAACCTCTCTCAACCAAGAATATTCAGCCATTACAGGTGGTAGATTCAAGACTAGGCATAGGATCATAGTCACAGGGACATTTTTATTTAATAAAAAAATGTATTAACTTTTCTATGTGCGTGCAACTACTAATCATTTTCTGCATATGTTTTTGGGTGCTTGAGTTAGAGTGCACATCCTTGCACAGTGAATATGCACAGGTATAATTCATAAATTAACCTGCAGCAAAACAGCTGTTCCTTACGCTAGTTATACTGGAGCAGAAGAATTCTAGTTCTACTTCAACAGACTATAATTCCTATGGAGGAATGGGTTACTCGAGGCAGAAGGCCACAAAAAAATGAAAGAAAATGAGATAAATATTAAATTAAAAAGGTCAAAGAGTTGTCCGCCATCTGCAGGAAAAGCAGCCTGATGGTATCAATGAATTGTATTAACAGATTGTCCTTTTTGTTATAAAGGTCATAAGGAAACCGAATTTCAGTCGTATCAGATTTCACAATGTGCTACAGATACCACTTTCCCACAAATCTTTCCTTTTCCTCTAAATCCTAAGGCTTAAATGCTAAAATTGTTTCATCATAGTTAGGTTTATAATGTATTTAAATTCACAACATGAATTAAATCAGTTTCATTGGATATTTTAGAAGCATAGCTTTTCATTTGTAGATAGGGTCCAGTACATAAAACTCATGACTCATGAATAGAAACACAATCCATTGAATCTAATCAGTTTCTTACCAAAGTACACCTGTATAAAAGCTCTACTTCCAATCACTTCTTTACCTTCCCCAAATTACCAGTGAGACAGACATGCTCAGTGTACTTCATCTGTGCAAAGGTGAGTAAGAGGATTAAAGTAAGTGCCAGAACGTCTTTAGAGAAATACTTGTTTCACACAGGTATTTCTTTGGTGAGGAAAAACTTAAGAATGCCGTACATGCTATGATACGATCATAAAATGAAATCATGCAATATTGTATTGTGTGTGGTGGTAGACAAAATCAGTCCCCAATTACAGGTTTATTTTTCCTATCAGATATGGAAAAAATGATTGCTAGGATATAGTACGTTAACTAGTCCATCCATATTACATGGCACACCATTTAAATACTATGGGAGAAATGCTGTAAAGAGCACTATCATTTAAATGACCAGAAAACCAATGCTACCCAATGTTATATTATTCCATATTTCTTTTGACTGAATCGGAAGACTGAATTGTGATGTTCTATTTACCACATGATTGGTTGTGGCTAAAAATTGATCAAGCCTTGTGTACATAACCTACTTGAGATTGACGTTTTCCCCTACAATTATATTATATTAAGTACATTTACTAAATATACTAATTAGCTCATTTGGATACTACAGTGGGACCACTTATAGTGTCTGGTACATCTTCTATGAGGTGGCCTGTGGCATTATTTCCATTAAGTGCTGCACATTATTAATAACCAGAAACAATATTTAAGTTGAAACACATCAATTACCAATTAAAAAAACAATGCTGTGGTATAATTTTGAGTTGAATATTGGATCTATGTCCTGCTAAACTGTGTGTTCATTTTAGGTAGGACCTACTTGAAGTAAATATCCATATATTTCAAAGACCAACGAAAATACAATTCCCAGTCACTTAAAAAGCAGACCTGATTTATTAGTAACAGTCTGCATAAAGTACAAAGCTAAGGCAATCAACCATCACACCAGCTCATTACTTGTTATTTATTGGCTGCTATGAGTAAGCTCTATAGTCTGCTGCTGTTTTGGATTTCAAGGGTGGTCATGCCATTGATATGCTTTCTTTCTGTAGTGGAGTAGTGGAGACTCTAATTATTTCTGTTTTTACTTGTTGACACAGTAAATACAGTGTTTGAAGAGTACACCCACATTGCAAAGTTGTCTTTTTGTCTTAATAGTGTTTTAGAGTTAATGGGATGTGAAACATTAAACAAGCCATAACTGCTTGCAAAAGGGATGATCTTTTTCTGTGCCCATTACACCATAATTCCCATAATTTAAATAGAATTTATTCTATGCAATTGTAATAATAGTTGTATTCTTAGGTCATGATGTATGCAGTTAGTTATAGTAGCTTTAACTGCTAGACCAAACTACATTGCTTTAACATATGGGAGATTTTGTATAAACAAAAAAACCTTCTTTCTATGCTTCAAATAGTAGGTGTCCATACATATTTCACTGATCATGTTTACTTCATTATCCTCCCCCTAAAGCTCTGCAGTATGTTTTTTTTTTATAAGTGTACCCATTAAAGGAGTAATGTTTGAGGGTATGTCTCTCGTAGTTGTACACTTTCTCCTCTCTATCAAAAAAAGAAAAAACAAAGGATAATTAAATCACTGCCCATACCTCATTTAGGAAAACAAGCTTGAAAAAATGTCAAGTGCAAATATACAAATATAATGGGGTTAACAGACAGATCAGCAATACATGCACATATATAACATAGTAAAATAGTATGTACAATCCGGAAAGCGATACAGCCGACACAGCAGTTTGTATTAAAATCTACTTACTTTATTCAGCAAAAGTTAAAAGCAACATAGTTACCCAAACAGCAGGAGTACCCTGACGCGTTTCGGGGTTCCTTTAGCCCTTAATCATAGGTGAAAACCCCCGCCATCTTGACACTCTTTTGTATACGGCTGAAATGTGTGACGTGAGAGGGAAGTGAATAGACACACCTCCCTTCACGTCTAAACGTAGGGAAAACTCCATCCGTCTGGAGGCAAAGAAAACCCCGATCCCCCACCAAGCCGCAAAACACAAGAGAGCCAAAATGAAAAAAAACACAACTTTTTGACAAATAGGAGAGAAACCTACAGACATGATCAAAACAAAGTATCTGTATATCAGAAGAACTTCTATTTACATAACAATGGCCACATAAAAAATACATTTGGTGAGCTATATACCCCAACCTAAATGGTACCGGGCTACATAGAAACATATGGTTCTAATTTTACAGAATGGGATTACACATTGTGTCTAAAAAGGCATAAGAAGTACATACATTACCAACCCCAGTCACTCTCTTACTTATCTGTTTGGCACTAATTAACAAAATAATAATTAGATGTATAGATACTAACATGATATTCTAGATAAAGGGACTAAGCCTTGAAGATATATAGATACTTACATAATATACTAGATCAAAGGACCCCACCTTAAAGACACCTGATTGCCACACTCGGAGTAGGAGTATGACAAATTAGTCTATGTAACACATCTCATAATATATAGAATTCAAGCCTATAGGCATTCTAGTGGCCAATTCAAAAATCCACCTGAATTCTGCTTTCCTGAGGGAAGCTGTCCTATTTTGATTCCTACTGTTCTGTTTAATTTTCAAGTACTTATCATTCCCTCCATTACATATACAGAAATGTCTAGCCACTGGACTCTTCTGATTCTTGTTTTTAATGTCTCTCAAATGCTCCCGAATTCGGCATTTGAGGGTTCTTGTTGTGCAGCCTACATATTGGAGACTGCACTTGCCACAAGTTAACACATAAATCACGAAGTCAGAGTTACAGTTGATATATTGTTTCAATGGATAAACCTTTCTCTTAGTGGTGCTAATACATTCCGGACTTTTATCAATATGATGGCATGTCATACACCTCACAGATCCACACGGAAAAGTCCCCTTTATTTTTAACCACATTTCCTTCCCAATATCTCGGGACTGTATCATACTAGGGACTACAATATCCCTTATAGACTTCGCTCTTTTGGGGACAAATTTACAACCTCCTTTGATTACTTCTTTTAACTCTAGATCCTGTTCCAGTACCGGCAAATATTTACGAATGATGCGGATTATCTTATTATACTGTGGGCTGTAACGGGTCGAAAAAAAGATTCCTTTAGGTTTGCCCATTTGAGTCCGCATCTTATCTAAATGGGTACATTTAGCCCCTTTTAAAAGATCCTTCCTATTTTGTTTTTTCGCTTTTTCTAAGGATTTTTTCAAAATTTGTTTATTGTAACCTCTCTGTCTGAATCTATTAGTCATTTCTTGAGCTGCTTTCTTGAAGGTCCGATCCAAAGAGCAATTTCGTCTTAGCCTTAGAAACTGGCCATACGGTATTGCCTCCACACAGTGTCTTGGATGACTTGAATCGGACCATAATATGGTATTCCCTGCCTCAGGCTTTTTATATGTCCTCCGTATGGATCCCCTTGGACCCAATGGAGACAGTGATATCTAAAAATTGCATCGATTTTTGATCAACGTGTGAGTAAACTTGAGATTGTAAGGGTTATCATTCATGAATTCTACAAAGTCTAAAAAAGACTGTTGTGGACCGTTCCAAATCCAGCTGTGTGAAAATGTTGTGGGACTGGTAAGTGGGTCATATTTCTCCGTATGGATGACTTGGATGAACGTGTTGTGTTATCCTTTCCTTAAAGGAGAACTAAACCCAATTTTTTATACTCAAGAATCTGAAAACAACCCCCCTAAAAACACCAATAAACTATAAAATGCCACTTTAGTAAACTCTGTTAAAGTAAATCAAAGCCTGTTATAAACTGTATGAAGTATCTGTGTGTATGTGCAGTGTCAGACCACACCTCCTGACCTCAGTCACATGCTTCCTTGCTTTATCTGTCCTTTAAAAGGATTGGCTAGATATTATTAGTGGGTGTGACCAACTGTAAAAAGTTTGTGCCATAGCAAAGGACTGAGCATGTGCAGAACATAATGGTCGTTGACTAAACTGTCTGATACTAGAATGCTGAGAAGTAACACACAAACCATTTGTTATTTAGGTAAATTTCCCAACGCCTGTATCAAAATGAGAGGTAAGACACAGATTACTGGTTTTATATCAAGGTGTCCTGACTTCTGGTTCAGTTTTGTTCTGTGGCTTTATTTGCCCTTTAATTTTTTGTGTTGTTTCTCCCACATATAAGAGTCCGCAGGGACATTTCAATATGTACACTACAAATGTGGAATCACAAAAATGCACCTGGACGCTCCAAAGTTCTTTGAAAAAATTCTTGTTTATTCACCCATATGTGAGATCTCTCCAGCATGGAGAGTAAGTGATCACAACAACCTTATATCCAGTGTGTCCTCCATATGGGCAGGACCAGTCAATTACCACACAATAGTGATTTAACTATTCAATTACTGTGTACACATCAATTTAAAAATACACATCAATTTAAAAATACAGTGATTTTAAATAGTGATTGTATTTATGAGAATTCATGTAACTATGTCACTTCTAGTTATTTCATATATTATAATAAAGTGCTATGCATTACAAGAAAGAGTCATTTGCTAGAAAGTTCTAGTTGCACGAAAGTGTCATTCATTTTAAAGTGCTAGTGTATTTCAAATAAAGTGTCTCATTTAAAGTGCTTTTACATTTACCCTTAAAAAATTAAAACATCCTTTATTCATATAACTTAAAAACATTGCTTGATAAAGTGTCTGAGTCTATTCCTCTATAGCGTTCATTGTTATAAATTACATATGCTGTTACACATCTGTGTTAATAAGTCCCTTATCTTTTTACTGTAGTCTTTGTCTTCATTCTCTTTCTTTGTTAATTCTGATACCTTTCCTAAAACAAATGAGTAATAAATAAATAATTTATTGATGAAAATATCTATATCACTAATGCCTCACATATATAACTGCTTATACAAAATACCTGGTGTATAATCGCGATTCATACCTTACCATACCATACCAATCTATGGATCCATTGCATCTCTAGTTCTTTTAACCTCTGTATACAGTTTCCACCTCTCCTAAGGGGGAGAGTGCTATCAATAACCCGAAACTTCAACTGGCTGATCCTGCTGTATGAAAATGTTGGGGAACTGGGAGATGTAATAACTTCCTTCTAATTGCTGATTTGTGTTGGGTTATACTTTGGGTTGGGTTATATTTGTGTTGACTACAAATGTGGAGTCACATGTAAAGTAATTTTTAATCTGCATTTTTTACCTCTATGTGTGTGATTGAATGTATTGCCTTTTATTGCACTGTTGCAATATGTACATCTCAAACATGGATACATACCATTCTTTGCTTTATCAAAGGGTCTCTCATATTTAATTAAGGGTCCTATATCTGATTTAACTAATTGATCTCGTATGTTTTTTGTTCTTTTGTAGGCACATTTTGGTACAGTTCTGAATTCATCTATATCTGGATGGCATGTTTGTAGTACATGCCAATGTTTCTTGATAATTCTATTAATAGATCTACTCTCTGTATTAAATGTGCTCACAAACACCATACTTTTAATATCTTTGCAATTTGCTTTCTTAGACTATTAATAATTAGACTCTATTATTAATTCCTTTCTTGGCATTACTGACCAGAAAGTTAATGGGTGGGAGGCTGACATGTGACATTCCTAAGGCTGCTCCTCCACCTCGCCACCGGCGAGCACAGCCTCAGACTTCAGTGACAGGACAAGAGACAGGAAGTCCCTCCCCCTCCCTGCTGTGTGAAGATCCCCACAGAAAAGGTAAAGGAATCTATAGCCTTACTCTCCAACTATGTTCTCACCCTGCAGATGGACAGGGCTAAGGCACCCACTAGTGGGTGGAGCTAAGGCACCTGAAAGTGGGTGGGACTAAGACACCCATGAGTGGGCAGGGCCACATGGGTCTGTAAGGGAAGGGGCTAAGGGGGGCCTGCAAACTGAGGCGCGATAGGGTCCATGAGTGGGAGGGACCAGGGGGGCTTGCAAGAAGAAGGGGGCTGCAAGGAGAGGAGGAGACAGGGCAGATTGACTGTCATCCATTGACATGGTTTCAGAGCAGGAAGCAGGAAGTATAGGGGACCTGGTGATGCTGCTGCCATATCACACACAAAAATATAAATATCTTCAAAACTATGCAAAATAAATAATGAAAACAAATTGCAAAAATTCTCAGGAGAGCAATTCCTATCAATTTACCTAAAGTCATTTTTGGACCACAGTTCCCCTTTAACACATATACTGGTTGTTAGTTCAACAGTTTCACCGTTCTCACTGTAAAGAAACCTTTCCTAACCTGAAGAGGAAAGTTCTTTTCTTCTAATCTTAAAGGATGTCCACGAGTCCTATGATATGACCTATTTATTGGTAAACAATATAAATTGTGCATCTTGGTGGAAAAATAAATAATACATAAAAAGGCACATCTGTTGCTGCAGAAATGCCTACAAATATAAAGGTTAATATGTGGTTTCTTTATAAATACATTTGCAAAGGGTGAACAACTTCACCCATTTGCTGCACCACTCTGCTTGAGAACTATCTCCTTACTAATCATGTTTGCTGCCCTCTCTGAAGATTGGATGGGAGACACTGGCAGGTGGGGACTAACTCTGGGGTCAACTGACGCCATGCTGAAAATTGCAGACTTCTTTGCGATATATTAACACTGAATGTAAAATATGCAAATACAAATATACCAGCACCCTTTTTGGAATTTCCAACGAATAAATGAAAATTTATTTTGTAAACTTCAAATGTGGAAATCGACTGCCTGGAATTATTTATGAAGTTTATTTAGTGCTGACTTGTTTCTTGCTTCCTAGAGTCGCCATCCCAGTAAATTAGTTTTCCACCTGATGGTTAATCTGGCATGACATTCTTTCTGTATTATTTTACCTCTTCTTGTTCTACTATATTATTAGTCACTGGTCACTTATAATACAATATGTAAAATATCACATATCTCCATACAATGACAGTCTATGTTAAATGTTTATGATAAATAGTTATTCAGTCATTTTATGTTTCACGTTGGGAGGGCAACCAAGAAATTTCTTCAATTCTTGTAAACCTCAAGATCTGTGAACCGTTTTTTCCATGGCTATGGATACATTGTGACTGCTGTCACATCATCGCTATGCCAGTGCACAATATTTATTTATCTGCTGGGTGAACATGTAGTAATAAAAGGTTCTTGTCTAGTATATCAAAAGAGAACATTTACATTTTTTTACACCTGAAGTAAACCTGATCTGAGCAGTGAGCACATGTTTTTAAAATGATTTTAAAACTTGGTTATTTTAAAGACCATGTCTACCCTCTTTACAAAGCTTTTATATATTGTAGGGTATACCCTCCCACCCCCAACCGCTATATTCATACTTCATAAATCTCTTCCAATCTCTACTTACACCTCCTCATTCCTGGGCTGTTCAGGTCCAGCTCCCCTGCCTGCCGGAACTGCAAGCAGAGGGCCGAACTGGCAGCCGAAGCTGTGATTCGCTGAGAGGCAGCCATCAATGAAAACGGCGCTGGAATGAGGAGGCGTAAGTAGAGATTGGAAGCGATTTATGAAGCATGAATATAGCGGTTGGGGGTGGAAGGGTATGCCCTACAAGATATATAAAGCATTTAACGTGGGAGGAATGCCAGCCACGGAGGGATTGGGAGGGAGTGGGGGAAGGGCTCCACTGTACATCACAGAGGCAGATATCTTTTGGACAAGAAGACAGCTCCTACCCTACAGTTTCCTGGACTTTGAAGAGCCACTACAGGAGAACCACAAGGAGCAGGGATGTAAGGTAAGGATTTTTTTAATTGTACAGTGGAGCCAGTAGTTTGTGGGATTTTAGTTTGGGGGGTGGACATGCCCTTTAACCTTTTTAAAATTCCACCTAATTTTTGATCATGTTTAACATATCTAACATGAAATGTTAACCTGTAATTAAGTTTGGAGAGTAAGGGCTAGGCCACAATGCTGCTAATCGGGGCACATGCGATCAGCATTTTTTTGAGCAATCACATGCACTCCGATTGCGCAACAATATGCAATCACGGCGCACAGCAATGCACACTAGCCATAATAAAACCTTGCAGGAGTTCCAGCATGCTTTATAGTGTTCAGTAGAATTGTATACTATATGTCTGTGTCTAGCTATAAAGGATTATGTTACCATACTATCTTATCTGTTAAGATATAATGCAATCCACACTTTAGTTGGTTATATTCTATTTACATTGGATTCATTGTTTTTATTTTATTTTGTTTCAAAACAGTCCTTTTTTTGTGGCTTAACTATCATTTGGTGGATTTTTTCACAAATAATAATTTGAACTATGAGAAAAAGTTTTTAAAAAGTATTTATACTAATTCCATAATACTTATTTTTTTCCACAACATGTAATTTTTTTTTTCCTATCTGACCCTTCTGGGCCTTGTTAAATAGTGGATGTTTATTCTTTCTTCTAGACACAGCAGCACAGGCATAAATCACAAGATGTCAGCTCAAACATAATTCTTTAGCAAAGAGTCTGGGCTTGTTTTGATCTCCACATCCTAAATGACATATCTATAATTATAAAGCAACCCTTAAACCCTGGAATAGACTTTTCCACAGAAAGGACAGGATATGTGATGTAGCTACCAGACGTTTGTACACAAAATTATAATTGATCTGATAGAAAAAAAAATAATGTGAAACATTTTCCAAAACGTTCTGTCTTAACATTTCTTGTAGTTTTTGAGTTTAAATTCTACTTTTCCTGTTTTTGGTAATTTTAGATATTAAACAAATTTCATGGGGACTTACTGTCTGTAGTATATTAAGGATATAGTAAGGTAATATCATCCAGTTAGGAGGAAGAACAGAAGAGGAGTATTTTTACAGACCCTGACTACCATACATTGGGACAGCATCCTCACATACTATAGTCTGTCTGGCAGCCAATAATAAGTTAATTATCTTAATATACATCAACAAACTGTTCTTTGCCAAAGAGTGTTCAAAACCAATATTTCCCCAAATACCATACAATGAACTAACTTTTGGCAGCACATTTGGACCTGTTTCAAAATTTTGGAATTTTGTTTTATCCTTTTTTTTGATACCACAAAAGTACCTTTACATTCCAGGTGCATATTAGGCTGTTAAACTCAATTGTTTGTCTGGTGTGAAATAAAGTAGCATAGCCCATATTTTGGTTCAACCAAATTTGTGGCCCATTTAGAACCATGAAATTTGGTCAGGGTGGAAATTCTTTCCAATATTTCAGACCGACCAACTATACCGTTGACTTGGATGTTCACTAATTCCCCAACGTGAAGTTGCTTGGATAGATAGACTGGATAGTGTATGGCCCAATGGGTTTAATAGAGATTATGACCTATAGAGATTATGACCTATATGTCTATTTATAATCTGCTTTTAGGAAATTATTTTCGATATCTCTCTATATGAAAATACTGGAAACATAGAAAATGGATAAATGTATATAATCAAGTATAAATATTTGACGATAAAGAGTTAACAATGTTTAACACTTTCTACTTCAGACGATAAATCGCCCACATCTGATTGGTGGGTGAACATCATGTGATTGGGATTTATAAGGATGTACCTCGGCAGGTATAATGTTTGTTGCTTGATGAAGGGGATTGGCAACCCCGAAACATTGCAGACTGTGTCATTCTGGTGATGTGATTTCCATTAAAATAATGTTTTTGTGAAGAGAGTGCTATATCTACCTATATTGGACTATATATACTGTACATAAGGGAGTGCAGATTTTCCCTTTGAGGTACGTGCACCTCATCACACCTTGCGTGCACCTCATCACACCTTGTATACCTGCCTAGTGCTGATCCAACCAACCTCCAATCAGTATACTATAGGTAGTATGGGCCTACTTTAGTTATAAAAGATTCTTTGTAAAACCCTGGAGTGCTCTGTATGTTTCCCTGGAGTGTTCATATATTTATACAGTAGCACCTAGGTGTATCTGCTAGCGTGGAGTGCAAAGGATCCAGTGGAATTTTATATATATATAGTATAGTAAAGTATATACACATAAACTTTTCTGTATCATTCTATGTAGTTTAGCAACTGTAATATGTTTTGGAAAGACTTGAATTCAATTACAAGTTGAGCAAGTTGTGTTTTAGTATGTGTAATATATTTTGGTAATTTTTTTATAACTAGTTTTCTCCGTGTACAGACAATTTTCACAGGCTCGCTGCTGTGCAACCTTCTCACCCCTCATTAATAATTTCCTGGAGCTAGTTATAAACTACAGAACCACTGCAATGAAGGCATTTTTGTTTTCTTTAATTACTTATAATAGCTAACTTGTGTGGAGAAAACTCTTCGGAATCTATTTCACCTTCTCAATCAAGATTTCTAATAAAGCTTTAGGTAGCAGTGTGTTTGTTTGTAAGAGATTTCCTGCCATGGTACCAAATGCAAAATGTAATATAAATACCTAATTTTCTCCAAGAATAAAGGCATATTTTTTTTTTGTTTTAGGCAATGTGCATAGAATATGGAATATGTTCTGCAGAGAAGAATTATGTACTTGCTGATGTTGTTTTGACATTTCCATTTAGAACAAAGTTTACACTTTGTCTCTGTAAGGAGCTTTAAACAACAAAGAAAGTTCTGGACTGAACAAACCAACCAAATAGAGTTATTAACTAGTCAGGGCAAATCAGTGTAAAAAGGACTGTACAGACACAATGGTTTATTATAAGATCACCTTATAGGAGAAATAATTAATTGAGCAACATAGTTAAAAATGTAAATCTTATCATTTGTTCTGCCTATTCATATTTACCATGGTCTGTAGCCAGGGATGTCAGCCCCATTTAAAAACGTTTTGGGCATACCCTCCCACCCCCAACCACTAAATTCATACTTGTAAAATCTCTTCCAATCTCTACTTACACCTCCTCATTCCTGTGCTGTTCTGGTCCAGCTCCCCTGCCCACCAGAACTGCAAGCAGGGGGCCAGATTGGCAGCCGTTGCTGTGATTGGCTGTGAAGAAGCCAATCACAGCCGCGGCTGTCATCAATGTAGAACGGCGCTGGAACAAGGATATAGATGGAAGACAGCCAGCCATGGAGGGAATGGGAGGGAGGGAAGGAGATAAGGGCTCTATTGCGCATGCCTCAGACCTTGCTAAGGTTAGCAGAGAAACAGGTACCGGATTAGTCACTGCCAGCTTCTACTATTCAGTTTCCTGCATAACAGGAGAACCACAAGGAGCAGGGATGTAAGGTAAGGATTTTTTTTTTATTGTACAGTGGGGCCAGTAGTTAGTAAAATTTTAGTTTGGGGGGTGGACATGCCCTTTAAAGGATAACTATACTAAAAAATGGAAAGTACCTGGGGCAGAGAGGTAGGATTGGTTATTCTTACCTCACAATATTGTTTCGTTGAGGAGCTACAGCACATACAGTTTTCATTTGCCTGGTTAGTCCTGGACTATTCCTGTATGAAAGAAAAGTGCTAAAGCCAGGAGGAAGACTGGCAAAGTTTTTTTGGGACAGGTGCTTCTTACAGAAACACTATTGGGGGGTAGGAATTACCAGGCATATATCCCTGTCCCAAGTACTTTTCATTTTAACTGTTTTTAAAAACATTATACACACTATAATTCTCCTTTAAGTCTAAAGTGTAGGTGCCAAGGACAGTCAGTCATGGCCAACCATCAACTTTATAAATTTTGTAGCCTTCAAATGAATTACTTTTTGATAAAAGCAATATTTAGTGATGATAAAGTAATCTCTATTAAATATGTGTACATACTATAGCTTAAACATGCTGTATACGTTTATATATGCAAAAACATGACTTTAACTATTAACAATCCAAAAGTGAGAAGTCTGCATGCATTTTTTTGTAACTCTATTGATTACATTGAAATATAAGGACCATACCACCTTTTATACAACTTTCCCGCCCAAACCTGGTCCTCTCCCACCGTTTTCTATTTCTGTTGACAATATCCCCATTTTACCCTATTCAGTTAGCATGTTGCTTAGAGGTAATTATTAATTCCTTCTTCTTTTTTACTAACCATATTAACAATGTTGCTTAAACCTGTCAAATTTTTCAGCGCAATATTGCGAAAATCCATAGGCTCCTCTCTATTCCGAATACTGCTATGCTTATCCATGCTCTTATACCAACATGCCTGGACTATTGTAACCTTCTGCTTTCTAGTCTTCCTGCTTCTCATCTTTCTCCCATTCAGTTGATAATAAGCTCTGTTATCTAGCTTTCTAATAAACAGGAACTTAAATCTCCCCTGTGCCACACAACTACCTGTCTCCCCATTAAACGACTTGTATTGTTTAGAAAATCCTTCTCTTAACATTTAAATGTATTATTTCTACTGCTCCTTCTTATATTTCTTCTCTCATGATTCCATATGTCACTGCTGAAGCATTTCTAATACAGACCCTCCTCTAACACTGCCTCCAATCGTTGTTCAAACACTTGTATTGTCATACTTATTTATATATTTATGTATTTGCTTATATTTTTTGTCCACCTTATGTGGCTTTTTGTATTATAACATTGTACAGCGATGCATCCCAAAGTGGCGCTATATAAGTAAACATATAAAAAAATACAGTACATACAGGGCAGGGAACACAGAGGCGACTTAATATAGTAATATAATAAAGGTATGGGACACATTATTTATTTGCCTTAAGACTGTGTACAGCTTTAAAAACAGTTATGTCTTCAGTAGCATTGTAATACTGTAATTTTAAAACTAACGCGCCCCCCCTACACTGCCCTTGTAGGACTGTGAAATTATAAAAAAAAAACTTGTAGGACTGTGACAGTTTAACAACCCCTCTTCCCTCCCTTGTAGAAAATACCCTCATCTTTTTCTGAACTGTACACAATATTGCAGGTACTGTACCTTGATTTGGCTCTGCACCAGACTGACACCGGTCACAAGGTGCTGCAAAGGACAGAGGAAGAGGTATATGTACAATTGTGGGAACCAATATATTTATATAATACATAAGTGTGGTATTTTATAATGGGAGCTGCAGTGGTATATATCCTTATAAAAATCACTCAGCTATGTCACCAAGTGACTCATTTCTTATATTTCTTATATCCCACTACTCCACCCATTCCAGTGTTCATGCCTGGACAATGACTCAGCATTTTTGCTGTGTTTAACTTCACTAACAGAACCTGCTGGAGCTGCTACCTGTCACTTCATAACCAGTGTCTCTCTCCTCCTCCACAAAGATTTGTTTAACCGCATAGATGCTGGGCTGGGATGTTCCTTTCTACTGGGTTTAAGTTACAGGAGGTAGCTTGAGGATTTAAGGTGGAAATAGGGACAAGGCTAGAATTTAAAATGCGAATGGGTTGAAGGACTCCGATACTTATGAATTATAAGAAATAATGCGCCCCTTCACATTATAATATAAGGACATTACACCACCGAGGAGTTCCCTGTCCTGTATAAAAGCACTCGGCCTATGGCCTTGTTCTTCTATATGGTCAGGGAACTCCTCGGTGGCGTAATATCCTTATATTACACTGTAAGGGGCGCATTATCCCTTATATATATCTTGGGGATGAGAGAGAAAGGCAATTAGATTGGGGGTGACTTCTGTTTGCTAAATTCTAATTTTGCAAATAAATTTCATCTATCATAATCTATTGTGTCTCTGGGTAGCTGGAATAATATGTCTCTTTCATAAATTTCCCCATCAAAAGATCATTTGCTCTGCATCGTTGATATAATATATACAGTCTGCAGTCATTTATTAAGGCAAGTCCTGCATGGCACACAGAATGAAAATGTACTTACTAATTTATCATATAAATACTGGCTTGATGGCAATGATATTTTAACCATCAATTATAATAACATTAAAGCTGCTTAACAAATAGTTGTTTTCACTACAGTACAGAACAGTGTTTAAAGTACTGCCATATCCAATGCCTACATTAATCACATTACACGGGAACATTTAAATGATATGCAGATAACAGCAATGACTCTCCGTGAAGAACAGTATCATGTTTTAGAAAAAGGTTTTTAAGGCTGCCACAGGTGATTTATCACCTTTGAGCAACAGCTGGTCTGTAATAATTCCCTGTGTATAAAACATGCTTTTATTGAGGATATATCCATTTGTGTTGCTGTTAAGTGCAAATAAGAAAAGGGCATTAATCGGTCAATGGAGTTTTTAATCTTGTCTTCTACTCTTCCCACAGTGTTATCAGAAATAAGGTTTTGTTAACTAAGGTGTAACTTAAAACGATTTTGCTACCTCCAACAATGAGCAGTAGCTTTGCTACTTGAAGGTGAAAGTAACATGCTCTACATTATACTAATGAGGCTTTATAAGAAAAAATATAAAATAATAGACACTAATCACAATGGGCCAATCAATGGCACAGAAAAATTGTCAGCAAGTAAAAGATTTTAATGATCATTTATCATAATGCATCACACCACCTATTGTGCCACTAATACCGGCAAGTGATCATACAATTCCGGTATTGTAAGCTGTGTTGTTCTGATTAAAATCCTAGCATATCTGGTAGGGAAATAAAAACCATCAGATCATTAGACGATCAGCCATACATGGTCCATTGATTATACAATATCAGAATAGCTTAATATTGTATGATTGGGATTGTTGAAGGTATAAGCCCCTTAAAGGGCATGTACACCCTAAAATATATATATAGTATTATTCCTAAATTACAAAGTAAAAAAAGCAGATCGCTCTTGTACAATTCCTAGTTTTGATTTAACATAACAAATATATAAAACAAACAGTACTGTATACTACTTCGCAGCACAGGCTGGATACACTCTTGTGGTGTACAACCTTTTATGTTGATACAACAAATACAAAAAATGCAAAAAAGTTGGAGGAGCACACTATTTCATTTCCAGTGTTTATTCAGGCAAAAAAACATACAACGTTTCCCCCGAAACGTTGTATGTTTTTTGCCTGAATAAACACTGGAAATGAAATAGTGTACTCCTCCAACTTTTTTGCATTTGCTGTATTGCTGTGGCCCTTGAGGTGGAGGGCTGGGAGGATTGCACCTATCAATTGGAGGCCGTGCCAAAGGAGGTGTGCTGGGGTGTACTTTCTTGAGGACTGATACAACAAATACAATAGGTACTGCACTACACATTCATTGTTATATTATATTCCATCATTCTCGGCCATGGTGTTTAAATATTTAATTGGTTAACTGCTGCATTGTATGTGTAACCTCAACCCATTTACATGCTATTGTTTTGCTTTTTCCCTGAATGTGCTACTTAGAAGTGTGAATATGTTAACTCACTTTTAAGCTATTATTATTATGATGCGAAAGCATTGAATGTGAAATTTCACCACTACTTCTGTCACTGTCAGCATAATTTAGCATGATTTCGACACACATGATCTTCAAATTGTTTATGGGATAATAATTGAATGTTCGAATCGTTTATGGCATAATCATTGAATGTTTGAACACGGGAGTACCGCGTGTGAGAATAAAATCTAATTTTTTTTAGTTCTGGATATTCAAGTGTGTTCCACCGACCATTTTCCAGGTCCCAGAGCCATTTACATTAAGTCTCCATTGATTTTTTAATTGTATTTCATTCAAACTTTTCATACTATTTGACTTCCATTGACTTTAATGGGTTCATTTTCAAACTTTTCATATAGTTCGAAACTTCGAAAATGGACCGAACTTTCAGCCATCTCTACTCATATACAGTGAGCTGCAATAAATTAATTGTATAACAGTTAAAATATTAGGTGTGTAAGCTGATGCACAGACATAGAGGAAATATAATTAGGCTCTAGAGTTTTGTTTTTCAGACCATGCTAAAATTTATGAGGCAGAACAAAAAATGATCATTTTGAGAACACTTGAATTTCCTTTAATCCTGTGAATGGCTCCTCTTTGCTGCTACCTTTTAACCAATAACCCAGACCAACTCGACATGTTTGAGGCTTGACATCATTCTAAAGTCTGCAGATCATGTTTTTCCAACTTTAATTTTGGACATGCTAAATATGGAAACAGTAAATTCTCATTTTCACTTAACTTCTTAGAACAAATAATCGTTTGTTCTGTTTTACTCATGCACTAATAAATAGCAAAGCCTCTTTTGGAGAAGTTTAGGTCTCTCTAAAAGCTTCATAGAGACATTAGATGATTTTCATCTAAAACTATTTGTAATTGTTTCTGGTAACAACCATAATAGCAATGGCAGCTTGGCTACCAATGAGCAGACTCTTCTGTTTTATGTAGAGGGATGTCACAAAGGTCAGGTAAGTTAGGAAGAGTTTTGGCTAGAGCTCCATATGAAGAGGGGAGTGAGGAGAACAAGTGGAGTATCATAGTCATTATTGGATTTAGTCATTTAGAGATTGCTACATGACATTGGGGCACAGCTGTACAGATGCAAATTTGTTGTCTGAAACAATTCTATTCTTGTTTGTTTTGAGAATTCATGTCTGTCTGTTACCTGCTGTGTGATTAATTATGTTATAGTTTGTGTTGAACTGCATATTATAGACAGGGTTTTTTGTTTATTGTCCAAGCTCCGCAACCAGTCTGGGATGTATCTAATGGGAAAAAGCGCTTCTTGCAGAGCGTCTTCCTATTTGTTAGGCCCTGAGCCAGAAGTAATAAGCTATAACTCATGTATTAAAGGGGAAGTTCAGTGGACATTATCAATATTTGTTAAATTGTTAGTTTGTGTAATGCCTTCTTAGTTATTCTACATATTCTCTCCCATTTGAAAAAATCAGTTGATTTCATACCCTTGCTGTTCCCTGCTGTTGACATTAGTGAGCTGACATTTCAGGTTCTAACAGTCCTTCTTCTTCCCAGGATGCACCACTTCCTTGGAATGTTCCTAACAGTAATTTCTACTTATTGGCTGTTGGATGGGTCAAAGATGCTCAGATCTCTACTGAGCAACTGGGTCAAGGGCAAGACCATAACGGTCACTGAGGCGCTGGGTCAAGGACAAGACCATAACGGTCTCTACTAAGGGTCCTGCAAACAGGAAGTCAGTATTTCGGTTGCATTTATTTATACACAGACAAAATGCTGAATTGGCATATTAAGGCCATTGGGATGAAAAAATACTGCTCTTTTTTCTAAAAACCATATGTATTTGCACTGAACTTCCCCTTTAAGCGTGTTACTTGGTTTTAACGCTGAGGAAAACTGAGAGGGTATAAACTACCTAACAGTAAATGGAATGTAGATCCTTACAGCATTGTTCATTAACCACAACAGAATCAAAGGGAATTTATGCACACCCAGACCTTGAGTAGGACTTTGTTGTAAACTGGGAAAACCAAGAGTTGTCTGCATTTACAGTTTTAAACTAGAAAGGGAAAGTTTAAACTTTGAATTTGGCTTGAAAGGCTGCATTTTGAAAACAAATGTGTGTCTGTGCTGCGTGTTTTAAAACCTAATAAAACTAAATAACGGTTACCTTGCTATGGCAATTAAAGGGGACATTTCATTTTCAAAATAATTCTGATTAAATACATATATTTTTATAATTGTGTGTATGGTTGACATGGAAACAGAAAGGTGGGGTGGGTGTTGAAGTTTAACAATAAGTGTGTGTACCTGTGTCTTTGTGGTGTTTGGGGATTTGTTTTTGTGTTTATTAATGTAAAACTAACTTTATTGATGATTTTATAAGGTTGCCATGGGAACAGAAAGGTACAGTAGGTTGTCTTATGAGGGTATATGAACAAGGTATGTGTACCTGTGTCTGTGTGGGGTTAGGGGGTATGGGTTTTTTTTGCTTTTTGGACCATGAAACTAACTTTTTTTGATGTGCTTGCCATAAATATGTCATACTTTATTCGAAATCAATAAAACCAAACATATATTTATTATTGTTTTCAGTTTGTAATTGTGTGTGTGTATTGTTTGTGTAGTTGTGTGTCTTTAGTGTAGTTTTGTGTGTATACTTACAGTCCAAACAAATTAACTTTCCAGCCATGTATTGGATATCTGTCTTCCCCTAAGTATAAGTAGCTCCACTGCTCCCTCCAAATTACTATAGTCCAAATCACAAGAAACAGCTCAATTGTGCAATTTATTAAGGAGACAAACACAACATGTTTTGTACCTAACAGGTCCTTTCTGTGTTCCTTTAGAAATGTGTGTCAGAGAAGTTGCCAGTACTAGATGGTGTTAGTTTTAAAGATATTGGGCATTGATAAGTGTTCCCCAGACCATTTCCCAAGTCATTTACAGTAAGTTACCATTGATATTTATACCTTAATTTTAAGCAGAACGTTCAGAATTATTAACTCCAATTGACTTTAATGGGTCTGCTTGCGCATTTTAGAATCTTTCAGATTTTTAAAAAAAATCAGCAAATCTGCATGCAGAAAGAATTCCACTGAGTACCGCCATCTCTATGACAGAGCGTAGGAATATATTCTTAAATTAATAAAATAGTAAATTGTCCTCGATATTACATTAATATTTCTTTGTTTTCTGCTGTCCCAGATTAAACCACTTTGAAGGGAGCCTAAAGTACTACAGTATATCCATATTTATTGTGAAAATATATTATTCAGAGCATTGAAAGTAATAAACATTTTTCACAGACATCCTTGCTGAATAATACAAAGCTATATCAATGCTGAGGAATGCCATTTTGGAAAGCAACTGTTTGGTTAAAGTAAGCAAGCATTTTACTATTTAATATGCTTTTTGTCTGATGGACACTGGTTTACTAGTTTATGTGAATAATATTTTTAAGCAAGGGCCAATAATGATTGTATACTCGAGTATAAGCCGAGTTTTTTATGTTTTAAAATTAGCCTGAAAACCTAACCTTGGCTTATACTCGGGTCCATTCCTAATTTAGATCCAAATGCTGCAATTGCAGATTGTAACCAGTAGGTAGCGTGTTAAAAAAAAACTTCACCTTCATAGAAAGTTACAGGAGCTGATCTGCCTTTACACTCCTTCCTTTTTTCTGTAGTCTGGCTGCTGGACTCACTCAGCACTATCACTGCTCATCCAGAGGCTGTAAATCTGATGGGCCTTCTCAGTTTGTGGGAAAAATGTCTGCTAGCTCAGTGCAAATGGCAGCTTAATACTACAACTCTCAGGTGATATTTTTAACTATTGGGGTCAGAGTGCCCTTTACTATATGGAGGTCTGGAGAATTGTAAATGATAGTAAGCTTAATTAAAAGTGTATTGAACCGTGCCACTCCACAACTTTAGAAACTACAATTCCCAGCAACCAAAGTATGCTGGGAGTTGTAGTTTCCAAACATCTGGAGTGCAAAGGAATTGGGGGTTACTGGCACTGGATTTGGTTATTACTGTATGGGATTAATGTATGGGAATTCTGCTGTTCATTTACAGGGCAACTTAAGCCACAAAACAATAATGAATCAGAAGGCAGTAGTGGTCATAATGTCTACCCTTGGCTTATACTCGAGTCAATCAGTTTTTACAGATGTTTCAGGTAAAAATAGGTACCTCGACGTATACTCGTATTGACTTATACTCGAATATATAGGGTAATCATATTGTTGTATTATGTTGGGTTTACAAATAAATGAAATAAAATTTACATTGATGGGGTAATGAAATCTCATACACAATGTGTAATCATTGTTGGGTCTAAGTAAGATGTTGTTAGTGTTGCTTTTATGAGAGATAGGTCTTTGCACATTAGGAATTGCTTCACACCCAGTATGTACATGGATGTAGATACATTGGAGGTGATATAATAATAAGTGCCTCACTCCCCTAACTAAAATCTTGACTATTATTTCATTTGCAAAATAAAAAGCGGACATTGGTGCATTTTCTTCACTTATCCACCCTTATCACCTCTACCCATGCCCACATTTATGATTTTGCTAGTGCCTCCCCTTTGCTATGGAACTCCCTTAATATGTTCAAACGTAACCTCAAAACTTACCTCTTTAGGCAGACGTATAACCTCTTAATGTCCTTACATAATCCTTCCCACTATTCAAACTTCACTGACAATCTACTTGCAACCTACCAAGTTCACTTTTGTGCCACCCCCATTTTCTCTAGACTCTAAGCTCCTTGTGCATCATGGTTTTACTGTAAACTACCTTGTGTACTTGTATTATATGTACTACCCTTGTAGCACAATATAAATCCTTAATCATAACAATATATAAAAACAACTACATTTGCATGACCTGTAAAATATCATAATTTTATACTATGAAGACTTAACAAGCAATAAAATATTGCTTGTTAAGTCTTCATAGTATAAATAAAGCAATAGATATCTTATAAAATGAACAAAAATATTGCACACATTGCAAATAAAATAATCATTAGTTTTGATAAATCTTTTGGGACACATTTATGCTTACAATTAGCCAATAGTTAATTACAAATAAGGTCTCTTTCATGATGTCTTGTTACTACAAGTATGTATCATCTTTCTGATTAAAAAAACAGAGTTTGGAAAGATTTAATGCTAGCCCTTAGGCTATGTCTAATGTTTCAATCTTAGTAGGAATTCTTGTGTTTACATGCTGATGTTATCAGGGAAAGGTTGCCTACATATTGCTAAAGCCTTAATCAAGCATAGTGACTTATAAACTTACCAATGTCACATGGGATGGAAAAAGTAAAACAGGTTGACAGTTAACTTTTGCTTATTAGACTATCAATTTATAAGTGTAATTTAAGATTTAGTCTATGCAATAGTGCAATAAAAGCTGGATACACACATGGAGAAAAATAGACAAATCCTTGGATCTGACGGGATTGGCTGAATATGTATTGTATGGTGAAAAATCAGCTGTTTACAAAAAATGTACTGCCATTGGCCACTAGATTGGTGAGTTTGGTGGTAAACTTTCCAATGGACACTACAGGCTCCCTACACTTTAATATATGGAGCTAATAGTGACTGCTGATTCTGTGGCCACACAAACAATATTTCTGTACAAAAAAATATATTTTAGTTTAGTTTATGGTAAGGGATATTGTAAGGGCTAGCACTGTATAAGTCAATGCACACCATATATACAGTATGTAAGGTTACTTCAAGCATTATTTTCTAGCTATGCCATAAAATGTATAGCCATATACATTAGCATAGTAAAGAAATAAGCTGCTTATAAAAGGTGCTCTGTTTTTTTTGGCATTAAGCATGGATAGGTAGGACCTAACACATCTATGTTTGAAATTCTGTTTACCACTGCCTGGAGTTTGATGATTGTCTTCTATTTGAGATTGGTCACTGTAAACATTCTTGCTTACAGAAAGTAGAGAAGGCACATGGATTTCAGATGTATATATCTGCAATCATTTGTAATGCCTCTCTCACATACTCTAGTTGTGAGCCTCTTCCATCTATATTCATGGTATGGGTAGTTCCCCCCCCCCCCCCCACAAAAAAAATAATATGCTCCCTCTATTATTACTCTTTTGGAATCTGATGCCTTAAATGTTCTGCAAAGGTTTATTTGAACACAGATTAAATACTGTAAGTTTCTCCTGTTTTCCATTTAATTCTGCAACTGCTTTTTTTAAAAATCCACTGGTGTTTTTATTACCTCTGTTTGCAAATGCACATTAAGTTAATACATTCTGATTGATCACTTTACTTATATCAATTTGTCTTGAACGTCTCCAATTTTGTATTTTCTTGTTAATTAATAAAAGTTAGAATTAAGGTTAATTTCCCCCTAACTTACACTGACTTGTACCAGACCCATACCTATAGCATCCAAACAAGAGATAACCCTACTCCTACCCACACTCTCAAGGACCTCTCTCTCCCTCCTCCCCATAGACATACGGCATTGGACATTACCCATAGCACTTCATCCTGCAACAAAATCAATCTGTCGATCACCTAAACTTGACTCACTAATTGGGTGCATAGGAGACAGCAGGGGGAAGAGCATTTAATCAGGGGCTGTGATGTCTCTCCATGACGTCTTGGAGGGAGGAGGTGGGTGGTGACACTTTTTTGTTTTAATTGCAAACATGTGCTCTTAATGCAGAGGCCTGGATTGTATTCTAGTTCTATTAAGCTTTATAGATTAAATAGTCTTGTGTCATTAGCTAACATTAAGACACAGTTTATTATTCAGATTTAAGTAATTCATTACAGTTTTGTCCCATTACAGAACCTTATGGAAAACCAATAATAATTTTTGTTCATTTAAATAGATGTACAAATATATTTTTTTAGGCCAAAGGGACAATATAAATGACATCTTTCGGTATCCTGCGCAGTCTACCTTACCTTTAATTAATATATGTTTGTCTTTGTCAGAGATAGGAGGGATAGACTGGGAGGAGTCAGGGAGCAGCCAGTTACTGCATAAGCATAGTGTCTTATCACAAGTAAAACAGATTTGCCCAGCTCAGATAAATACACAATAAATAAAACTAAAAATAGTAAATTTCCTTTCATTGAGTCAGAAGAAACTTACAATGGCCATTTAAAATTACACATATGTGTCATCTGTAAATAATGGAGTACATTTATACATAAAATACAATAGTCAGGTAATCTCGGTTCTGTAGTGCAATAGTCTCCATGTTATAGTCCCAAATGGCTCCCCTCTCATGAACTAGCATTGGTCCTAGCTCTATTTAATGTGGGAGAAGGGTGTATATTCTTTATTTTATGTTTCTTTAAAGGGGAAGTTCAGTTCAAATACATATGCTTTTCAGAAAATAGAGCAGTATTTTTTCATCCCAAAGACCTTAAAGGGCATCTAATCTGAAAAATAGGTTATTTTAAATTGACCATAACTAGAAACTATAATTCTTCCCAACCACCACTGTATAATTTTTTTGTTGATCTGTCCACTATTTCTTTAGATATCCAATGTAAAACGTCTTATATTTCAGCTGTCAACTAAGTTCCTTGCTCTCAAAAACTATTCTTCGGTGAGTAGTTTTACTGTAGCTGGAATGGTGACAGTTGAAATGCTGTATGCTGTGTGCAGGTTTGACAGTTGGTTTGTGGGGAAAAAGTCAGGTCGGATGGAAGTGGGAGTGGTTAAAAGAGGGAGGGGGGATACTGCTCCTAAACAAAATGTGTGCTGGATTGAAGGCATGCAGCAACACATGCTAATCAGAGTAAGTTCTACTTACATATATACAATTATAGATTAAGATGAAGAAAAGTCATTTTTTCAGTATAGTGTCCCTTTAATCTGGTAATTCAGCGTTTTGTCTGTGTATAAATAAATGCAACCGAAATACTAACTCCCTGTTTGCAGGACCCCTAATAGAGACCGTTATGGTCTTGCCCTTGACCCAGCGCCTGGGTTGATTCAGTTGCTCAGTAGAGATCTGAGCATCTTTCACCCATCCAACAGCCAATCAGTAGAAATTACTGTTAGGAACATTCCAAGGAAGTGGTGCATCCTGGGAAGAAGAAGGACTGTTAGAACCTGAAATGTCAGCTCACTAATGTCAACAGCAGGGAACAGCAAAAGGTATGAAATCAACTGATTTTTCAAAATGGGAGAGAATATGTAGAATAACTAAGAAGACATTACACAAACTAACAATTTAACAAATATTGATAATTTCCACTGAACTGTCCCTTTAACTTATCCAGTAATGGTTTATCTGGAGCAGTTAAAACATTTTGTAAAATATGCAACACCACGTTTCAAATTCTTACCTTCTAATAAAACATTTATTTGACAGAATCGATCCCTCATAAAACCAATATGTTTAATACAAATGAGGTTATTCTTCAAGGTTTTATATCCCATTTTCTTCCCTCATTGTCCCTGCCATTAGTGAATGTTTTGATTGCATAGTTAAATGTATTGGCCCTGCTTGAATATAATCATGCAACAAACATTTCAGCATCTTCCCCATGTCAAATGTCCATCCCATGTGTCTACAAAAACTACATGACATAAAAAACCAACAGGTATAAAAAAGCACGTCAGATGACAAGCCCATAGGGCTACAAAAACCATGTCTGATGACAATCCCACAGGGCTACAAAAAACATGGCAGATGACAAGCCCACAGGGTTTCGAAAACCATGTCAGATGACAAGCCCAAAGGGCTACAAAAGCCATGTCAGATGCAACAAAAAACCAAGCTGTGACATTTTGTTACCAAGGATACTGAGAAAGCAAATGTACAAAATCATTTCGATCTATTATTCCATGTTAAATATTGCACACATTGTCAAATCTCATATTTTAACTGTTGATATACTTCAAGACTTTTGTTTATTAAAAAATAAAATCCTCATTTTTAATTTTTAACTTACTTAATTGTTGTCATACAACAATTTTTCTAAAGGCTATTGTTTCAAAATCAGAAACAGAAAGAACCACGCAGAAAGAGACACTGTAATTGATGATATTCTAGACCACACATTCAGACTGGGCACATCTGTTATAATAGTTTTTGGTTTACATTGTAGCCATGTTTATACTTGCGTTGTGTTGCATTAATAGAAACTTTATACCAGTGTTCTTTCATGCTTCGAAGATGTTTTCCTCAGTTTTTCAAAAAAAGCAACCAGTTCAGTAGACTTGAATATGCCTTTTAATATCTGACTCACATATATGGAAAAATGCAACTGCGGACATAAATAGTAATGTTTTTCTGTATACATATAGTATAAACTAGACATAAGCATATTGAGAAATAGTCTTATAAAATAAGGCGCTTAGCTACGCATCCATGTCACATGACACACTGACAATTTATTATAAGAAACAATATACTTGTAAAATATACCATTTTACCAGCCCGGGAGACCCGGATTTCTATCCTATGAGTCATAAAAAGAGGTTCGATCTCCCGTTAAACTCAAAGGGAGAAGAAACGCTGCAGCTAGAAGCGACATTTATTGTTCCGGTCTGTGCCCTGGTATACAGTTTTACATGGAAATTATTGGAATACTTCATTATTAATGGGGAGGCTGTCAATGGGGAGGTGTAGTGGGATATATTCTTATAAAACCCTTTCAGCTACCTAGCCAAGAGGTTATTATAAGAATATATTGCACTGCACCTCCCTATTGAAAGTCCATAGCCTTATGTAGTATATAGTAAACATTGCGTTAGCTTTTTCTAAATCCAATTTTTTGTTGAAAATGGCACAAAGTTCTGGCCTTTTAAATTCTGCAAAATTTTCAAACCCCACATTTTCCCCTCGAAAGGCAATGTTTTGAGTGGGGGTCACCTCTATCATTACAGGTTAGAATGACCTTGTTATGACAATAGATAACAGTAATGGAGATAGATACAGATGTTAGGTCAAGGGTGATATTAATTTAGGTTTTTGGGTAGGCGAAAAAGTTTCGGCTAGCTGGAAATGTGTCTTTATTCCACCTCCAATACTATGTTACTATGTAACTGTTAGACAGGCATTATTGGTAAGTAACAAGTAAAAACGTTGGCCTAGCTGGAGAAATGTCTTTATTCAACTTCCAATAGTATGTTGCTTTGTTACTGTTATACAGGCATTATGGGTAGGGTAATATGGTTGAACTAGTTGGATGTAGGTATGTCTTCATACAGTCCACAATACTATGTTACTATGCTACTAGGTTTTAGTTGTAGAAAGATTACTTAAATATTTATAAAATATGTTTATACAACATGCAGTAATTGTTAATATAATGTTCACAAGGTCAACACTGAATCATGTTTCTTACTCACAACAATATATTGTTTAATTATCTGCATAGTTTATAATATAACATATAGTTTTATATTTTATTGTACTATATGCATGATAAGCAGTATAGTTAGTATATTTTGAAGAAAAAGTTCTATATAAAGAACAAAGGTATTATCCTTGTACTGAAGGGGCTATTAATATAGCTAAGATCTCATATTCACAGGCAATAACTTTTCTCGGGGGAAAATTCTGATTTCTTATTATGAATTGGCAGCTTAAGTTGATCTTCTGTCAACGCCTAAACCCTGTTAAGTCCACAGCTGTCTGATAATTTATCAGTAGCCTTCATACTAATGCAAGCTGGCTGCATTTGCTTTGCTCACAATAGTTGATCAAATTTGCACATATGGCTTTTACCTTGAATGTCATTATTCTCAACATCTGATGTTCAATATTTATTTACTGTCTACAACATTATGAGGGGAACTGGTACCCAGAACTGAATGATTCTGTTGCTGCCCACTTACAATTGCTCCTTACAGCCACACGTTACTGCCATCTGGATTGAGGCTTGAATCCTCCCTGAATGCTATATTTTAACGTCTGACAGTAATAAATAACATTTTTGGCTAGCTGGAAATATTTGCATTTTAATCAAAGGGATTTAAATCATAAAATAAAAGTAAATAAGTCTTTCTCCAAATGTGTTGATAGAAATATGCATAATCAGTAAGTTCCAGCAATAATTAGCTCTACAACATTGTACTTGTGACACTAGTGTAGTGGATCATTTCTTTTTTTGGGCAAACTCAGCAGCTGGTACATTGAAATACATTTTTAAACATATGTAAATAAACTCCTACATGAACTGCTGGTAAACATTTAAAAGATCCTTTTACGGTCAAAATTGATTTCTTCGACTGTAAGCCTTTGTTCCCCATGTCGAATATAAGGCACCACATTATTCTGACTAATATAAAATACTAAAGAACTGAATAAAGTTTTTTTTTTATGCTGTCAAATACATATTGTCTTGAGTCCCCCTATTCTGTATTCATTAATCATCATTCTCAACCTAGCCAATTAACAGTTGTTTGCTGTTAAGATTTATTTCAGACATAATAATCACTATTTTGCAAGAATATATGTGCATTTCAGCACAAGTTTTCACAACCAACTGCATGAAAGTCTTCTATGATGTGCTGTAAGTTGAAAGACTGAACACCAGGCTCCATCTGTCCTTCACGCAAAGTAAATCCCTAAACTTAATAATATTCATGAAATGACCATTATTATTATTGCTTGATAAAAGATACATGCATCTAGAGCTTGAGAATCTTTGTAATTCTTTCATGTGCCCTCTGTGTAATTCCTTCATGTGCTGTGTTTAATGAGATGCCCTACTCCATTGAAATGCAAGCCTGATATAAAACATTAAAGGAGAAAGCCAGAAGATCTATTCTAAGCAATATAATTAACAGAATCTAATATGAATTGTTGCATTGCATCATTACTGATAAAAATCATTTGCTACAACTTAGTTACTAAGGGCCATATTTATTAAGCGTGGGATTGCAATAACGCGTTATCTGTAATGAATGACGAGTGTAAATTTACGCCCGTGGTCGTACATTTACAGCGGAAGTTCATTAAGTAACGAACGTTCAATCGTAGAGTACCATTTTACGACCAAACTTTTACCTACCACAATGGTATTCTATGGGGATCAATAACATTATTGTAGATTTATGATCGTTATCGGACATTTACAATAACGATGATGGATAAACAATCGTTAAACTGATCGGTAAAGGCGTAGTATCCCTAAAAAGCGATACCATGCCTTTATAAATATGGCCCTAAATGAGATGCTTGTATCAGACACGCAGATTTAGAACAAATTTCACCCATTAATTTATGTTGGTCACTTTAATGTTAAAATCTAAAATGTTCCAAGTCAAATAAATTGCATTTACTATCATTAAAGGGCATGTCCAGCCTAAAAATCATCTTTCCATATAAGGTAAGTACCAGCTGCCCACCACCAACTGCCATAATATTTCTTTTAAAATATGCTCAGATCTTTACTTACAGCCCCTTCTCTCCCGCAATGTCTCCTATCCTGCTCCCTGCTTGCGGGTTGCAAGCAGGGGCCCGACCGCCATCCGCTTCTGTGATTGGCTAAGACGCCGCTCTGTAAGTAACGATCAAAGCTTTTTTAAAAAAATTTTTTATGGCAGTTGGGGGTGGGCAGCTGTTACTTACCTTATGTGAAGAGGGATTCACACTAGGTGCCACGGCCACAGAGGATGGATCCAGATGGTGGGAGGGAGGGGGGAGAGCTCCCCGGCACATGCCTCAGACCTTGATGAGGTTGAGGAAGAAACAGGCACCGCATGACTCACTGATAGCTTCTACTCTGCAGTTTCCTGGACTTTGAAAAGGCATTGCAGGAGAACCATAAGGAGCAGATATGTAAGGTAAGGATTTTTTTAAACTGCAAAGTGGGGTCAGTATGATGTAGTAGTACAGATCCCCATAACAACATATCATACAACACACTTCCTGTATAAAAGCAGTCTGGATTTAGCCTGAATATCCTGTAAGTGATATCACAGTACATCCATGCAGCACAGGAGAACCTGACAACACAATAGACTTTTGCCATTACATTTAGTTAGTTTTGCCTAGCAAACAACATAGCATATTAAAAAATGTCTGCAAGCCTTATAGAGTACCAGTAAGGTTGTTTGCCGAATAGTTGATCTTTTAACCACAGGCCCTTACAGAGACAGCTATGTATACTGTAATTAAGCATGGAAAGGGCAACTTCACACTGACCAGTAAACAGTACTCCCTCCTATTAATTTACAATATGAATGGTTTTTAGCTGGAACCAATTTTACTTTACTGTTATGTATTAATGGGCTGATGTAGAAACAAAAACTTGCATCTTACCCGATTCCAAGATACTTAAAACTCCTTCGAGACTTACTGCATTGTGGGATCCAGGTCAGGTAAAACCTATATTTTTTTGTTTCTGCTTTGGCCCTGTACTCCTCTATTCAAGAGCCATTAACTTTTACACTATCTTGTAGTGCAAAACTTAACTTTGCTGCTCTATTTCCAAATAAAAGTTGGAAATGGCACAGACAGTGCAAAATTAGTTTAAAAGTCACACTTACCCGTGTTTTGCATTAATTCAGCCCCAAAATGGCCTATGTGACATCAGCCTGTAAATGTGTAATGGGATGATTCAGTATACTGCATATCAGTTAGTGTAATTCCACTAAGGTGATCTCACAATGGTATGGCATGCATTCATATAATGATATACAGTGTATATAAACTTTAGGGGCTCTCAAGATTTGGGACTAATATTCATTATAAAATGTTTGTTCTATTTTAAAGAAGAAACCCAAACTGTAACTTAATGGTGAATATAAGGCATCAATCTAGCACCTAGGATTTACTTTATAAAATATTGGTGCAAAAACAATAAACCATAATGATGAAAAAATACTGTTGTCGTCATCTTGAACAAGTCAACCTCTGTTGGGCAGTATCTGCTCCCTTTACTTCAAGTAATAGGCGTTGAGATGATTACACATCACATGTATGCTCCTATACAGAGCATTGGTCAGGTGAGTATATGTTTTTATCCTCGCATTTTATATTCTAATGTGTATGGCTACCTCATTTCTGGCTTTGCTTTCTCAATGACATTGGGAAGTGACATCACACACCTCCCACTTGTCATTGGACTGGCTTTAATATCAGTTTCTCTTGCAATCTGCAGACCACAGGAGCTGCAGGCGTTCCTTTCTTCTTCTAAATGGGAAGCAGTGCCCATCTCAGTAGGAATGGTTACCAGTAAAACATATTTTTTAATACACTGAGTGTTGCACTGGAATCAGGGGTGTGGCCTATCCCCTTGCCTTTTTTAGCAGACAAGTTAACTCTAGTCTCAGTTCTGGGACAGAAGCATCTGGACCACATGATTGAACTGGTAATTTCTCCATTTTCTGAACTATAGGAATGTATTACACAATATGCACTGTTGGGATTCCACAAGTGAGAGGTGAGTGTAAATTATTTACTGGTTTACTATTTAGTGGAAGCATGGTTTAGTGCAGGTGTATAGTATTTTAGTGTGGGTTTTGTACTACATTGGGTTATGGTTGTTTACATTTTGCAAAACATGTACAGGCACTGCTATTCCAGTCTTAATGATAACCTGTGGTAAATAGGTTAAAGATTATCTCCATTGAGGAAAAATCTTTTTTCTTTTTTTAATATGAAAGAACACCATCCCCCAACCCTCTTCCTAGCTTTTTTTTTTCAAACTTCTTAGTTTCTTTGCATCAGCCTGGGGAAGTTGTGCTAGTTCCTGGGGGGGAGTGTCTCCCCTGTGCTGAGAGTCCTGTCAGTCAATCAAAATCATTATATTAAAATAGAGGTGAACTAGTGCAGTCCTGTTAGCCCAAATCATTATATTAAAATAGAGGCGAACTAGCGCATGCACGAGCGAAGGAACAGTAGCTATAGGAACATAACTGTTACCTTCCTATTTTCTGTCTGTGTAAGAAGCAGAGTCAAGCCTTCCTGACTGAGCCTCACAGTTTGTGCGCATGCGCAAGCGGTGTCACAGCAGGTAGGCACGGTAAAAGTGCGGAGTTAAGTTATGCACTATGTTTAGGATACAAGAAGCTCTGTAATTTAAAGAGGGCTTTATAAAAACATCTGAGATTGCAGGTACATCTAAATCCTGATTTAGAGGTACCATTTGAGATAAGGTTGTTTTCAAGAGTGGGGATACCCTTTAATGTAGTATGGTGGGTACACACGAAGGGACTTTTTGTCCTGATCGACCATTCACTACTAGTGAGTGCTCGGCCGGGACAAATGACTGTTGGGCATGGGAATAGTGGCCATGGATGACAGTTTGTGCGGCTGATCCTGTGGTCCCATAGGGAAACGCACAATCACCCGTGATTTATCAACAGGCCCGATCGCTCGTTTGTCCAATATGACCGAGCTCGTACGTGGCCACCCCACCGGATATTTCCGGCTGACCGACTGATACATGGCACCATTGGTCGTTCAGCCGAAAATATTGTGTGTTGTGTACCCAGCCTAAGTTTAGGACCAGAATAGTGTGCTTAATGTTCATATGGGCAGTTACTGAGTTACAAAGTTATCTAAATTTAAATCAATAATGAATTATCGATAGTTTGTTAATACATTTGAATGATAACTGCTATACTTAGCAAACCTTAGTACACGATAATTATATCTGTTGTATTCAATTAGATCAACTGGACTTGAAATGTAGTTCTTGAAGACGTTTCGCTAGTCATCCGACTGGCTTTCTCAATTCAGAATGACTTGTACAAGAATCTGTGGCAATTATGTACCCTGGAAAATGCCAATTAGCATATCACAGCCAGGTGTTAAGGGTGTGATTAGATAGTGGCTAAGAGGTGTTATAGGAACGCCCAGAGTAAGGTGTTAAAACAGCATTGTACATGGCAGACAGTTGGTGTCGAACCCCCCCACCTCTATTTAGGCTTGGTTTCTTTATTTTCACATAAATGGCCTCCTTAACACCTCTCTTGAACCAGTCACATTCCTTCGCCAGTATGTTAACATTACAATCTTCAAAGGTATGTCCTTTATCCTTAAGATGCAGATACACAGCTGAGTCCTGACCCGAGGAATTGGCTCTTCTGTGCTGGGCCATACGTTGATGCAGTTGCTGTTTGGTCTCCCCCACATACAAATCAGAGCATTCTTCACTGCACTGCACCGCATATATGATGTCGCTTTTCTTGTGTTTTGGTATTGGGTCTTTCGGATGTACCAATTGCTGCCTCAGTGTGTTGTTCGGTTTAAAGCAAACAGGGATACGATGTTTTTTGAAAATTCTTCTTAATTTCTCGGAGACCCCTGCTACATATGGGATGACCATGTTCTTCCTCCTGTCTTGCTTTTCCCCTTCACTGTTGGTATTCGTGTTCTTTTCTTTCCTTCTACTTCTTTTGACAATGGATATACCATGACCTGGATGAATGAGAACCTTCACAAGCATACTAAATTCTAATGTAAGCAGTATATTTATAGAATGTGGGATATAATTTAGAAAATATGAAATCGATTTCATTGCTGTATGACAGCTCCAATGTCACAAGTAAATAAGTAAATACTGTTTAATTTGAATATTGGAATGTATTTTTGTATGTTACTTGTGTATTTGTTGCTTGCTTCCTATGTTTTATCTTTTACATTAAAAGATACTGATCTATCTTCAGTATATTTCTAAAGGTGGCCTTACACTACACTAGGTTATTGCAATCGTAATTGCAATTGTAACACCGACCGATACTTTGAAAGACAGATGAACAATGTAAATTGTTTGTAGATGTACCATACATATTGTTCGTTTGGCGATTATTGCCTATTGATGTCTATTGTGAAGTTAAACTACATTTACATTTAATTGGAACTTAAAAAAATACTATGATCATTTAACCAATCAACGTATAAAAATGACTTTCCCGATTATAATTTCAATCATTTTAATTATAAGATCGGGAAAGCATAATATATTTGAGCCAATCAATGGAAATATCTACTCACATGTTTGTAAGCTGGCTTCATTGTAATATTGGCCCAGTGTATGGGCACCTTATTACTAACTAATCAACCAGAAAGTCATATCTAGATTTGTACCAATGATAAATAATAAGTTAAAGGAGGGCTAAAGTCTCAAGACAACATTGTCCCAACAGACAGAGCACATTCACAAACATACAGCAAGCTTTGTCTCACCTCTTCCTTTGCTGTGGCCATTGGGCGATTTATGAAAATAACCTGTGATTACTAGGGGTCAGCTCCCACAATCAACTTAGCTGGGTAAACCCCCAGCTAAGTGTCTGCCTACAGGCACATGCTCTGTAGTTCTCAACAGATCAAAACAAGGAAGTTGCAGCCCTGCTTCCTAGAAGCTGACAGTCACATTACAACACAGAGATCCTCTCCCTGACACAGAACAGGGATTTCAGTTTTTTGTTTTCAAACAAATTCAATGCTCCTGTCCTAACAATGACGTAATCCTTTACTTTTCATTCAAAAAGAAAAGTAATCTTTGCAGTGTATTTCATAGATATCATCGGGAAGAAACAGAATACTAACATTTCAGCAAAAAAATTAAAAAAAATAAAAGTCTGGGGAATAGAACCTGCAACTTGTACATTTATTCTTTCTTGATAAAAGCAGAGCTCTTACTTCTAGGCTAACAGAGATAATATATAGATCATCGGTACATGTAGAATCTTTTACTAAAAATATAATGTGACCTTCTGAACTGTGTGTTTCTAAAACTGGCTTCTTACCAGGTGGGCCTCCACTGTATTAGCTGACATTTATATACATTTAGAAGCTTTATCTTTTACTTGGAACATAATAGAAATAAAAAAAGGTGAGTCTGAAGAATTGAACTTTTGACCATCTGAACTGTGTATTTTTAAATGTGGTGCCTTACCCGGTGCTACACCACCACCAGAGAACCCAGGTACATTTGGTAGGAAAAGAATAATTTAAAAAATGGAATATGGACGTCATTGATAAGACTTTGAAAGCTGCTTCTTTACCAGCAACTCACACTGATAAACTCTTAAAAGAGCCCTTGGTGAGCCCGTGGTGTCTTCCATCTGGTGACACCAGTTCTGCTTAAGCCACCAACCCCAAGAAGTACCCCTGTGGCTTCAACAAGGCCGATGTTACCGGCGTCTTGATCCGACGTCTTCTTTCTTCTGCCATCTACTGCGATGACTTCTGAACTCCATGGAGGTTTACAGCTCTTTATATAGGTTTGCAGAAAATCCTAATCCGTTTCTGATTGGTCAATTTTTCAATGCTTGGTTTACAAGGTTTACATTAACCTTACATTTTCCGAAATCTGATTGGTTAATGTAATCTATGTAAACCAAGCATTCAAAAATTGACCAATCTGAAATGGATTATGGTTTTCTGCAAACCTATATAACGAGGTGCAAACCTTCGCGGAGCTGAGTCATCACAGTAGATGGCAGAAGAAAGAAGCAGCTAGCAACATCGGCTCCACTGAGGCCAACGGTGCCAGCAGGCTCACTGTCGGCCACAGTGAGCCTGCCTGGCATCGGTGACTTCATTGGTGTTGATGTCACTAGCCCAAAGACGTCGCGTCGAAACAAGACGCCGGTAACATTGGCCTTGTCAAGGCCACCGGCGCTGGAGGTACCCCTGGTGGCCTCAGGGGTACTTCTTGGGGTTTGTGGCCTCAGTGAAGCTGGTGTCACCGGATGGAAGACAGAAGATGCCGCCCAAGGGCTCCTTTAAGAGCCGACGGGGGTCCTGGTTCGAGCTGCGGGACCCCCAACAAAGGCACTTATCAGTGCCGCAAGGGCCCTTACAAGGGCTGGGGAGGGTGGTCCTGGTTGGAGCTGCAGGACCCCTTAAGCCCTTTGTGGCTTAAGGGGTTCCACAGCTCGAACCACGACCCTCCTCCCTGGCACTTATAAGTGCCCTTGGGGCCCTAACATGGGCCCTTTGGGGCTTAAGGGGTCCCGCAGCTCGAACCAGGACCCCCCTCCCTGGCCCTATCAGGGCCCTTGCAGCACTAAGAAGTGCCCTTTGTGGCTTAAGGGGTCCCGCAGCTTGAACCACGACCCCCCTCTCCGGCAATTTTAAGTGCCCTTGTGGCCCTGACAAGGGCCCTTTGGAGCTTAAGGGGTCCCGCAGCTCGAACCCAGTTTGAGCTGCGGGCCCCCCAACAAAGGCACTTATCAGTGCTGCAAGGGCCCTTACAAGCGCCGAGGAGGGGGGTCCCGGGTTCAAGCTGCAGGACCCCTTAAGCCCCAAAGGGCCCTTGTCAGGACCGCAAGGGTCCTTCGAAGGGCCAGGGAGGGAGGTCCTGGTTCAAGCTGCGGGACACCTTAAGCCCCAAAAGGCCATTGTCAGGGCTACAAGGGCACTTATTAGTGCCGCAAGGGCCCTAATAGGGCCTGGGAGGGGGGTCCTGGTTTGAGCTGCGGGACCCCTTAAGCCTCAAAGGGCCCTTGTCAGGGACACAAAGGTCCTTGTAAGAACCCATGAAGGGGGTCCTGGTTTTGAGCTGCGAACGTCCGGCCAGATTGTCGGACGCCGATTTCGGGAATCTCCGGTTGTTCGGATATTTTCAGAAGCGGCATGCAGAAACCGAAAGTAGTGCGCGTGTGCGCTTCTTCCAGTTTTTATGCTGTTCCCCAGACCAAAGTTTGAAAGTTCGAAAACGGACCGAACTTTCGAAAGTTCGGCCATCTTTATATACCACCAATCAAAATCTGCTCCACACAAAATAGATGTTTCTAATCTAAATAGGTGTATAAAATGTATGATTGTATGAAAAAGCACTATGCATTACAATTTCTTGTTGCCAAACATGACATAACTTAAGGCCTGGACAGGATTTAGGGACGGTCCTAACATTAAATATTAATGTTAAATAGACAAGGCCTTCCCATTGACTTCTGCACTATATATAGTACATGGCTTGACTAATGGGCAAAATTGGTAAAGTTGTATTTTGTTCATTCCCTTTAAATAAATTCTTCTGTTTCTTTAGGCTGGTTTATGAAAACACAAAAATAATGATGTGAAGAATTAGAGACATTTTCTAACATGATATAAGACTGTAATTATATCAATACCAAACTATTTAGCAACATTTGGTGTACGGATTTACACTAATGGGAGAATGTATCTTATCGTAAACTATTTATAGTTTTTAAATGTGCAACTCTTCAAATGAACTGGGACAGCTGTAGATCGCTGTAGACTAAAAAAAAAAACAAACTTGGTAACTTTACACCAGAATACAGTGAGAAAGTCCTTCCTATTCCTTCAGGGCTTCCTTCATTTAGACGTTTCAGTTAATGAAACAAAAGACAAATAAATTGGTCCCTCAGTTAATCGTATTCATCGGATCGAAATGTTCTCTTTACAAGTTTTGCAGACAGTAGTAAATGAAAGAGATAGAAAATCTGTATTGATTTTGGTCAAAGTAGCTGTACCTTATATACAATGTCATTTATTATTTGGATATCTAAATTTTTTTAAACTCAACAATAAGTAAACCTTGTATATGGTGTTGGAGTTGTTAAATAAATGATTAATACATTTTTTAAAATGTGACCAAACAATCCCTTTATACGGAAAAATGTGTTTACAGTGTGTAATTCATGAGCAGTCCTGTTTAAACTACACTACATTATTAAAATTATTCCAGCAACTGAAGAGACTCTCTGCAGATACTTACAAAGCCAATCCCTTGCTACAGCTCTCTCGCACTTCTTGCTTCTTCCTAGTAGCAGCTATCACAGTGACGCCACGCCCAATACATCTTGTAAATAATTTAATGCTGATATATCGAAGCACAGACGGATACCCTGAAAACAGAAACTGACCAGCTTTATAGATTGGCGCAAATAACTTGGGCTGTGGCAATTTAAATAATTTGTTCTTTGTTTCATTAATCTGATTCTATAATGTTTGTACTGTAATAATGGTATAGAGGCTTTTTGTCATCTTATAACAGTTGATAAATACATGTATTGACTAGAACTACATCTAGAACTGATCTAGATCTATTTACAAAATTCTAATAACTGATATATGACTGATCTAATGTTTAAAATGGGTCCTTTTCCTTTTTAAATATATGCTCTTCTACTGCTCACTGCTTCTTCCCCACACGTAGAATATGCTATGTTTTTTTACTACTTGACATTATTATACTAGCTACTCTGTGTTGCACTGAAACTTTGACGGATATACAATAAAGGTGTTGGAAATCTATTTCCTTTTCCCTGAGTGCCATAAAGACTAGAGATGGGCGAACTTCCGAAAGTTCGGTCCGTTTTCAAACTTTCGAACTATATGGAAAGTCAATGGGAGTCAAATAGTTTGAAAAGTTCGAATGAAATACAATTTAAAATATCAATGGAAACTTAATGTAAATGGTTCTGGGTCCTGGGAAATGGTCTGGGGAACACGTTTGAATATCCAGAACTTTCAAAAAAAAATCCGAAAGTCTGAGAAATCCGGGATAATTCGAGAAGTCTGGGTCCATTTGAACTCGATAAGTTCGACTCGAACTCGAGTTCAAATTCTAGTCCATCTCTAGTGAAGACTCAAAAACGTTTTGGTACTGCCACATGCACCAAAAAACTCATATTAAACCCACACCGATCTTTTGTACTAGTGATGAGCCACGTTTCAACGTGAACCCTGTTTTGGGTCAAAATAACTGGTTCTGCCACCAAAATTGAAATGTCACTAAATGTTACTTTGTACGTTGGCACAAATGGGAGAACCTGAGTATAAGGCAGGTTTAAGCAATAAAGTATCTTCTTAAAAATGCTATACATATGTATTTCTATACAGTAACTATAACCCACTGTGATAAGGGTTAAATGTTTTTGCTTAAAACTGAATGGTACAATTGGTTTATTAATACTTCTGTCATGTGTGATGTGTAACAAATGGCAAAAGATACTTAAAAAGAAACTTTCCATCAGTGTAAATTTACAGTAACATAGCAGCTGTGGCCCTGAAAAAGCTTTAGTCGTATTGCTGCTGCTTGTGGGAAAGTTTTCAATCCCCTGTGCTGAGAACTGCACCTGTGTCTGTTTGTGTACTTGCACTGTGTTTTCACTCATGTGGTAACACATTTACATTCATTCCTTGCAGATTGTAAGCATGCTATATAAGACTTAAGCTCTTGCCAAGCATTTTAAAATAGAAACAAAAATAGTTATTAATAAATATTTGTTTGGTATACCTATTTTGCTTATTACCAAAAAAAAAAAAATGCACAAAGTGACACAGTCAAGATTAAGCTTTAACTGCAAACATTACTACATCTCCCCCCTAAATATTGAATTATTCCCTTAATGTTTCTGATAGGCCACTGGTCTTTCTGGTGAGACCCAACACTCTTATATAACACTATTTAAAGGTGGACTGCTGGGTAGCATAGCAAGTATAATAATGTGCATGAACATTTGGGCACTGGGGGCACTGTTAAATATTCCATTTGACTCAAAGGGACATGTTTCTAAAGACACAGAATGACTATTTCACGATACCACGTCTTTAGCAATTGCGATAAAGAGATGGCTGAACTTTCTAAAGATCACTTTGTTTTCGAACTTTCAAACAGTAAAGTTTCGGAAGTTCGAAAACGGACCAAATAGTTCAAAATGTTTGGATTAAATACGGTTAAAATAGCAATGGTAACTTACTGTACGTGGCTCTGGGACCTGGGAAATGGTCTGGGGAACACGTACAAATATCCAGAAATTTTTAAATGTTAACTTTCCCAACAATCGAGCTATTTTCAAGCTTCCACATTAAAGCTAAAGCTGAGGTTTATTGCTAAATTCAAGTGTTACAGAATTGGAACAGCACTTTTACAAGAAAGTACAGTAAATATAATTTACAAATAGGAAATACTGTATTTTCTTTGAACAGTACTTTTAATGAATTAGTTAGTTAATTAGCAAACTTAAGTGTTTTTGTTATTCATACAAATATATCTACAGGGGGAAATAAAGTTCTTGTTTAAGAGATTTTTTGGCAAGCACATAAAACAAATGAAATTTATGTGCACAAGACTCCTTAACAATTAATGATTGTTTACAAAAGGCTGTAACTATTTTTTGGGGTCTGGGTTATTAAGGCTCTTTGCTAGACATCTTAATTTGCAGTTAAGCCATAGGTTAAGAAGTGGCAAAATATCTCAGCCCCCTAACGTCAAACCAGATAAAAGAAGTTCATTTTTCACAGTTCACTTGATCCCATTTGTCTTAAAACCTAATGTTTTCAAGAGGTCAGGCTAATGCATTTGAGATGTGAGGAAAGTGAATTTCAGTTTGTAAAAGAAGTGTTTTTTCAGGACACGCATGCCATTAGAAGTTTTCTGGTGAGAAGAAAATGTAGCCAGTTCTGAAAGTAACTTTAGCTGACATAATTTAATGAAATGCTATTTAAAATTATGATCATGCATCTTACAGGGGTAGACCAAAACCTGCCTTAAGGCAGTTTTCACTAATTTTAATGTCTAGATCTCTGGCTCATGTGACAGGTGGAGGCCCCAATCTAGGGGGGAAAAAAACCTTATTGTTCCCAGGGGATTCCAGAAACCCTGAAATCAACCTGATCCCAATGTTTTTTAACTCCTTCCTGTTTGATATATACTGTAACAAGTCTTGGCCTTTCAGTGCCAGAAGAGTTTTACCATTAACCCTTCAGTGCCTGCAGTCTTTCTTATTAATATTTTCCAGAGTATTGTCATTAATAATTCAGTGGCAGCACTTTCCAAGGGTATTCCTATTAACACTTTTAGTGCCAGCAGAGTATTACCTTTACCCCTTTCAGCTGCCAGCATCGGCATGATATACAGGATGTTCCTTTCCATGTTGCCTCCATTGAATTGTTCACTCCTCACCTACTTTAAGTTCAAATTGGAGAGTTGGGTGGAAGGAAGAAAGAGGCAGGGATAGTCATCTCGTAGCTTCTAGTCACAAGGGCCACTGTTAAAAAGTTTGCAGCAGCTTGTACTTGCCATTTTAGAACTGCTCTCCTCAGTTCTTTTAGCTCAGCCCCTCCTCCCCCCTCCTTCCTTCACCTTCAGTTCATTTGAAACATTGTGCTGAGTTCAGGTTCTCTACTTACCACAATGTTGCAAATTAAGCAGCTGAACAAGGAGAGCAGATCTAAGATAGCAACTAAAAACTGCTAGGGAGAACACTGGGTGCCCTGGTTTGCACTGGGTGCTCAAGTTCTTTGGCTAAGTTGCCTATATCTAGAAATGGCCCTGTTGATAGATACTCTAATGGTATGTGATCAGGAAACACAGACAGCAAGAATGACTGCCTGTGGAATTTTTGGTTGTGGTTGTTGCTGTGGCTTGATAAAAAGATGTCTTATGTTGCTACGGTTATGCACCTGGAACTTATGCATGGAACTTTGGGTCACTACTTCTTCCCTTTTTCTTGGTGTTAAAATTTCATTTTTTTTTTACTGTGTACACCATTTACCCAAGCTGCATTTGTACAATACAATAGTAAAGGCTGGCCTGGCAGTACCCATGTTTACATTTCTAGGCCTTGTGATTGTGTTCAGGAAATCTAGCAAGATTAAAAATGAATGTGTACATAAAAAAATGATTACCCCGAATGGATAGCAGTTAATAAGCTTTGCATAAAAATTGTAAAGATAAGCATACGTGGATTGACTATAGCCCAATGTTCCAACAGATACTGGTCTGAAGTTATTTATTGTTACAATATAGCTCGCATGATCAAACCACAAGTAAAGCTCTGTACACACATCAAGCAAATATTTATTTCCAATTAGTTTAAAACATGTTGAGCAGGCTTAAAGAAGTTGGGGTAAACGTACCCCCAACAAACTATATATTCTTGGAATCTACACACCTTTAGCTACGTAACCACCATCAATGTTGTGGGCGCAATTCTTTGTAGAAACTCGCACTTTTAGAAACGCCTTAGACTATACACTGACCCCAACTTCTTTCATCTTGATCATCAAATTTCTTAAAAACATCTAAACCATGGTGCAGCACGGTGGCACAGTGTTTAGCAACGGCGCCCTGCAACGCTGAAGTTGTGAGTTCTAATCCACTGCTGGGCACAACTGCATAGTCAACCTGATAGGTTGCAAGTGTTTATGTGCTTAGATTGTAAGCTCCTTGGGGAAAGACCTAAAGTGTAATTTTAAAGAGCAACCAAAAATTCTAGCATTACATATAGACTAGCCACATCATTTTTTATTTCTACCATCAATTTTGTGAGCCCAGTTTTTCATAAAAACATGCAGATTTTTTGGAAAAAAATCACAGTGGCTCAGTGGTTAGCACTGCTGCCTTGCAGCCCTGAAGTATATGGTTAGGTAAGCAAAAGAACTGCTGTTTCTGCTGCACCACTAGTATATCGGACACCAGGCGTGGTTAGTTAAAAGCAATTTACACATGCACTCATGGGACCGATTTACGACGCATGAAAGGAAGATGAACAGCTGTTTTTTCCAACTATCATTTGGTATATGGATGTTCATTTGGGCTTCCTTGATGATTCACCCGACTGAACTGCCATACAGCCAGAATAAGAACCCATGCACCAAAAAATAATGGGCTAAAATGGCTTGCGTTGGGTTCGCCCCGGCGATCACACGTGTGTACAGAGTCATGGGTTTTTGGGTGGATAATACTGGGTACAACAACTGATTGAACAAGATTTTGGAACTTTAATAGGTTCCATGGAATGACATGTACCATCATGCACAATCTTGCATCTATCTGTTTTTTGGGATTTTAGAAGTAAAAACAATGTCAATTCAGGCCTTTCTACAGAGTTGATTTGTAAACAAACCAACAGAATTATTGTTGTAAGTGCTTGTTACAAGTGATTTCACTCATCATTTGTGAAGGAATCTATTTTAGTGTCACAATTTGCAAGAGTGAATATAATTTTATATATAAATATATATAGAAGTTAAATTTTGGTGTATGTAAAAGAAGTTGATTGAATGGTAGGATTACCCTAGTGATGAGCTATGGCATTGGTGCCAATGCCAATGAGATGGTACGAGCCTGAGTGGTACGCAGACATTAGCATGGAAAGGGCTTATCCTGACATAGAGAGACTTAAACGAAAGATATACAATAGGGAGCCAGTTCACTAGTTCCCTGTGTAAACCAGAGAATACTAAAGGGTAATTCTTTATGGTTAAGGTCCTGGGACCTAGGGCCAAGGGAATGTTCCTCTGTCTGCATTGCATACAATGCACTTTTGTGTGCAACGGTAATTTATTTAAAACACCATGGTACACAGATAAGTTGTGTACATCATAGCTTTCAAATATTATTCCACCTGTATTTCATGCAGTATTTGGTCAAATATAAAGTTTCCAGTCTCAAAACATTTTGTGGAAATGGGAGGCAAAGATACAGATTTAAAATACATGGTGCAGGAAGGGGTGGTTACCCTCCTTAGAGGGGAGAGAACACATCCAGAAACTTTGTCAATGCAAAGTATGGTGGATCCATATATTGAATACATTAAAGTCACATGGATTAAATAGGGATTTTGGTTTTATACTTATTTTAAAAGTTCATTCTCCCTGCAAGAATGTTAGTGTGATATGGTATAAATGGTTTACTTATCTACAATATCTTTAGTGCTTGTTTTAGGCCTACTGCTGGCCAATCGTGAATCTGGAAATCATGATGATGTCGCTTACTTGAGATGTGGTAAAAAAGCAGGTGGAGTTGAAATTCTGTTCTACTGCTTGATAAAGGAGAATATTCCCTGTATTCACTGCCACAGCAGTCCAAAGACTGATTAACCGATTCATAATCTGTAAGGCTATGTTCACACTATGTAGCGTGCCTTTAAACTGTTACGTGCAGAGGCTACTTGAGTATCGTAAGAGCCATTCGTGTAGCCACCAGTGGCTGTGTTGCAAAAAAGAAATTGAAACCTGAGTGCTGTATTGACTTTTATATAGAGTGAAGTGAATAGCTATACTTCAGCTACACTTTACACCTGGATGTTTTGATGGATTAGGTCAGTGATGCCCATCCCATGTGGCCCATTCAGATGTGGCCCTCAAGACCCAATGGTTGGGCATAGCTATTCTGTGGGTGTGTTATGGGCATATTGTGGTGTGTTCTGGGCTGATCAGGGGAAGGCTCAAGCTAGTGGCACAGTGTGTAGCACCAGAGTACTGCTATTGAGGCCACCAGCCTGGCCCTGGTTGGGCACCCCTGGATTAGGTGGAGGGCTCTGCAGATCTACATATGAAAATATACACTCCATGGCCACTTTATTAGTTACACCTTGCTAGTACCATGCTGGACCCCTTATTGCCTTTTGATCTTGTATCTTATTGTTCACTTAATAAATTGTGAAAACACATCTGAAGTGTGCTCCTCCATCTCTTGTTTGACTTGTTGGTAAATAAATAATAGAGCTGTTATATATAAAGCTTGTACATATGTAGAAACTTTATATTTTTCTAGAAACATGATGGAAACAAACAAACAAAAGAAAACAATAAACTCAGGCAGTAGACTATGTTGTATTGTTTCATATGTAAACTAGGGGATTTAAACATGTGACTTCTTGGGCTGTGTGCTACTTAAAACATGGTACTTACATGGTCATGCAGTATGGCAGAATATAGTATTCCACGCTATTGGAAAAATTAGTGTACAATCTACACAACCACCTCATTTTACATGCCTGCGCCACTGTAGAAAACGCACCTTATGCATAGTAACGCAAAACTTATCACATACGGTATAGGACGAAAAAAAAATCTTGCTCGGTGGTGCTTACATGATTACATGTAACTGCTGCAAAGCAATAAGGTTAGAATTACATTGCTCACTAGGAAACTTACATTCTGAAGTTCCCATAACATTCTGACAATCACCTGTCACTTGATTGGTATTTAACGACAAAATAATTGGACAAGGATTCTACACTGCAGAAATTCTGGGAATTAAAAACCCCTGTCTTTTTAGATATTAGTGTTCCAATGCTTATAATGAACATAGCCCAGTTAGCTGTCTAACGTGCAATTGTGCGAAGTAATTATATGTGTCATATTTTATAATGGGAGGTGCAGTGGTATAAATCCTTATAAAAATCACTTAGCTATGTCACTGATGACTCATTTCTTATATCCCACTGCCTCTTCCATTCCAGGGTTCATACCTGAACAATGACTCAATGCATTTTCACTAACAGAACCTGCTGGAGCTGCTTCCTGTCACTTCATAACCAATGTCTCTCTCCTCCTCCACAAAGATTTCTTTAACTGGATAGCTGCTACTGGTTTAGAGTAGGTAGCTTGGTAGGTTTAAATTTAGGTGGGAATAGGGACTTACATATTATAAGAAATAATACACCCCATAACATTATAATATAAGGATATTACCACACCTCTGAGTTCCCTGACCATTTAGAAGCACAAGAGCACATTATCCCTTATATTAAGTACATTCTGTAATGCCATGAACATAATTATTGGCCTGGAAATAAATATTTTAATTTTATTTCAGAATATTTGAAAATGTGTTGAGTAAAAGCTTTCACTCAGCAAAGTAATTATATAAGGTTGTGGAGCATTTGAATGGTAAATCAGTACAAAATATTTTGGCCCTTTAAGAGGCAAAATAGCTCTATAATGCTTATATAAAGTATTGTGCTTTGTGCATTGTGTGATAGCTGACTGATTAAGTAAGACAATCAAAGAATACCCTTAGGCAGTCTGCATCCAGTGAATATTCATGTAGCCTCCAACACATATTTCTATTTTTTACCATTTAACACAACACTGTGTTTTATTCTGTTTTAACAATGTGTTAGTAACTGTGCACTGAAAACAAATATTGTGTTTAGTCCATGTCTATCCTTTTATTTCCTTAAAATGTGTCCAAGGTCATATCAGATTCTGAATTTGATCAGCGTTGTGGATGGAAACTCATTTATTCAGCATGAACTGAAATATTCCTGATATTATTTGTTTACTCACTGGTTACTAGAATTTTGCCTAGTTTGCTATGTAAAGTTTTTAAAGCTTGTGGTTGGATTGAGCATCTCTTGGGTGTATGTTGTATAGCTGACATTGATGTCTGGACCATCTGACACAGTTAAACATTTAGTACATTGGTTTTATGCTATGTTATTTGCTTTTATGTCTGTGATCAGATGGAAGTGTTTTACAGAAGTGTTTTACAGGGGAATGCAATACGCACAAGCCAGGCTACTTACCAGGCCTGCAATGCAAATCCCTTTGCAATCCCTTTGCAAGATTTACTGCACTGTGGGATCGGAATCAGGTAAGGTGCGTCATCTTACACGTCCATCAACTATACATAAGTTCTAAGGTGTGACGCACTATTTCTGGAGAGTTTCAAGAACCTCATAAAGTTAGTTTAAGACCCAGATAAACCTGATAAGACATCGGGTAGCTTAGGTTTTACACTGATTTAGCCACTTAACTGCCTTATTGCAATGCCCCCTGTGTGTTCTCAGTAAATCTTAGTTTTCATGTAGTGTATGCTGTCAATGTGATATGGTTCCTAATGGATTCTTTGATGTGTTAAGCTTAATACCTTAACAAATCACATGGACCTTAAGACTACTTAGGACATGATCTAGCAGCAAAACTCATAGACAAGCTACTGGTTGAATAAACAAATTGGCACCCTGCTGTCTTAAATGACAGACATTTCTCTTGATATTCATTAAGTTGTCTTTTAAGTACCAGGAGTTAGAAAAACCCACAACGCACAAGTGATATATTTGATGTAATGCTGATGAAATTAGAACCCCTGCAGCTGTGACTGTGCAAATGTATCAAGATACATGTGCACAAATACCTATGTACTGTACTTTGTGAATTAAGAAAGTGCAATACAGATAGATAGTGTCGTTACAACAAAATGATAGAGGTAACACTTCAGGCAACAAGCAGGATAACTGCAACTGGCAATTTTATTTTACATGTGCAGACACAACATGTTTCAAGCCACACTGGGCCCTTTCTCAAGTGCAAAGCTGTTGCTGCTCTCAGTAATGCTGTTGCTGCTCTCAGTAAAGGGGTTGCAGCTCTCAGTAAAGGGGTTGCAGCTAACAGTAAAGCTGCTCCTGCTCTCAGTAAAGATATTGCTTCTCTCAGTAAAGCTGCTCCTGCTCTCAGTAAAGCTATTGTTGCTCTCAGTAAAGCTGCTCCTGCTCTCAGTAAAGCTATTGCTTCTGTCAGTAAAGGAATTGCAGCTCTCACTAAAGCTGTTGTTGCTCTCAGTAAAGCTGTTGCTGCTCTCAGTAAAGCTGTTGCTGCTCGCAACCTGTGCTCTCTCAGTAAAGCTTTTGCCAGCTTCAGTAAAGCTGTTTGGCTGCGCTCTAAAGCTGTTGCGGCTCTCAGTAAAGCTGTTGCGGCTCTCAGTAAAGTGGTTGCGGCTCTCAGTAAAGGAATTGCAGCTCTTCGTAAAGCTGTTGCTGCTCTCAGTAAAGCTGTTGTAGCTTTCAGTAAAGCTGTTGCAGCTCTCAGTAAAGTGGTTGCGGCTCAGTAATGTGGTTGCAGCTCTCAGTAAAGGAATTGCAGCTCTCAGTAAAGCTGTTGCTGCTCTCAGTAAAGCTGTTGCTGCTCTCAGTATAGCTATTGCTGCTCTCAGTAAAGCTGTTGCTGCTCTCTGTATAGCTTCTGCGGCTCTCAGTAAAGCTGTTGCTGCTCTCTGTATAGCTTCTGCGGCTCTCAGTATAGTGGTTGTGGCCCTTGCTAAAGCTGTTGCTGCTCTCTGTATAGCTTCTGCGGCTCTCAGTATAGTGGTTGTGGCCCTTGCTAAATCAGCTTTTGATCTCAATAGTTTAAGACCAGCCTTGTAGCTGGTGTTAAATTTTCAAAAGCAAGACAGCTTGATTTCATTATTTAATAGGGCTGCAGCAGTTTGATTATTAAATATATTAGTGTGCCTGAAAGACAAGAATTTAGCCCAGCATTTCTGGCTAAATACGCCTAATTGTGTTTTTTAATGTGATGCCGGTACTGTATGGATAAGTGGGACTCATACATGTCAAAGGTTTCACATACTAAACAGAAATGAGAGCAACATCCAAAATAAACAATGGGATGATCTTAAAATGTTAATTTTAATTCCCCTAGTAAGTTTTGCACAGTGAAACTATTTGAAAAAAACATATGTTGATAAAAAAATTGCCAAAACTTGCCATGCTTGTGAAGGTTCTCATTCATCCAGGTCATGGTATATCTGTTGTTATCAGTTAGATCATTGGTCAAGCGCAGAGAGCTACCTTGTGGGCCTCTGGGTAATCTTCCTTTTGAGGGTAATCCCCATCTTTTGATTGTGCACGGCGTATGTGACCACTGATGCAATGACGTCACGTACGCGCTGTGTAATACATCATGTATGTTGTCGCACAATTTGGTGCAGTGTTGCGTGGGAGGCCTTTTCCTAGGGAGGATCAGAGGGGAGGAAAGGAGCACACCTACAAAATACAAGGTACAAGTAAAAATTAAACAGGGTGTACATCTATTGAACCTGACAGCCTCAAGGGGAATTTATGCTTAGCTCAGGTTAAGTAAACTCTAATTAAATAAACTCTACTTTACCTGGCCTAAGCATAAATTCCCCTTCCTGTGTTTAGACATGCAGTATGGTCAGTAGTAATAGAATATAGGGGATCACCTTACTTGGCTTTTAAAGACCATTTATTCTACTTCTGTATACACAGCCCATGTCTGCTGGTCTTTTTAACACCAAGCAAGGTGATTTCCTTTATTCTATTACCCAGCAGTAACAACTTACTGGTGATCTTTCCTTCCTGCAAGTTGGAAGGAAAGTTTTGTTAGTCATTCAACTGGCTTTCTCAATTTCAGAAAGCCTGTTGTATGACTAGCAAAACATCTTCAAGAATTAACCTTCCAGCCAGTTGATCTAACTGAATACAACAGATATGCCAAAAGTTATGTAATATTAACTTTTTATAAAATGTATTGCAAGATCTTGCATCCTGGAACGAGACTGATGATTGCTTATTGTTGCTGGCACCCGATTAATCACCTCTGTTGGTATAAGCAGCAGTAAAGATAAAAAAAAATTTTTAAAAATCTTTAGTTTGGCACCTACCTTTTTAATTCTGTTTCTGGCTCTCTAGTGGAAAGATTGGGTACTTTAGGGAAGACTAATACAATAAAAACACAGTACATTAAAATGAATGTTTATTTCTTTTCTGATTTATTCGTTTTGTTTCAGCTCTACTGTATGTTTCACATTACTGCATACTCAAAATACACACAAGATCAAAGAAAAAAGTCAGCTTTGGGAAAATGAAAATCTCAATGCCAACTGTAAAACTCATATGCTCTTGACCCTATGATCTCTATGAGTAGTCTTTGTGAGTTTCTTTTGGAAGTATTCAAACCCTTAGCTGCAGTAGCATCATATTGGAAAGAATTTTTATTCTTTTTAGTTCCAGCTTTTTTTGAACAAATCAAACAATGCTGTCATTTCAATTGAATAAAGTTTCAAAAGAAATTGGAGCATTAAAGTGAATTGAGAAAGTCAATACAATGAAATTAATGCTAACTTTTGCAAATAAGGAAATATGAAAAGAGACATTTAAAGGGACACTAAACCCCCCAAAATAACTCGTATTAAATTTACCTTTGAAGCTGAGATCACAGTTTCTTAAAAGCTGCACCGCCAAACCACATGGGCATGCACTCCATGGTGAATCAGGCTTTAAAAACTGTGATCTTGGCTTCTAAGGTAACAGGAGTTAGGAGCAAGAATTTGTTTTAAAAGGAGTAGTTTTGGGGGGATTTACGGGGTTATTCAATAAAAGTTCTTATCGTTTAAAATGGTGCTAATTTTGCCCCAACCAATCAGATATTATTTAACATTTGAAAGCTAACATCTGATTGGTTGGGGCAAAATTAGCACCATTTTAAACAATAAGAACTTGTTAGTGTCTTTTTAACTATTTTGTGGAGATCTTTTGAATTTTTAAAACAAGTTTCAAATTCTGCTAAATCTGCAAATTTCCAAAACCCGCAGTTCTGCCTCAAAAGCATTTTCAGTTTAAAATTGTGACTTATCACTAGAAACTACAGAAAACCCTCCTCCATTCAGTTTCATATTTACTCAACCATCCCTTAAGCTCAAGGAAATTAAAGCATTCATACTCTCTCAACCTAGAGAGAGGGGCAGTAACTGCAGTGCTCTCTGTAATATAAGTTTTACTTTGCATCTTTGATTAGGGATCATATAGAAAGCAATTTTTTTTTAAATCAGCAGTTTCCGATGTGTAATCAGGAAATTATGTTTTAGGGTGGAAATCTCCCTTAAAAAGTTTTAGATTAAGGTTATTGTATTTACTATGAAAACACAGCATTCCTTTTCATGCCATTTGAACTATAAGCAAATGCCATGCAGATATAAACCTATTAAAGTTAGCAATGACATTTGTATGCAGAAAATATCTTGGCAGGGTACAGTATGTGGCAAACATTTACACTCAATACTAACAAAAGCAAAAATGTAATGGGCAGGGCTGTATTTATTCTTAGCTCTGCTGTTTTCTTAGCTCGCTTTAATTGAGAGAGATATGTATAGAAAAAAGGCATCAATCCTTATAGTAGTGTATCCGTGTGTATTTTTATTTCTGTTATCAACATCCTGATGATTGGAGGAGAGTTATCTACAATCAGGTGATAATCGTGGTGATATATGGACTCCTCATAGCTTTTACCCAAACCTGGTTTGTTTTTGGGGTTGATCTACTGTCCAAGTTTACTCTGCAGAACTACAGTACTAATTAAATTTTGCACCAAATTGCATACATATTAATTGTCAAATCCAGGTTTTGGTGTCAAAATGGTTTTGAAGCATCAGTTTAGTTTCAACCATCAAAATTCTGCATCAGCAATTTGCTCTGCAAAATCTCCAAAGGAATGAAAACTGTCTGGTTCGGGCATCCCTACTTATAAGAATATACAGTATATTTGTAAGACCCTTGTTTCTAATGATGAGCCCTAAACCAAGACATATACTCAGCTAGATCTGTATGGGAGTTTAATGTTTTAATTGTGAAGAGGTGGATTTTACGGTTTTAGAACACGAGCCTGCAGAGGTTTGAGTCTTCCCTCTAGTGGGCTGATTCAGAACAGCAACCACCCCTATTTTAGATGATGTTTGCTAAATGTTGTTATCCATTCCTTAGCTACTTGTCAAAGACATGAATAATCCAATTGCTTCATTTTCAGCAAAGAAAATAGCCAACCAAATATCATTAATACATTAATAGATTTATTTCTGCAAGTGCAGAGGTCCCTGTTCGCTGCAAGGCATCAGTGCTTGCCACTCAGCCGCCGTGCTGCGCAAGATACTATGATACAATAATAACAATACTAAGAACAATACTATGATAAAATAATAATAATACTAAGATAGATTAATAGCAATACTAGGAATAATACTAAGATAAAATTATAATACAATTAAGATGAATTAATACTAAGATAGAACATTAATATTAATACTAAGATAGAATAATAGTACTAAGATAGCATAATAATAATTATGCAAAGATAGAATAATATACTAACAGGGTTATTCAATAAAAGTTCTTATCGTTAAAAATGGTGCTAATTTTGCCCCAACCAATCAGATGTTAGCTTTCAAATGCTAAATAAGATCTGATTGGTTGGGGCAAAATTAGCACCATTTTAAATGATAAGAACTTTTATTGAATCTCCCTATATGACTAATAATACTTAGATAGAAAATTACTACTACTAATAATAATACTTCTATCAACATATTAAATACTTGCCAGGTTTGAAATTAATATAGTATAAGTGCAGAAATTCAAATACGGTAAATAATTCTCACATCTTACTTGAATGTTTTATCACTGTTTTTCCATTCATTTATTTTTATTAATTCATTTTATAAATAAATATACCAAAGCCATTAATTATTAATTATTAATTAAAAACTAATTTTTTGCGACATACCGGTACTTAACTTTACCAAAGATGCTTATAACAAAGATAACTACCAGATCTCTTGCCACAGCTCTCTCTCCTCTTCTGCAGCTTCCAATTCCGACTGTTAGTTAAAGCCACGTTTCTGATGTCACAGCCAATGTCTGATGGCCATATGGGCGACGTTTTTGCTTTTTATTCCAGGCCTTTACCAAGCCTTACCATTCCAGTGGTTCTCAAACTTCTCAAACATCAACATTCTTGACAAAGATTTTATTTTTCTTGCACAGGTACACCTGTGTTATTAGTGTTGGAGTTAATGTTGTGATTATCCATACTTTATGCCCTTTACAGTGTATATTGTTTTAAAATGTAATAATAGTCAGTGTAATAATAAGTTATACGTCATTGACTGCATTTAAATGTTATCATAATATTTATTTTTGGAGCACAAGATAATAACAAAATGCAGTACTGGTGAAAATATTTCCTCATCCATATTTGTGAGACACACCTATGGCTTTCGTAATGCACACCGTGTACCCTGGCACATCCTTTGAGAATCCCTTTACCATTAAAAAAAATCTGCTTGCTGTGAAAGAGAAAAGGAAAGTAAAAGACATATCAGGTATTGCATGCAGCAACATTATGTCCTTTTTCCCCAGATAAAAATTCAACAGCTGCTTATGGCAAAATAACACGCATTGTATTAACTAGAGATTACATAGAGAATAGAAATCTTAACCTAGAGTTAATTCAAAACATGAAAGTCCATCATTCATCTTTCTTACCTAAGTCAGCTTTAGTATTAAAAGATATTAGTTCAATAACATATTTCCAATTGCATTTCACAAGATCATCAGCACTTAGGGCTTCCAAGATTCCTTCAAAGTATAATTCCCAAATGTTACTAGCACATGCTTATTGTTATCTGCCTTAATCTATTTTATAATATGTGAGAAAGTTCTGTTAAAATGTACTACTGGGAAATGCTTGTGAAGGTTCTCATTCATCCAGGTCATGGTATATCTGTTGTATTCAATTAGATCAACTGGACTTTAGTTCTTGAAGACGTTACACTAATCATCTTGGTGGGTATACAGGTGAAGAGGGATGTCACATCATAGGACACCATAGTTTTTGTCTGCCATGAGCAGTTTGGATAACACCCCTTAGCCTCAATGCATCCATTGGCTATCATATGCTAATTGAGTATTTAATTGGCAACAGATTCTTGTAAAAGTCATTCTGATTTGAGAAAGACAGTCAGATGACTAGCGAAACGTCTTCAAGAACTAAACTTTAAGTCCAGTTGATCTAACCCTAAAAATACCAATAAGCTATTAAATCCCACTTCAGTAAATTGTATTAAATATAAGCCTGTTAAGAACTGGATGAAGTATCTGTGTGTATGTGCAGTGTCAGACCACACCTCCTGACCTCAGTCACATGCTTCCCTGCTTTATCTATCCTGTAAAAGGATTGGCTAGAGATTATTAGTGGGTGTGACCACAAAAGCCTAGAGAAACCAGAAGGGAGACCTATCGTGTCAAGCATGGGCTCTTTGGGAGAGAATCAAAACTTATAGAGTCCCTGGTCAAATCCTTAAAGTCTTACTTAAAGGATACAAAATTTTTTTACAAAAAATGAATAACATGGAATGGAAAGCTGACTTTTTATGGATAACCTTAGATGTTAAATCTTTGTATTCGATAATACAACATGAGTTGGGACTAATAGCTATACAGTATTTCCTTAAGTATCAGTCTAACTATTCTATACCTTTGCAGGAATTTATTATACAGTCTATCAACTTTCTGCTGCAGCATAATTAGTTTTATTTTGATGGCTCTTACTATCTCCAGAGATGTGGGACTGCCATGGGCGTGTCTTTTGCTCCCGCCTTTGCCAATCTCTTTATGGGATGGTTGGAACAGTCCCACATCTTTGGAGATAGTAATCCATTCAGACACAATATAATACAGTATGGAAGATTCATAGATGATCTCCTGATATGGAGGGGCTTGTTGGAGGATGCCACACAGTTTATTGAATATGTTAATCAAAGCAATGATACTTTACAGACAATATGCACGTGAGCACAGTACAGTTTCTGGATTTAACCCTATTTGAAAATGTTTTGTCAGGACTAGTAGAAACAAATGTATATGGGAAGGATATTTCCAGAAACATGTTGCTACGGGCAGAGAACTGTCAAAGCGACCCAAAGCATATCATCAGAGGAATCCCCTATGGACAATTTACAAGGACAAATCAAAATTGTTCTACTTAATCTAAATTTGAACAAGCAATTGAAAGTTGAAAGTAAGATTCCTTGAAAGGGGCTATAAAAGGGGCTTGGGGAACAAGGCATACAGAGAAATTAAGCAAAATGATAGACAAACAATGCTATTTAGTGAAAAGTTGCATAGAGAAATGCCCCTCTTTCTTTTATAACCCAATACAGTGCAGAGTTTGAGGATATTGGGCGAATAATTAACATAAACCTTTATATTTTCTAACGAGGCAATACCTCACATGAGATATTAAAAGGGGGAGTCCGGATGGTGGCTAGGAGAGGAAGAACTAAAGGGGATACAGTAGCCCCAAGTTTGTGTTGGGAGGATAGGAAAAGGAATAACAACAAAAATAAAACTTGGCTGTCCACTACCGGCACCCACAAATGTGGCACCACAAGGTGCAAAATTTGCGAAGTAATAATGGTGGGTAAAACTATAATATCTACCACCACAGGTAAAACGTACAAAATACGTGACTATATAAATTGCAATCTATAAATTGCAATATCTCTAAGGGTGATATGAAGTCACCAGTGGGTAGACATTTTACTGAATGTGGAGGGGAAGGTACACCCCGTTGTATAGTACAATGCAGGTATCCCACCCTTCCCGCATCTCACGGGAGTCTCCCTCATTCTGGGGTGGTCTCCTGCACACCCGCGAGTCCACCCCAGACTCCCTGACTTGAGAGGAGACTTGAGTCTCCTCCCAAGTCACGCCCCCTTTCATTGGTCATGCCCCTGGAATGCCCCAGGAACACCCCTAACCCCTCCCTAACCCCACCTCCCACCACCCCCAGAATGATGGCCCTGCCTCCACGTGATGTCTCACCCCACCCCCAAAATAGACTTAGGGGAGGGGATAAATTAGAAGCTCTAAATAAATGTGAAGCTCATTGGATACTCAAACTAGAGACCAAAATTCCAAATATTCTCAATTATAGATGGGATATATCTCTATTGGTTTAATTGTATTTATCAACAGTAGAACTCAGGTATTAATTGCTTCCTTATCCCTCTCTATACTGTTTATTAAATTATTTATTATACAAAATGGGATGGTTGAATTTGGCCACTCCAAGATTCAGAATTAGAAAAGGTTGGATACCTTATTACTCAATTTATAAAGAAAAGGTTACAATGTAAATGATCATCAATATCATAAGATTTTAGGAGGGGTATACTTTATATACTTTATAATCATTTATATACGATAACTAGAGTGTAACTTTATGAAAACATGTTCCAATTTGGGTACCAGGTTTTATTCATAATGAATGAGCTCCAATGAGAATGTTTATTAATATAATATCATATGACCCCAGGGGGAGTATGTTTTAGGATTACTCATATGATAATGTATGTATATTGTAACTCCACAAAAGCATGCTTTATGTGATATCAGATTATGGTATTTCAATTAATGGTACGTTTGTGGTAAACGAAGAGTTAATGCATTTATTAATAAAAGTTTGTTTTTAATTGGTCCTTTCCCCTTTAAAAGGGGGGGGGGGAATCCTGGGTAACAGGAAGTGTCCATGACTAAGGACCCAGCCCGAAACGAGTAGGACATATCTGTTAAACTGTTCCTGGCCATGGCGAGACCTTTTAAGAAGATGCAAATAAAGAAAATGTTTTTATCTAAAGTCTGATTGTGATTTTGTGAGGCAACCAATGGTGCAGCGGTAACCACTGTTTATTTTAAGCTTGGTGACCAACTATAACAAGGTTCTGCCATAGCTAAGGAATGAACATGTGCAGAACATAATAGTCGTTAACCAAACTGTGTGATTCTAGAATGTTGTGAAGTAAAGCACAAACCATATGTTATTTAGGTTAATTTTCTCAGGGCCCGTATCAAAATGAGAGGTAAGAGGTTCTGCCTTATACTGTAGCTCAGTGTTGTTCTGTGGCTTAATTTGTCCTTTAATTATTAATAATGTTTGTAGTGCATGCAACATTTTGCAGCCCACCAAACAGTGGTGTTGGGGTTTGACAAGGGTAGGAGTGGGTGGAGCAGGGGTGAAGTTTTGTAAAGAGCCCGTTCCTTTCTATAGTGCTACTAGTGCGGCCTGCAGTTTTAGGTATTGCTGGTAATGTGTTAGATAAAATTGTCTATTTTTAGTGTTTTAAAATATCCCATAATTTTATTATAATTAAAAATCCTAATCTTCCATTTGTTTTGCATAGTAATAAAAGTATTTTATTTTGTTTAGTTTTAATGCTTTTATTAGTGATTCATACTAACAGTTTTTTTTATTGCTTGTTGTTCGAGGATAGATGCGTTGTCTTTCATTATAAACAGTCTGACATTTTATAATGGACTCATTTGCCCTTCAAAGTGCACATTTTGTATCTTTATGACTGAGTAGCATTAAATATATATTAGCTGTGTGTGTGTGTGTGTGTGTGTGTGTGTGTGTGTGTGTGTGTGTGTGTGTTGTTGTGTGTGTGTGTTGTGTGTGTGTGTGTGTGTGTGTGTGTGTGTGTGTGTGTGTGTGTGTGTGTGTGTGTGTGTGTGTGTGTGTGTGTGTGTGTGTGTGTGTGTGTGTGTGTGTGTGTGTGTGTGTGTGTGTGTGTGTGTGGTGTGTGTGTGTCTCCTGACTGCCTGTACTCTTACTCCATTTAGTAGTATTTTACAATTTTAGTGCATATTTAAGTACAGAAATAGACAAAACACCTTCACTCATTTTGTTTGCCTTCAGATGACCTTCAGACATTCATAGCTTAATCTTTGCTAGTTTGATTTTTTTGACTGTTCCACTGAAGCACTTTCCTGTAAATGGAAAATTCTATTTTATATTACATTTTACTCTTTTAACCTTGTGATCTAAAATGGAAAAATAAATACACATTTCATTGAGTTTCAGTTTTATGGCAGTGTTTACATTGCATTAAAGGAATAGTTAACTTGAACACTTCGCAATCCACCGCACCAGAACTGACAGGTCCCCGCCACTTCCTGGTTCTAACCAACTATAGTGCGCATGCATGATAATTTGCGCTATAGTTGATTAGAACCAGGAAGCGGTTGGGAGTTTTAAGTGCTGCTGCGGTGGATCCCCCAAAAGTTAAGTTTCTGCTATTTTTGTTCCTGGCTCCTGAGATGTTGATTGAAAAATGGAAGGTAAGGCATATCTGTTGAATACCACTTTTTCTATATATTTAGTGGTTAAGGCAGACTTTCACTGATTTTTATTTATTGGCATTTATAAAAAGGGAAAATTTACCTTTTATGGCACTTTTGACATTTAACCACATTTTTGGACTCACAATGGGAGATGGTTTGGGGAACCAGTGGGTAAATGCCAGGAAAAAATTTTGTTTTTCAGCTGTCTTTAGGAGTCGTACAATCAGAATAAAACTTTGCCATTTCTAATAACCAAATGTATATAAGCATGCCCTGATCTTAAGGATACGTTCTGGTTTCGCTTGTGTATTTTTTCCACTTTTTAGCCCTATCAGCAACCTTTATGGTTTAAAGGGTTTTGCCACCCTAAAAAAACTTTTCATATGCTGTAGGGCACACTAGCCCACCCCCAACTGACAGGTTTGTTTAGTAAAAAAGCATCAGAACCATACTTACAGTGTCAGACTCTCACGCTTACCTACCCATCCTCGGGAATCTCCAGAGTCAGCTGCAGTATCTTCGGCGTCTGGCGTCCTCGTGAACACGCGCGTCCTCCTCTTCTCACACGGCGGCTTGGCTCTCTTCTCGTGCTTCACAGGCGCACACAGGCACCACTACTTATCTTCTCCGCTCCTGCAAACATTAGATTGGGCGGAGAAGATTCTATTAGTTCAAATCCACCAATCCTGCATCTGACTCTTGGTCTCCTTCTCCCCATTGGTTCCTCTGCTGTATTTAAACCTGTCATTGGCATTTACTCCTTGCCTGATATAGTTTTGGTTAGCCAAGCTAGTGGTCCCTGCTATTTATTCTAGTTGCCAAAGTCTAGTTCTAGTAGCCAAGTCTTGTTCTTTGTATTTTCATATTATCATTTTTTTTCTTGTATTCTTGTTCTGTTCTTGTCTTCCAGCTCCTGTGTTGCTCCGTTGGTGTTCCGGTTTTCTTGATTATACCTGGCCTCAGCGTCTATACCTTGTGCTCTAAGACCTGCGAGGCGCGACAAGTCTCCTGACAATCGGGGGCTTGTCTATAGGTAAAGACAGCGGCTGTAGATTGGGGTATAGGCGCTGAAGGTATACTTGGGGACTCTGGGCATCACATACAGTCCCTCAATCCCCTGATGCTCTGTTTCTGGCCCTCTGCTTGCCAAAACTTGCAAGTAGGGGACCAGACCGGCAGCCATGTCTGTGATTGGCCAATCACAGATGCAGCTGCCAGCAATGCAGAGAGCCAGGGAAACAAAGAACTGTAAGTACAGTTCTGCTTCTTTTTTAAACAAAGGGACTTGGCAGTTGGAGGTGGGCTAGCGTACCTTACACTATAAAAATGCTTTTATAGGTAGGGCACCAGGCAGCAAAGATAGATCCAGAGTGGGGGGGGGGTCCCTGTGTGTGCCAAAAGGATAAAGAAGCAGGGACCAGATGACTCACTGACTACTTTTCACTTTCGGGAACTTTTACAGGCACTACAGAAGAACCATTTGGAGCAAAGATGTAAGGTAAGGATTTTTTAACACTAAACAGAGGGGCCAGTAGTGGGTTCATTTTTAGTTTTGGGGGTGGACATGCCAAGTTTCAGAGTGAATTGACTGAGAGTCAATTACAGTCGTGGCTGCCGGTTTTTGATTTAACCAGGCACTCTGTATCGTAAGTAAGGACTTTTCTTAAAAAACAAACCATGCGTTTAGGGTTGGTAGGGGGGAAGCTACACTACAGCAAAAGGGTTTAATGCAAAACTAAACATACAGTACGATGGATCAGGATGGGAGGGGGGGTGTCCCACTGTACATGCCAGAGTACCTGCCAGAGGACAGAGAAAAGGCAGAAACCTTTTAACAGGAAGACAGCTCCTACTTTTCAGTTTTGTGGACTTTGGACAAGCACTGCAGGAGAACTAATTGGAGCAAGGTAAGGATTTTATAACACTATACGGTGGGGTCAGCATTGGGGTTACATTTTAGTTTTGGGGGTGGACATGCCCTTTAACATTACAAGGGTCACTAAAGAGTGATGGGACTTTATTCTGTATATTGCATAGTAATGGTGTGCATTCATTGATACAACCCACAAGCTTTTAATTTCTTCAGGCTTGTGTTAGTTAAGGTTATGAAATTGAAAGGAGAATGAAAGATAAAATATAACCAAGCCTAAATTGATTCTACATTCCAATTTATTATCTAGAAAGATGTTTGACTTTCCCCCGTTGAACAAACTACTGTGTAATACATTTATATAGCCTTCATTTTACTGGGCAGATTACATAGCAGACTCAAAAATGCATAAAACACTATAATAAAGCTCTGAACACATAGATGGTGCAGTAAAATGTAGCATGGAGTGGTGGCTTGCTTTATGCATTAAGCTGCAAGCAGTTTTCAATAGCCTTTTCTTATACACTGTTTGGTAGTTATATTGTATTTTAAAGAGCATGACCACCCTTAAAAAGAAATTGGTGACTTGTCAGTTATCTGTCCGCAACCCCAACTGCTATTTTTCCCATTTTATTACATGCATTTGTAGCTTGATATTTAATGATAAATTCTGATCCTTTCGCTCAAAAGAATCTTCCTCCTCCCTCTGCTCCTAAAAGCATTTTATATGCTTGGGCATTTGACATTTGAAAGCTCTGATTGGTTGTGGCAAAATTAGCACAATTTTTAATGATTAGAACTTTTATCGAATATTTCAATAGGTTAGAAATGCAGATAATAAAGTAATATATCAGTTAGATTTGGGGGCAGTTTTTTAAGGGTGAACATTCCCTTTAATTGTGCACATTAAAATTTAGATCTTAAGACATGCTCTGTGCATGTCAATTTGCATTTTCACTCTATATTGGAGTTTTTATTAATCAAATAGTAGATTCAGTGCATCATTTTATAGAATAGACAGAAAGACATAAAAAAAGATAGAAATTATTAGCTACTTCAGATTTAAAAGTATGTAGACAGATAATTAAAATTTCTCCTGATGTCACATGTATGCTTCAAATCACACAGTGTCAGTGACAGATACTGGGCAGTTTGCCAGAAGTTCTATTAAAGGGATAATACAGGCATATCTATTCCCGAGGCAGACTCTGTACATGAAACTTGTACCTCGAGTACTCAATTATCTGTATAAATGTTATAATTACAGTTTCCTTAGAGATTATTACTTACTGCTTCCATGTTAGGTTTAGAGACCTTTACTAATGGTTTGTATTGTGACTTGTTGGCCAATATTTAGTTGCTAATATTATTCTTTGTAATTATCTCAGTGTATTATTTCCACTATTAAGTTATTTAATATGCTTATGTTTGTTACAGTTGTCTTATGATCCTATTAATTTGTCAGCCCAGTGTTCAGTGTTTTGACAAGTAAGGGCAGTATATAATTGTTTAATGTGTTGAGTTTTCTCAGGGCATAATACATCTAATTCAAAATATAAACCCTGTGTTTGAACTCTCCTGCATGATATTTTAACAGCATACCACTCCTGATTGCGGCCACCCATGTAGGAGGAGACTTCCCTACCTCCATGGGAAAATTGGACTTTCCCTACAGTTGCCCTTTAAAATGCACAGACCCTGTTTTTGAGATGCTTTTACAACTTTTATTTCAATAGAATTACATATATGAGACCCAAACAGGGCAATATATATTGCAATCCTAACTTAATGTTTGCAGGACATTTATGCCACACATAAGCTGGTGTTTAAAACACTTGTGAAAGTTGCCTCTATTTTTTTTTTGTTGCAACCTAGCTTGCAAAGTTATGGCGTTTTATCTACTCCACTTGTATTAAATGTGTTGTATGAAAATCTTTTTGAAACTATGTGAGAGGCTGAGCATACAATGTCTGACCCAAATTGATGTGTATTTCTCAGAATATGTGTTATATTATGGAAAAATACAGACTGTTATCCTTATGTAAGTATGTTTATTAAACTTTAAATAAAAATATTGAACATTAAAGGGTGTTAACCTTTATTACATAGCTAAGAATGGCCTTTAATCAGGACCTCACTGCATCTCTTTGTAAATATAGTTTACCACAAATAATTTGTCTCATATGAAGCAGCTCTGTGGACTTTATTTTGAACAATATATTTTAATAATGAGCCACATTCAACCACACTTGTTTATGATGGCCATATGTTGGTCTAATATTTGAGCAAATCTGTGTTCGAATTGACAGAAACAATGGTTTCATCAAACATGGGTCCAGCCAACCAGCATTCACCAGGTGGTCCACTAGTTTTTTTATTTATATTTATTTCAACCTTTCAATCCCTTGAGTTTATAATTGATACTTACAGCTCTTCTGTGTATTTACATTCTCCTTCTGCTTTATTGTACAACAGACTTGACATATTGGACTAGTTGTTTAGCATATCTTCTTAATTTCCAATAACAACAATTAGACTATTTAGTAAATAGTGCTCCTCCTGATGTAAAATATAGGTATATTGAAAGTAATTGTGTTAACAATTGCTACCAGCCTTCTAATATCCTTATGTTTTAAAGTAGGGGGTGCATTTTTTTCTATAATTAATTAAAAGTTTCACAATCATGCAATAAACCATAAAAGAATATTTTCTTCATAGACTAGTCCTCTAGTTTACCACCACTTATCGTTCATCTTTGTTAAAGGATAAGTACACTGTAAAAAAAAGTTAGGTGTTATTGAAAGCAGCAGCTTTAACTAATCACCCCCCCCACACACACACACACACACACACTTTTTTCTTTGTAGGTCGCTCCTGAGCATACCTGTGGTGATGAAAAGTTTCTGACTTCTTCGATCTGCAGTCTTTTCTCCTTAGCTCTGCCCTTCGTGGCAGGCGTGCGTGTGCATGGAGCACACGGAAAGTGCTTTTTGGACCTGAAATCATGGAGAGAAGAACTAAGGAAAAGAGACTGCAGATCCAAGATATCAGGAACTTGTCACCACCACAGGTAGGCTCAGGAGGGACCTAGAAAAAAAAAGGGAGGGGGGATGACTAGTTAAAGCAGCTGCTTTCAATTACACCTAACTTGTTTTTACAGTGTACTTTTCCTTTAATACAAAATTACCCCTCATTTTATTAATGAAAAAACCATGTACCAGAGAGCTTATTATATGGCCCATTAATATATTTGTATTAAGTTATCATATCCCCATCGCTTAAATTGTTTAAAAGAATAGTTCACTGGAAAATTTCTGTGGAGCCAGGAATGAAGATGAAAGAATCAGTAACCCTCGAAAATAACCTTGAACGTTCGATAACCCTCAAAAATACGACCAGAAACTTCTTGTCAGTTTCCAATCGTATTTTCGAGGGTTATTGAATGTTCATGGTTATTTTTTTTTTTTTGGTTTTATTTTTGGTAACCCTCGAAAATAGTTTTCCAAAGTCACGAAATCCAAACGATCCGCCTGGTTTTGGACAAAATGTTTGGATTTCAGAACCAAGGGGTTCCATGTCGGATCGCAGTACGAGTCGGACACGGATCCCATCTCTAGTTCCGACTGCATTATGGTGCATGCATGATAATGCGCATTATAGTTAGATTGAACCAGGAAGCGGTCAGGAATTTCAGACAGGCCACAGATAATTGTGCTAAAAGTAGGTTTCTTTCATCTTCGATCCTGGCTCCACGGAGATTGATTGAAAAATGGGAGGTAAGACATAGCTACTTAACCTCCCACTCTTCAATCAATGCATTAAAGGAATAGTTCACTATTCCAGTGAACTATTAATTTAATCTGCTTGTATAGGCAAGCACCTCCATTCTCCATATTAATTTTGTTGCCCTTCTCTTTATTTTTTATTTCCAAGATGTCCCTTCTATATACAGGATTTCAAAACTACGCCACATATTTCAAATGAAGCCTTACTAGTGCTTTTTAAGATTGAGAATAATATTTTCCCCTGTATATGTATTGTAGGAACTGTAATATACTTTCTGGTTTTGAAGCTGAGTCCCCTGGTTTTTCCTTGTCTTGTGGATAATCATGCTCTCGTTAAACTTCCTTAACAAATAAAGTCACAGCCATTTCTGTTACAGACATGCCTCTGTTAGACACAGATCATACTAAACTCGCACAGAGTTCTCAAACACAGAACTGGAATTTCACAGTGTAGTGTGTTTGGTATTGCAAACATTGTACAATACTCTTGTTACCATTCCTCTCCAGCACGAAGGCAAAGGAAAGTGATTATATGGATTTGAACTTGCAACCTCATTAATTCAAGTAGTGCATTAGCCCATTAAGCCATCATATTAAGTAGGTGCTCTTAGATGCTCTTGCTTTTTAGGAACTGAATGGAAGCCAAATACTGTAAAATTAGCAGACTATTTAATATTGTTTCTGGTAGGCTGCTCTTTGTGCTGCTGGCTGGGAAATAAACTGTAGAGCAACAGCAGTCTTATTAGAGGCTTGCATATTGGCGTGGACACATTTGTATAGAAAATACTCTGTGAATAGAGACAGTGAATATTGGGAACAGGCGGCATGGCCAGTTAGTGCACATACTGTACATGGACAAAGACTTGTACTGGCAACAACACAATAGTTGAGGTTTGTACCGTGTTAGCCAGTAAGTAAGAGAAGAAAAGTAGAGATGTGATACCTTTTATTGGCTAACTAGATTTAAAAAAAAAAATAATTAAGCAAGGTTTCGGGAGTCCTAAGCCCCCTTCATCGGGCTGGATGTTACCATCAGGCTGGTAACATCCAGCCTGATGAAGGGGTCTTAGGACTCCCGAAAGCTTGCTTATTTTTTTTTTATTTAGCCAATAAAAGGTATCACAGCTCTACTTTTCTTTTCTGGCAACAACACGGAAGACTTATTTTTAGAAGAAAATCTAAAACAAGTTTAATTCTTCTTTTATAAACCTATAATTGGCATATACTTATGGTCTTATCTTGGTGCCGTAGATTTATATATATATATATTTTTTTTTTTAATTTTTTTTTTTTTTTTAATTTTGATATACAGGGGTACAAGATTTTCAGCATGAGAAGATAGTTTCAGTTTCATTCAATGGAAGTATTCACAGTCCCAGATTCCCTCACTCTTACCCACGAAATACAGTGCTGGTATGGAGGCTTGTAGCAAAGGAGGAACACTTACGGATACAACTCACATTTGATGAAAAGTTTGGACTGGAAGACCCAGAAAATGACATATGCAAGTAAGTGTTTTTCTTTATTTCAGAAAAATAATTGTTTATTTACTGTAAATAATATTTGCTGCATTCTTCTTTCCATTCAATGAAGTTTCAGTGATAATGGTAAATAAATGAAAGGGGGGGAATGAATGTGGGAAAAATGGAATTTATGGTTCACATTAGCTTTTACATCTGTTTTATGTCATCTAACTGGAGATCACAACAAGGCCATTAGAATTGTATTGCTCACTTAAGCTAGAAAATCAGTGTTCTCGTTTTGCCAGAAAATAATTACATCTCAGTTTCTGCCTAAACACATTTGATTTATTTGTGTTACATTTTATCTTTTTCCTTTTTTTCCTTGTTAATGTGTATCTAAACTATTCATCTATAATATTACTGCATCACTGCATTAAATAAAGCTTAAATTTTACTAGATAGGCCTGGGGTGAATATATTGGGCTTCGTTCTGCCAGCAGTTCCTTGGAACCTATTGAAATTCCAAAAATAATGTTCAAACCCTCTTAAAGTAAAATATTTAATGAGGATTTTAAACTTTTTGATCTCCGTTTTTTTTCGATTTTTCAATTTTCAATATTTAAATTTTTTTTTGTTGCCCCAGTTAAGAAGTAAGCATGTCAGCTTTTATTTGTTATCCAAGCTGTAAAATTCTATTTCTTTACCTCCCTGCCTTTAAATCAGTGAGGCACTCTCTGCTATCATAAATATTACCTGTTAACTACCAGGCTGTACATGTAGCCTAGGCCCAGTAGGCTTGTTTATGGATCTTACTAGACAATTACTGTCATTTGTGATGTAAAGTGCTTTACAGAGCCCCATTACATGATGGTATGTAAATGTCTAATCACAGATTAGCATGTTTTAGTCATGTTTATTTTTTTGTTTGGATACTGTATAATATATTAATATCCTATTCTTCTACAAGAAAGGGGGTTGGGGTTTAATGTATGTCCTCCTCCCCCCACCAATCCACTCACAGTTAAAATAGAGGTCCAAGTCTCAGATTTCAGGTTTTACAGCTCTAGTTATTTTTATTTGTGTCTAGCTATACGCAGTCTGTAGGCCCCAAAACATTTGATAAATACCTCCGGCCTATTTATTGGAATTTCCTGGCAAACATTCATAATTCTTGAGCCAAAGCACACAGTGATTTATCAAAGCCAAATATCTGGTGGTTGCAATTAATTATTTTACTTTGACACAAGCAGGCATTTGACTAGCTTGCTAGCACAAGTATCATTATTTTTAAAGCCAAGGCCTTGATAAACGTAACAATAACATTCTAAGATTCAGTGCTAGAATATAATGAAGTCACGAGATGTGGTTTTTCTAAAGCAGTATAACAATATATGCAAATTTATCAAAGAAGCATTCTATATCTTGTTAACATATAACAAACTACTGCTCTGTATATCTGTTGTATTCAGTTCAACTGGACTTAAAGTTTAGTTGTTGACAGTAAAAGCCATCCAACTAGCTTTCTCAATTCAGAATGACTTGTACAAGAATCTGTTGGCAATTATGTACCCTGGAAAATCCCAATTAGCATATCACAGCCAGGTATTAGGGACCTTATCAATGCAAGTCGTGATAGCATTGTGGCTAAGAGGTGTTAAAGGAATGCCCAGGGTAAGGAGTCAAAACAGCATTGTACAACAGCATTTATATGGACATACCTTTGAAGATTGTAATGTTAACATATTGGCAAATGTTCGACTGGTTCAGGGGAGGTGTTAAGGAGGCCATTTATGTGAAAATAAAGAAACCAAGCCTGAATAGAGGTGGGGGGTTCAACACCAACTGTCTGCCATGTACAGTGCTGTTTTGGCACCTTACCCTGGACATTCCTATAACACCTCTTAGCCACGATGCAATCACGCCTTGCATTCAGAAGGTCCTTAACACCTGGCTGTGATATGCTGATTTCCAGGGTACATAATGGCAAACAGATTCTTGTACAAGTCATTCTGAATTGAGAAATCCAGTCGGATGACTAGCGAAACGTCTTCAAGAACTAAACTTTAAGTCCAGTTGATCTAACTGAATACAACAGATATACCATGACCTGGATGAATGAGAACCTTCACAAGCATACTGCTCTGCATCTGAGTAAGTAATTTGATAGTGACTATGGAATTCAGAAAGAATAAAGGATAATGATGTTTGATAACTGCAAAGAAATTCTCTTTAGTAGGGAATAAACAGACTGTTTACTAGCAGCTGGTAAATGCACACTGACGTTGCAAATATCTATAGAGATCCCATAACATTTAGCAAACTCTATTTGCCATTGGCGTCTTAATCAACAAAACTATTGTTTTTTAATATAAAGACGAAAGAGTAATGTTCTGTATGGTAAATGGTAAACAAAACAAAATTCAGTAAGTAGCATCAAAGGTCAAGCAAGTGACTCAATGCATCAAAAATTAGAGTAAAATGTCCACTCCCATTATGTAAATTAAATACTATCCCTTTGCTAAACACATTTACTTTACATGTTGCTTTGTTTTTCAAGAGTAGGTTCAAAATAAAGTGAACTAAATGCTCTGTATATATGCTGTAACCTCTCATTCATCACCAGCATAGTTGCCAATGCACGCTGATTCCAAATTACATATTCAATGAATTCTAGAGCTGGCCTGGAAAATACCTGTATTTGACTCTAAACATGCTTAGCTTCCATTTTATCTTCCTTACACTAATCGATCCAGTCATCCAATCATCAAATCTTCCAAGTTCCTGCACTCCAGTTACTTCATAGGCTTTGTTTGAAATAGATTATCTACATTCTGTCCCAATTGTGAAGCACGTCTTCAACAGATGGAGTTAGGGAGTTGTTTTTCATTTTTATTTTATTTGTTCAGGAATTGGGTTGTATCTACAGAAGAAAAGAATCCAGAAGAATGGTCCTCCTGAAAAAATGGTGGTGCACTGATAGATTTTGGGGAAAAGTCTCCTAAAACATAATAACATTAATGCCTTTTACGAGTTATAACTTCAGGGGAGTTGTTGGTTGTAAACCTGGTCTATCTCCTACACATTGTAACATCTGACTTTTCAGTCTTAAAACTGTACATTTTTCTTAAATAAATTGATAATTAAATAAATACATGTGTTTTTATTTCCCTTAAGCCTTCTCCTAAGTTATATGATTTTTGGTCACTGGTTGTACTTTATATAGTACTAGACATTAAGCCCATTACAATAAAGGGCACTAGAAGCCCAGAGTGCCCCCTTAGTGTCCCAAGGCCATAGCCCCCCTCACCTCCATGTCCCAAGGCCAGAGTCCCCCCTCAGTGTCCCAAGGCCAGAGTCCCCTCCAAGTCCCCCTCCGAGCCCCTCTCTGTCCCAAGAAACCTGCGTAATCTGTGTAACTGCTGTGTTCTGCCTTGCTTGTTTCCTGTGTTTCTCCTTCTAGTGGAGTCAATAGAAGGAGTCAATAGGAACTGCAGAGACAATCTCACCATCTCCCTCTAGTGGTGAGTCCGTAGGAACTGCAGTGACACACACATGGTATCAAATAATTAGGGATTTTATATATAAAGATGGATGCCCAAAGCTTAATTTTGTATGGAGGCAGTCTACTCTTGCCTTTCTCTAACAAGACACAAAATGGTGCAAACATGATCATTCTTCAGAAACTCTGTATGTTTTTATACATGACAGAATTCTATGTACTGGACAAAAGAAAAAGAGCTACAGTTCACGTGTCAGTCCTTTAAGACTATCTACATCCTAAAAATGCTTTAGTTTTTTGTACACATTAAGTTTTGTACTCATTAAGGTGTAGCCATGAGTAAACCAGTAGCCATCCTGAAACAATATGCTCTAAAGTAGTGAACCTCTTTTTGCGGTTACGTTCATGTCAACAGCCAAGGAATTAGTGAGGAATGAGTATGTAATTTCCTTTTTCCAAACTTCCCACAATGTCAGCTCCAAAATGTGGCTTTTGCTCTAACCTCAAGAGCTTTTTTAGCATGGCAGCAGTGATAATTTACAGCTTATTATGGATGAGCCCTCCAAGTTATCAGTAGGTGTTTTGTAATCATCTTGGCTCATTAGCTGTAGAATGTATGGCAACTACAAATTGTCTCTATACAATAGGCCTTTATTAAAAAGAGCACACTCCTATATTTAAAATGGGTAGTATAAAGAGTGGTCTTTCCTGCTAGCATTGTGAGCTGTGACATCACCAGCACTTGGGCCCTGCATCCAAGTTTAAGGTTGGCGCATTTCCCCTGCTGGAACAGAGCATCATCAGCTGCATCATAAGCCATGCCACTGAACATTTGAATCATTTTTAAACTAGCCACAAGCCTAAAAAAATGTTTTTCTCTCTCTCCTTAAGGTGCCCATAGGTAGAGGAATGAAAAGAGAATGGTTGCAGCCTGACCAGCTTACCCTTTAAGCTATTGTTTTTTTAGGTCAATCCTTACTAGTGAACTTGATTAATTGTTTTTTGGCTTTTAAAATTGTAATATCAGGGGACTGTTAACCAGCTCATGTTATATACTATTAATTAAGAAAATGTCCCAGATTTACATAAATATCAAAAGCTAATTTCTCAACATTCTTTAGGGGAGCTTTTCATTCAGTAATATTACTTTGTATTTATTTTTATGTCTTAAATTTGCCCATTATGAGCGAAACAACTGATGAAAAGGGTACAGAAAAACATATATGAGATAACCGCCGTTCAGGCTATTAAGTATTTAAAAATTCAATATAACAACCAGGTATGAACAAAATACTTGTGACATGGTTAATTTTTTTATTATGACTTACTTTTATTTTATAGTATTATATAGTAGTATTATATAGTAGTATACACAGAAGTGAATATGCAAACAATTTAACATATTTTGTTTGTTTTTAAAAAAAAGCTGATAAACAAAAGACATGCTAAGTGTGAAATAACTACAATATTGTATACAAGGTATTGTTACAATTCCATATATCTATGTTATAATGTTTCCCTATATCAATACCGTTTTAACAAATATGAAGCACTGAATGTTAAGGTTAACAATGTCTATATGAAACTGCAAGAAAAAATTCAATATAACAATGTGGAACATACTTACCTTGTTTTTAATAAAGCATTGCATGTCAGCAGAACCATTTGTAAATTGTAAACCTTTATTTTAAATGTCACCAGAAAAAAAGATACACTCCTGCTTCCAAAAATTGGAATTTTGGTATGTCTACTTCAGTCACTCCATTTTGTTTCTTCTGAGGCTTCTCATTAATATATGTCAGTAAAAGTAGGAATGTTTTACCTGTGTATTACCTATGCAATGCGATTTAAAAGTGCACTGCATGTCTATGGGAATGTCCAATTTTAAAATATAATTGTGGCTCATCATCCATCAAAATAAAAGAATTTAATTAGGGAAATAAGGGCCCTATTTATAAAAGATCGGTATCGTTATCGTAAAATACAGATCGTTATCGTAAAATAATGACCGTTATTTACTGATAACAACCGTTATTTACCGAAAACGACCGGTATTTAACGATATCGCTAAATACCGATCTTTTATAAATAGGGCCCTAAATCTTTTATGCTAGTGTTACATGAGTGCGTAGAGTATTTTCATAAAACCTGTAATGCTATCTGATCTTTTAACATAGTTGTTTGATCAAATGTTTTATTTGTTAATGACCATAAAGTGCATGTTTTGGTTGGTTGGAAATATTGAAACTATAACTATCACTCACAGTTGAAGAGTTTTGTGTTAATTGAGGCGGTAATAAATTATTAAGTAACTATATTGAAAGCTGTCATGGTGGATTGATAAACGGACTTGAAGATGAAAAAGTAAACACTTATAGGAGAACTAAAGGCCAATATCAAATTAATCTACATTTATTTTATATTTCCTAACCAGCGGATAGCTTTAATTGTCACTTATCAAAAAGTGTCACTTGTCAGTGTTTAGTTTTAAGAGGCTATGGATAGGTAGCACAGTACACTGTAGAGAGAATGTTACTACAGACCTCACTAAGCAATGTCCTGGAAAAGCTAAAAACCTTTAAAACTAAAAGAAAATTCTCAATCCAAAACAATTTATTTAATTTGCAACTTACACCAAATGAACCCTTAATATTTCAATCAGTTTAAGAGCTGCAGAAACGATAATTGAACAGGTAGGAGAAAGACACAAATCTATTTCAGACTCCAGTCCTATTGAGTGATTTGTAGGTTATTTTATGTAGTAGGCAAAAAGATATAAAGAACTCAACAGTAGAGATGTCCGAACTTCGCAAAATCCGGTCCGCTCGAGGATCCGCAAATTTTCGAGAAAATTTGAAAATCCGCGAGCGGACCCGCTAAAATGGAAAATATTCTTAAAATTACGAGATTTTTCGTATTTTTGAAAATTTTCGAAAATACGAGTAATCCTGGTAATTTCGAAAATTTTAGAAAAACGGATTTACGAAAATAAAAGACATCCTCGTAATTTCTAAAATTTTCGAAAATAGGTATTCCCGAAAATATGCGAAATCTCGTTATTTTGAAAAATTTCGAAAATACAATAAATCCGTGGTTTCGGAAGTTCGGAAGGCGGAAAATCTGTAAAAATTCGCCGTTCGTGAACGGGATAAATCCGTGGTGGATCCGAGTTCGGATCCGCAAACCGGCCATCCCTACTCAACAGTAAGGGGTAGTACTGTGCAATTTGTATAGAAAAGATACTGCACAACCTGGGCACTAGCATGTGCCTCTAGTTAGTTTCCTGGTGGTGCTGGTCACTGGAACGTTCTGCCACGTCCTAGGTAAGATCAGTATAGAGAATGATGACCGCACACATCCAATAGTGCAAAGGGTCCTTAACCCATTTATTAAAAGTGAAACAACCAAACGGATAGTTTGTGCAAGCGCTGTCTATAAATACTTGCATGCCTTATATTTCCCTACAATTGATAAAGTAATTATGAAAGGCATATTTAAATACGTGTACGTGAGAACAAATTGTCATTGAAAAACATACTAAAAAGAACTGCAGAAAATGAAACTGAATGTGTAAGGGAAGAAAATTATAAATTGCAGCTCTAAAATATTGTCCAGTGTTTAAACGTTACAGTAAAGTACAGGGGTACATTTTATAAAACATAAAAAAGCATAAAAACAACGCTGAATCAGAAGTCAGAGCACCTTGACATAAAAGCAGTAATTTGTGTTTTACCTTTCATTTTGATATGTTTGCTGGGAAATGTACCTTACTAAAATAGGTTTCCCAGCATTCCAGTATGTGTGATATTGCAATGCTGAGAAGCCAATTTTAGTAAGGTACATTTCCTAGCAAACACATCAAAATAAGATGTAAAACACAGATTGTTCAATGACCTTTATATTTTTCCACATGCTTAGTCCTAAACTACTGCAGAAATATGCAACAGATGGTCATGTCCACTCTAGCCAATCCAAACAGATTATCCAAGGGAGCTAAGGTCAGGAGGTGTATCAGTCTATAGTTTTGTAGATCATGTCTCTATTATTAAACAATATGGTCACATATAGGTTTTCCTTTTCTTGTTTTATATATCTCATCCTTCCTAAAGGAGGAAAATAATCTTTTTAACAAGGCTGGGCAAATCCCAAGAGTCATGGCGCAGGTGATGTAAAACTTTAGACTGAAATTTAGACTGGCTACTAATGCCCAAAATATTTTGTCCATTCTTCCCCTAACTGATGTTACTATGACTGGCTTGAGAACACTACAGCACATATTTTCAATCCATAGAGACGATAGTCACCAAGCTTAATTTCCGTTTCAATTATTAATAGCGCACACCAGACTTATAACAGCAGAGTTCTGTTTTATTTACACGTGATGTTTCGGTGTCACATGACACCTTCTTCAGACATAATAAAGTGATAGAGTGCAAAAAAAGGTTTATATAGAGTGGAACAAAAAAAGCTTCATTTCCCACCATTCTTTTACGCTTATTATGCCCAGGAGAAATCAGTTGGAGATACCTGGCTTTTAGAGTTCACACGAGGTTCCTGTCACACTCATATGCCATTTATATCTTGTCCCTGAGAACATATAGTATCCTGTACTCTGCTGTTGAAGTCCGGTCGATAGCTTAGAACAAGCATGATGAAAAGTAGGGCTAAGTTTAACTGTGTAACAAAAATAAACCATCATGTGGGGTTTGGAAGTAACTCAATCTGCCTGCCCCATGGATTGTTTAAGGCAAGTGTCGAATTTTCACTGAACCATTACAAAACAAGCATGCAGTCATTTTCACATCTGCTTAGAAATAGAACAGTAGGTGTCAGCAAACATAACAGGAACTGACCAAATAATTCTGCCCACACAAAAGTGGTTTAATTTAATACTTTTAAAATTAATGTACTTTTTCAGAAATATTAATTTTGACACTCGTTTTAAAGGGCAAGTCCAGCCCCAAAATGAAAACTTACCTACAAGTAAATCACCACCCTAAACGGTAATAGTTTGAAATCTAAAATATATAAGTCTAACCTGAAATCCTGCACAATGTCCTGTTTCCCCTGTTTCTGCTTCCTGGTTCTTCCAGTTAGTAACGGTCAGTTATAGATTTGAAAGTTGACATCACAGCCAATGACTGAATGTTAATCCCCTGTCTGCCCCTTCTGAGCATGCCCAGGCTCAGTACAGGCTCAGTACAGTTTTCTAAATGGCACAGTTTCCATGATGCATCCAGAAGCATAGTAGGCATACAGTAATGAATTCATAGGACAAACTATGATATATCAACATATTTTAAATAGGCCATTCTTTCTAAAAGATGTTTTTATGAGGGTGGAGTTGTCCTTTAAGCTTTTGATTTGTGAAGGTTCATACATTTACCACAGGGTGCACCTTTATCCCTGTCAGCATGTGAAGTAAATACAGAAGCTCTGCATTTTATTCCAACCTTACAGAAGTGCTACAACTCCTCTGCACTGAAAAGTCAGCAGAGCCATTTCACACATTATACACACATACTGTGGTTTCCCCCTCTGAGGCCAAACTAATATGGTGCCAACCACTAAAAAGAGAGTAATGAGACTTTTAGGGATTACCTAGAACTGAAAGTGGCACTGGGTGCATGGCCCTTCCTTTACCCTCACTGTATATCTATACTACCTTCTAAGTATATGTACAATATGCAGACAATTAAAAAAATTCAGTCCAAACATTGGTTCAGTTTATTGGTTGACAGATTTTTTTCTACAAAAAATAAATCTAAGCAGCTGTCTGTTTAGACAGTTAAGCAAATGTTTCTTCGCTCAGTCTAATCTTATTCCAAAGAAAACTTACATGTAAAGTTTTAAAAATGCAAACAAAAAACACACATCTGCAGCCATCAGCTCCACAAATCCTCCCACAGTCTTCTAATGTGACTCTCTTCCCTTATCTGATGGGGTCACATGTGCAGAAGAGATGAGGTGGAATGGGGCAATGAGCGGGGAAGCTGTCAGCTAGGAATAAGCATCATATTAAAAGGACAATTATACTCACCTCCCCTAGCTCAAATTCTTCCACCTATTAATGGTATGCAGGGTAAGGTCCTAAACTTCTAATTCCTCACCTTCCTTTTGTATCTTGGCATTGTTTTGTGGTATCTTTCTAAGCTAAAAAAAACAAACAAAAAAACAACTGGTTAGACCACCAAAACCAGTCTGTATATTTTGCTTTTTTGAACCCTTGTTCCCCTAAGTAGTGTAGCCCCAGTCCATGACAATAGGTGGATGTGAAGGATTATTAGGGGCACCCAGCAAACGCTTCATTTACTTAAAACACAAAACAATAGGGTCATCCAGGTGGTAGGTGATTGATAACATTGCCAACTCCATCACTGATGAAGTGATGGAGTATAGGTGGATGTGAAGGATGATTAGGGGCACCCAGTAAACGCTTCATTTACTTAGAACACAAAACAATAGGGTCATCCAGGTGGTAGGTGATTGATAACATTGCCAATTCCATCACTGATGAAGTGAATAGGTATATCATATCTAAATTAAGTAGGCAAATGAGAAGTCAAGCAAAATAAATTGCAGAAAAAAGTAATTGATTTTAAAGTTAAAAAGACTGGAGGGCCAGAAGAAAAAAAAAGTCCCATATATGCTCAGAGATTTTTTTTTAAAAAACAAAAAACATAGGATATTCTAATCGATATACTACACTGGAATCCTATATGGAAGAGGCAAGGGGGGGGTGCACTACAAACAACAGGATAGGGCCATCTGTTCATTAAATCCCTTGGGGGCTAGTGTCCCCAGTTTTTTAATCCAGAAGGCCTCACACTGTAATGCGTCTCCCTCTTTCAGATGTATTGGCCACCCCACTCTATGGCCATCCATCAAAACGTGGCTAACAAGTGGCCTTTCTCCCTGAACTGATTGTTCCCCATATTTGGTGTTAGTGAAATCCGTACTGGCAGACAATGCGGAGCGGATAGACGAACGGTGGTTTGCCATCCAATCTCTGAGGGATGTTGTGTGAGGCCTTCTGGATTAAAAAAACTGGGGACACTAGCCCCCAAGGGACTTAATGAACAGATGGCCCTATCCTGTTTTTTGTAGTGCCCCCCCCCCCTTGCCTCTTCCATATAGGATTCCAGTGTAGTATATCGATTAGAATATCCTCTGTAGCAGTGTTCCCATAGAAATTAGAGTTGGAGCTGTAATTTATCTGTGAGTCTCTAAGTATAGGCTCAAAAGAAACATTTTGTTACATATGGATGTTGCCTCCAACAATGTAACGGTTCAGGAAATACATGTATCTGACAAAATAAGTGGCTACTGTAAACCTGGTTTTAATTTGACTATGTATTTGTTTTTATACATGCTTTTTATTGGTGTCTCACTTTTTAGGTATTTTAATATCTGTATTTTTGCGATGTTTGCACTTTATGATACTTGCACCTTAGCACTTCTAGGTTTTAGAAATTAAGGTTGAGAATGTTGCAGAAGCACTTTACAATATGGTATATGTGAGCACACATATTTATGTTTTATAATCGGTGGCATGCCATGTAATATATTATGTTACCATAACATATGCTAAGTTGGTTTCAGGACTTTGTACTATACTTTGCTCTTGCGAGCTAGCACTGCCCTAGGGCTTCTTTGCATGCACTTTACCACATTGCTCACACAGGATGTGATGTGTATTGTAATGGACATATACACCAAGGCTCCTTATATACCACATACAGCCTGCAGGTGGTATCAGTGAGTAGTAAGAGACAAGACATCTTACTTCAGTACTTTGAAATGGGAGGGTTTTATCTGTTTTGATTAATCCCCAGTGTCTATGGACACTTTGTCTTAAAGAAGCACTACACGGGGTGTAATTCATTGTGAAAGTCATCACATCACTACTTTTTTTGTGACCTTTATCTTGACGATCCCCAGGGGGAGCACCATATCGCTCCTTAGCCCTGGAAACTTGGCATTGCAGTAGCTCCATTTCGTAGCCCCTAGCTTCAAACCTCTCCATCATCTCTTGAATCTGTGTGTCAGCCACCACTGGATCCGAATTGTTCCTCAAGACTCTTAAAAACGGAGAAAACGGGACACTATGTATCTGTTGATATGGATGGAAACTGTTATGGTGTAGAATCGTATTTTGATCCATGGGCTTTCTGAACAAAGTGGTACATAATTTATTATCCTCCACAAAAATTATAATATCTAAAAATTCAATGGTATTTTTATTGATAACAGTGCTGAACTTGATACAGTAGGTGAATTAAGACCATTCAAATAGTCAAAACACTCCTGGGCTTTGAGTTTAAAGGGCAACAGAACAAAACTGAACCAGAAGTCAGGACACCTTGATATAAAACCAGTAATCTGTGTCTTACCTCTCATTTTGATACAGGTGCTGGGAAATTTACCTAAATAACATATGGTTTGTGCTTTACAGTGCAGAAACAGCATTCTAGTATCAGACAGTTTGGTCAACGACCATTATGTTCTGCACATGCTCAGTCCTTTGCTATGGCACAAACTTTTTACAGTTGGTTACACCCACTAATAATATCTAGCCAATCCTTTTACAGGAAGCATGTGACTGAGGTCAGGAGGTGTGGTCTGACACTGCACATACACAACAGGCTTTGATTTACTTTAACAGAGTTTACTAAAGTGGCATTTTATAGTTAATTGGTGTTTTTAGGGGGGGTGTTTTCAGATTCTGGAGTATAAAAAATTGGGTTTAGTTCTCCTTTAAATTTACACTGTACACTATCCCAAAAATCCACCAATCCGCTACCTCGCCTACAGGGTGCCTCATCATTGCATCCAAGGGTTCATTATTTAAACTGGATGTTTTGCCACTAGGAAAATGTTAAATGTAGCCATTTCCTAGCGGCAAGTCTAAAAAAACACTGCTAACAACTCGGCAAAACATTGCGTTAAGACCCAGATGCAGTACATACATGTTAATTGTTTGCGATTCTAGGTAGAGCAAAAATTAACTTAAATATTCATTGCATTAGGTGTGCTGTGCAAAGTTCAAATACCTGTTTTTCACTGAATTTAACAACAACAATACACATTTCATCTCCCTGTTCAACTCAGCACTATGTGCTGTGCGTTTAATTTTCCGTGTGCGTTTTGGACAATGCATTTTGTCTGCTTTCTGGTCCGTTTGTGGGTAAACAGACATGCAATTTTCTATGCATTTATCTGCCTGTGTCTGTGCTTGTGGTCCGTTTGCGTGCGGGTGCAGTTTTTGGAAAATAAACAGCAAATACTGGAGAAAACTCAAAAAATAAGTTTGTCCATGTGTCCCTGTTTTTTTTTTTTTACCTTCCCATAGACTGTTATTTCAGTGCGATTCCTACACACATGGACCAAAAGCCTTGCATGCTTGCAGATAAAAAATGGACCTGATAGATTTGGAATGCAAATTATACAGTGGGAGCTGATTCTCGCGATTTCCATTATATTTTAAATTACATTTCCATACGCAAAAAGCATGGAAAACGGAGTGCAATGCACATAATGGGATCTAATCCTAAATTATGAAACATTTTTATTACAGGGATCCTATGGTTACAAACGTGCTAAAGATCTGCACTTTGTATGCTTGGATGGCTTATCATTTGAAATAGACACTCTGGCCTTTTGTGCCAGGGAAAAAATTTCAGGAGCCTTTCTGTCTCTATACATAATTCTTATCTCAGTGCCAGGGTTTTCATAAGAAGTTGCAGCATTTGAAACAAAAGAGCAATATTTTTGGGAGGAGAGGATGCTAAACTTCTGTGTAATCCATGCTATTCATCTAGTGGTGGCACACACGCATCATGCTATAGTCTAAGCACTAAAAATGTTCAAGAAAATTGCCGGCAGTTTGATTTGTAGTTAAAGGGAACAGTTTTCCTGTTTAATCATCTATAATAGCAGGCAAACCATCTGTTGTACTTCAAACTAGACAGCTATGATTCCATACCTGCCACTGGCTAGTCATTCAGAATCTTGTTTACTGCCTGATCCACTCTCTCATTTCAATGGAGAGAAGACAGTGCTTCTATGGAAACGCAAACCATTAATGTGTTATAAAGTAATGACATTTATTTTCAAATACTTCAACAGAGCTATCACTCATTAGCAAAGTAGACAAAGAATATGCAAACTCTAAATATGTGTTTAAATCCCCTTCAGAATGCAATATCCAATGATCATTTTACTTGTCTCATGCAGATTTTTTTTTATATTAGTTTGACAAATGGTATAAATTATAACCCAGAAACTATTTAAAATGAAAGGGCACCCCATCTCCTCAGTTAATAGTACCCAGGGTGATAAACAAGATGGCCCTCACCCCTGGGTCTTACTTTATCACTGAGAATAGGCACTGCTAATTCGGCTCACCTGCCATTGTCCTGGACTATAATTAACATTTAAAACAATCAGTAAGTAACCCATCTACATTATAGCTTCACAAATAAAACATTTTAAATACTCTTTCCCCCACTGTCCTTAGCTCAGTGGGGAAAAAACTAACTAATAAGAAACCTGCAGGGTTATTCAATAAAAGTTCTTATCGTTAAAAATGGTGCTAAATTTGCCCCAACCAATCAGATGTTATTTAACATTTGAAAGCTAACATCTGATTGGTTGGGGTAAAATTAGCACCATTTTTAACAATTAGAACTTTTATTGAATCTCCCTGCTAATCTCTCTCTCTCTCTCTCTCAACAACGTAAGTGTTGGTCTAGGTAAATTATCTATTTTTGGGTTATAAATCGGTCATAAAAATGTATTTTAGCCTATAGATTTCATTCTTGGAAGCAAAGAGGTAGCTTCCTATAAAGTGTAATGTGTACACTTAGCTGGTCGGCTCTGTACATTACCTTACAGAGTCAATCCATACACCCTTTAAAGGGGAACTGTGGTCTCCAAACAAGTTAAGTTTAAATGAAAGGCCAGTTTCCTACCTTTAAAACCAGTCATTGACTACCTCTCTACATGCTCCACAGCCCAAGATATAAAGAAATGACTGACCAGAAAGTTAATGAGTGGGAGGCTGACATATGACATTCCTAAGGCTTCTCCAGCACAGTGCTGCCGGTGAGCACAGCCTCAGACTCCCTCAGTGTGAGGCTGACGTATGACATTCCTAAGGCTTCTCCTGCACAGTGCCGCCGGCGAGCACAGCCTCAGACTCCCTCAGTGTGTGATGGAGACAGGAAGTCCCTCCTCCTCTCTGCTGTGTGAAGTCCTGACAGAGTAGGTAAGGGAATCTACAGCCCTTCTTTCCCACTATTCAAAAACAGTCTTTTCAGGCAGAGTTCTCACTCTGCCTGAAAAGACTGTTTCTGTAGTGGGGTGGGGGGGCTTGGGCACCCACGAGTGGGGGGGGCTTAGGCACCCGCGAGTGGATGCGGGGCTTAGGCACCCGCAAGTGGGCGGGGCCACACAGGGCTGTAAGAGAATGGGCTAAGGGAGGCCTGCAACTGGAGGGACCATGGGGTCCAAGAGTGGGAGGGACCAGGGAGGCTGCAAAGGGGAGGAGGAGACACAGGGCAGATTGACTGACATGGTTTCAGAGCAGGAAGCAGGAAGTGCCTGGTGATGCTGCTGCCATATCACACACCAAAATGTAAATATCTTCAAAACTATGCAAAATAAACAATGAAAATTAAATGCAAAAATTCTCAGGAGGGCAATTCCTATCAATTTACCTAAAGCAATTTTTGGACCACAGTTCCCCTTTAAGTCACAAATATATAAACTGAGCAGAAATTCCTGGGCAAAATACAATGAAGTACTGTCCTTCAGTACAGAAGAGCAAGTTGAGGGTCACACTCCAAAGTCAATTAAATCTTTTATTTAGTGACCAACATCAAAACACACAATGTTTCAGGAAGTAGTAAGTGCCCCCTTACTCATAGTGGTAGTAATAGAAACTACCATAAACTATGGTTTCTTAAATGACCTTCATCCAATAAATTTGTGACAACAGGAAACCTATAAAACAGTTAACCTCTGTAATTTGCATACATAAATCATCATTCATAGGAATATTTCAAGTAGAAATCACTTATTATGTAGATTAGTACAAAGTTGTAGGTGATTAAAAAGTAATAATGATGTTCTGAAAACTTTGATTATTAGCATAGTTATAGCCAATGAAGGTTTCAGATTACATCGCTCTTTTATGTTTAATAAGTTGGTACAACTTAAAAGTATAGTGTAAACAAAATGGGTCACATATCTATAGATAGATAGACTTTATTGAATAACTTTATTTTTTTCTTATATATCATTAGTAGAGATGTCCGAACTTCGCAAAATCCAGTCCGCTCGAGGATCCGCGAATTTTCGGAAAAATTCGAAAATTCGAAAACCCGCGAGCGGACCCATTAAAATGAAAAATTCCCTTGAAATTACTAGATTTTTCGTATTTTTGTAAATTTTCGAAATTACGGGGTTTCGCGTATTTTCGAAAATGTTCGAAAATACGAGCAAACTAGTATTTTCGAAAATATGTATTTTTGAAAATGCGAGTAATCCTCGTAATTTCGAAAATTTTCGAAAATACGTATTTATGAAAATAAGAGTAATCCTTGCATTTTCGAAAATTTTCGAAATTACGTGTTTTTCTCGTATTTTCGAAAATGTTCTAAAATACGCGAAAACCCATAATTTCGAAAATTTTCGAAAATATGAAAAATCCGCGAATCGGAAGTTCGGAAGGCGGAAAATCCGGAAAAATCCGCCGTTCGCGAACGGGATACATCTGTGGCGGATCCGGGTTCGGACCCGCGGACTGGCCATCCCTAATCATTAGTTGTCCGACCCCATTTAATTTTGTGCTTCTATTTAGTGTGAAATGCAATGCCTTTTAAATGGAGGGTTAAAAAAACACACTACTTACCTGACCCACACTGCCTATCCAATGAAAACAGCATTGTAGGAGAGTGTTTATGTAAGTAGCATGCCTCTGTGGTATTACATTGCCCTGTCTATGTTTGGTAGGACAGATTTAGTTTCAAATACTGCTTAAAACCATTAAATAAATAATGATTACATTCTGTTTTTACAACTTATCAGTGCTGACAATAAAACAATTTACCTCGGACAAAAAGCTAATATAGCAGCCAAGACTAACGTTAAAAAAAAAATGTTTACCCACAATGCACATGTACGCTGGATCAGTTTTATCCATATTTTATTTGTTTCCAGGCTGTTTATAAAGCCGAAGGATCATTGCTCAATCTGTAAGAAACAGACCAACAATTCATCTGCCTTTAGAATATGCCCAGACATGTCCTGCTCTCCAATTTGGCAGCAAATATATTTTTTTCCTTTGAAAATCAAGAATCTACTACATCACCATATTAAGTGCAGAGGTGATGTGAGAATTTTCATAATAAATGCTGAAGCCTTCTTTGATAGAAATAACTTTGTGGTATTAAGTATAGATAAACCGGGTGATGAGTTTTGACCAGTAAATATAGAGACAAACCGAAAGACAGCATGACATAGTGTGTTACATTGCATCTTTGGATTTTCCCCCATATTTGTTATTCTGATCAAGCTTGTGTAAGAGCACAACTCATTTTCCAATTATACATTATTAATCTAAAGGGTCATAGTTCATAACAGCTGTACCTCTGCTAGTTTAATTTACCAGAATAAAAATTAGTTCCATTGAATGGACAATTGTTTTTTTTTTTTATTTTTAAACAGTGTAGAGTGCTGTACAGGTACAGCTTCAGTGCTCTTAGGCTGTGTACACAGTTCAATAATTGCCTGATTGACAACCGTATTTTTGGAGGTAGTTTCCGTCTGTGACATCAAAATAGGAAGAACACTTAATCGGACAGGCGGGTAAATCCTGGCCATTGTGTGGTCTTCAATGGATTGCACAATGGTTGCGTCGGAAATTGTTTTGCATTCCGATATACGATATTTCAACCCGGCCAAAAATATCTGTCAGGGGGAGAACTTCCACATTCGATGGGGGGTTCTGGTATAAAGTGTATAAAGTTTATCACTCTCTCCGTGTAATCCTATGGTGAATATTAACATTTTCTGGATTGCTATAATTGTTGACATGTAGTCATTGCTCTTTAGTTTGATTCAAAATGATGCTATGAAATGAATGTTTATGTGTTATGAATCTGGGACAGAGAGCAGTTGGTCAGACAGCAGTTATTTCCTCTATATTCATTGCCATGCAGGTGTCCCTACTATACTGTAATTGCTTTTGATCCTCTATTCATATAGCTGGAGCATTTTTTATTATTGGTCCAAAATTAATGAACCTATGATTGATAAAAATGGCCTGCTCAAACAAAAAGCTTAGGGGGTTATTCAATAAAAGTTCTTATCGTTTAAAATGGTGCTAATTTTGCCCCAACCAATCCGATGTTAGCTTTCAAATGTTACATAAGTTCTGATTGGTTGGGTTAGCACCATTTTAAATGATAAGAACTTTTATTGAATCTCCCTGTTGGAGTACTATTAAAAAGGGATAATGCACCCCTAACTGTGTAATATAAGGATATTATGCCACTGAGGAGTTTCCTGACCATATAAAAGCATGAACCCATAGGTCAGGGAACTCTGAGGTGACTTAATATTCTTATTTTATAATGTGAAGGGGTGCATTATTTCTTATAATACATAAGGTTTTACATTTTTTGACTTAAGGCTGTGTGCAGCTTTAAAGGGCATGTCCACCCTTATTACAAACTTTTGCTATATCATAGTATATCTTCCCCCAGCCCCAACCGCTATAAAATAAGTTTAAGAAAGTGCCCCGATGTTTACTTACCTTCCCTCTCTCCTCCGACGCCCGGCCTTCTGCTTGCAAGACACTGCAAGCAGGGGGCGGGACCGGCAGCTGCGTCTGTGATTGGCTGAGAGGCAGCCAATCACGGACGCGGCTGCCGGCTTCTCAGAATGCCGTGGGAGAGAGGGAAGGTAAGTAGAGTTCGGGGGTCTTTCTTAAAATTATTTTTTAGCGGTTGGGGCTGGGGGAAGATATACTTTGATACGGGCAAGGGGTTTTATGGTAGGGGGAGGGATCCCAAAACAGGAGGGAGAGGGAGGGGGAGAAGGGCTGCAGTACACATGCCAAACCTCTCCCGGAGGCGAGACAGGAGGCAGAGTCCTATATGGACTCTGCTATCCTCCTGGTGGGCAGTTTTTGGGACTTTGGGGGGGGGACTACATGAAAACCATATGGAGCTGGGATGTGAGGTAAGGATTTTATTACACTACATGATGGGGCCATTACTGGGGGGATTATAGTTTTGGGGGTGGACATGCCCTTTAAAAACGACTATGTCTTCAGAGCAATGCTGTCATTTTAAAAGTAAGAAGAAACAGACAGTGATTTACTTTCTTTCACCAACCTCAGGTCAACCAGGATTAATCCTCTGTACCTCAGTGATAGTTTTTACCCACTATGCAATCTGCATGCTCTGAGCAGAGAGCATGCCCCTACGACTCATAGGAAAGTCATCCGCTCTTCCTTTCTGCCTCTTGCGGGTAAAAACGATCAGCGATTTACTTATGAAACAATAATTTAAATCTTTTAAAAGTCAATTTGTGTTTGGAATGGTAGATGGCCAGAAGGGTATGGGAGCTGAAATGGAACCTTTTCTTATAATGATCACTCAGTGATTATTATAAGAAAATATTCCACTGCTGCTCCCATCATAATTTGAGCCTCTTATGTATTATATAAAACTAGACAGTTAAGCCCGTTATATAAACGAACGCTAGACTCATCCCCCTCCTCCTCGCCATGCGCTTCTTTCTCTGATACTCTTTCTCCTCCCGGCCATACGCTTCTTTCTCCGATCTCGTTTAGGTCCGTGTATACGGATGTTCAGGGATGCTCAAACACATGCACAGAAGGAAAAGTCACACACACACGGACTCAGGGACGCACATCTAGGATTTTATTATATAGGATGACATATATTAAAAGCAGTCAATAAGAGGAAGCAGCCGTAATCAATTAGCCATGAATGCACAAATGGAGAAAAAAAAAAACATGAACTTAAAACATTAACAACTACTTTGGTAATATAGTAGTTTACTAAAATATGACCATGTACTTTCATACTACTAAACAGCATGTTTTTGTCTAAATAGGTATGATTTTGTAGAGATTGAAGACCCCATTGATGGCACAATCCTTGGACGCTGGTGTGGGTCTAGTTCTGTGCCAAGCAAGCAAATATCAAAAGGAAATCAGATCAGGATACGCTTTGTTTCTGATGAATATTTACCTTCAGAGCCAGGATTCTGCATCCATTACACACTTCTTACACCGGTAAGCAAATAGTATATTCCAGACTCAGCACATAACTGTAATAATTACAGCTACACATTGTGTAATCTGATAAGTCACATGGTAGGTGTAGGCCAAAAAAGTTAATGAAAGATAAACATCTTTCTAAGACAAGCAATGCATCTCATGCACGAAAACCAAATATGTGTCCAGGTGTTACACTTTGTTAGTTAAGGATGGGAAAGTTTGCAGTTACTCATGTGAAACGTCTTGCATAATGTTTTCCCTGGTTTATTTGGGAAATTCAATACCTGTGGCATACTTTCTATGGCTTGTTTAATATTATCTAGAGAAGAAAGCATTTCTAGATCCTTTGCAAAATGAGGAGAGGGACATGTTGCTTTTAAGCATGAAAAACAAAATCTTAGACATATATATTTGTAATTAAACTGTTTCTGTGTGTTCCATTTGGTGAAATATGAAGTGCTTTTAAAAACAACAAATAGTGAAAAAATTTTTTTTTTTTTTTTTTTTTACTGCTTTATAAGGTTATTCATGTGTAGATCTGTTGTATTGCAATTAGATCACTGGACTTGAAGTTTAGTTCTTGAAGACGTTTCGCTAGTCATCCGACTGGCTTTCTCAATTCAGAATGACTTGTACAAGAATCTGTGGCAAGTATGTACCCTGGAAAATCCCAATTAGCATATCACAGCCAATTGTTAGGGTGTGATTGATAGTGGCTAAGAGGTGTTATAGGGACGCCCAGAGTAAGGTGTCAAAACAGCATTGTACATGACAGACAGTTGGTGTCGAACCCCCCCACCTCTATTTAGGCTTGGTTTCTTTATTTTCACATAAATGGCCTCCTTAACACCTCTCTTGAACCAGTCACGTTCCTTCGCCAATATGTTAACATTACAATCTTCAAAGGTATGTCCTTTATCCTTAAGATGCCGGTACACGGCTGAGTCCTGACCCAGGAATTGGCTCTTCTGTGCTGGGCCATACGTTTATGCAGTTGCTGTTTGGTCTCCCCCACATACAAATCAGAGCATTCTTCACTGCACTGCACTGCATATATGATGTCGCTTTTCTTGTGTTTTGGTATTGGGTCTTTCGGATGTACCAATTGCTGCCTCAGTGTGTTGTTCGGTTTAAAGCAGACAGGGATACGATGTTTTTTGAAAATTCTTCTTAATTTCTCGGAGACCCCTGCTACATATGGGATGACCATGTTCTTCCTCCTGTCTTGCTTTTCCCCTTCACTGTTGGTATTTGTGTTCTTTTCTTTCCTTCTACTTCTTTTGACAAAGGCCCAGTCTGGATATCCACAAGTTTTAAGGGCTCCTCTGAGATGTTTCATTTCTTTAGCCTTCGCCTCCGTGCTAGTGGGGATGTTCTCGGCTCTGTGTTGCAGGGTTCTGATGACCCCCAGCTTGTGATCTAAAGGGTGGTGGGAGTCAAACATCAAATACTGATCTGTGTGTGTTGGGTTACAAACGTCCTAAAGATCTGCACTTTGTATGCTTGGATGGCTTATCATTTGAAATAGACACCTGCTTTTTGTGCAGGAAAAATTTCAGGAGCCTTCTGTCTCTATACATAATTCTTATCTCAGTGCCAGGGTTTTCATAAGAAGTTGCAGCATTTGAAACAAAAGAGCAATATTTTTGGGAGGAGAGGATGCTAAACTTCTGTGTATCCATGCTATTCATCTAGTGGTGGCACACACGCATCATGCATATAGTCTAAGCACTAAAAATGTTCAAGAAAATTGCAGGCAGTTTGATTTGAGTTAAAGGGAACAGTTTTCCTGTTTAATCTATACTAAAGCAGGCAAACCATCTGTTGTACTTCAAACTAGACAGCTATGATTCCATACCTGCCACTGGCTAGTCATTCAGAATCTTGTTTACTGCCTGATCCACTCTCTCATTTCAATGGAGAGAAGACAGTGCTCTATGGAAACGCAAACCATTAATTGTGTTATAAGTAATGACATTTATTTTCAAATACTTCAACAGAGCTATCACTCATTAGCAAAGTAGACAAAGAATATGCAAACTCTAAATATGTTTTTAAATCCCCTTCAGAATGCAATATCCAATGATCATTTTACTTGTCTCATGCAGATTTTTTTTTATATTAGTTTGACAAATGGTAAAATTATAACCCAGAAACTATTTAAAATGAAAGGGCACCCCATCTCCTCAGTTAATAGTACCCAGGGTGATAAACAAGATGGCCCTCACCCCTGGGTCTTACTTTATCACTGAGAATAGGCACTGCTAATTCGGCTCACCTGCCATTGTCCTGGACTATAATTAACATTTAAAACAATCAGTAAGTACCCATCTACATTATAGCTTCACAAATAAAACATTTTAAATACTCTTTCCCCCACTGTCCTTAGCTCAGTGGGGAAAAAACTAACTATAAAAACCTGCAGGGTTATTCAATAAAAGTTCTTATCGTTAAAAATGGTGCTAAATTTGCCCCAACCATCAGATGTTATTTAACATTTGAAAGCTAACATCTGATTGGTTGGGGTAAATTAGCACCATTTTTAACAATTAGAACTTTTATTGAATCTCCCTGCTAATCTCTCTCTCTCTCTCTCTCTCAACAACGTAAGTGTTGGTCTAGGTAATTATCTATTTTTGGGTTATAAATCGGTCTCATAAAATGTATTTAGCCTATAGATTTCATTCTTGGAAGCAAAGAGGTAGCTTCCTATAAAGTTGAATGTGTACACTTAGCTGGTCGGCTCTGTACATTACCTTACAGAGTCAATCCATACACCCTTTAAAGGGAACTGTGTGTCTCCAAACAAGTTAAGTTTAAATGAAAGGCCAGTTTCCTCCTACTTAAAACCAGTCATTGACTACCTCTCTACATGCTCCACAGCCCAAGATATAAAGAAATGACTGACCAGAAAGTTAATGAGTGGGAGGCTGACAATGACATTCCTAAGGCTTCTCCAGCACAGTGCTGCCGGTGAGCACAGCCTCAGACTCCCTCATTGTGAGGCTGACGTATGACATTCCTAGGCTTCTCCTGCACTATGCCGCCGGCGAGCACAGCCTCAGACTCCCTCAGTGTGTGATGGAGACAGGAGTCCCTCCTCCTCTCTGCTGTGTGAAGTCCTGACAGAGTAGTTAAGGGAATCTACAGCCCTTCTTTCCCACTATTCAAAACAGTCTTTTCAGGCAGAGTTCTCACTCTGCCTGAAAAGACTGTTTCTGTAGTGGGGTGGGGGGCTTGGGCACCCACGAGTGGGGGGGCTTAGGCACCCCGCGAGTGGATGCGGGGCTTAGGCACCCCCAAGTGGGCGGGGCCACACAGGGCTGTAAGAGATGGGCTAAGGGAGGCCTGCAACTGGAGGGACCATGGGGTCCAAGAGTGGGAGGACCAGGGAGGCTGCAAAGGGGAGGAGGAGACCCAGGGCAGATTGACTGACATGGTTTCAAGCAGGAAGCAGGAAGTGCCTGGTGATGCTGCTGCCATATCACACACCAAATGTAAATAATTCTTCAAAACTATGCAAATAAACAATGAAAATAAATGCAAAAATTCTCAGGAGGGCAATTCCTATCAATTTACCTAAAGCAATTTTTGGACCACAGTTCCCCTTTAAGTCACAATATATAAACTGAGCAGAAATTCCTGGGCAAAATACAATGAAGTACTGTCCTCAGTACAGAAGAGCAGTTGAGGGTCACACTCCAAAGTCAATTAAATCTTTTATTTAGTGACCAACATCAAAACACACAATGTTTCAGGAAGTAGTAAGTGCCCCCTTACTCATAGTGGTAGTAATAGAAACTACCATAAACTATGTTTCTTAAATGACCTCATCCATAATTTGTGACAACAGGAAACCTATAAACAGTTAACCTCTGTAATTTGCATACTAAAATCATCATTCATAGGAATATTTCAAGTAGAAATCACTTATTATGTAGATTAGTACAAAGTTGTAGGTGATTAAAAGTATAATGATGTTCTGAAAACTTTGATTATTAGCATAGTTATAGCCAATGAAGGTTTCAGATTACATCGCTCTTTTATGTTTAATAAGTTGGTACAACTTAAAAGTATAGTGTAAACAAAATGGGTCACATATCTATAGATAGATAGACTTTATTGAATAACTTATTTTTTTTCTTATATCCATTAGTGAGATGTCCGAACTTCGCAAAATCCAGTCCCTCGAGGATCCCGAATTTTCGGAAAAATTCGAAAATTCGAAAACCCGCGAGCGGACCCATTAAAATAAAAATTCCCTTGAAATTACTAGATTTTTCGTATTTTTGTAAATTTTCGAAATTACGGGGTTTCGCGTATTTTCAAAATGTTCGAAATACGAGCAAACTAGTATTTTCGAAAATATGTATTTTGAAATGCGATTAATCCTCGTAATTTCGAAAATTTTCGAAAATACGTATTTATAAAATAAGAGTATCTTGCATTTTCAAAATTTCGAAATTACGTGTTTTTTCTCGTATTTTCGAAAATGTTCTAAAATACGCGAAAACCCATAATTTCGAAAATTTTCGAAAATATGAAAAATCCGCGAATCGGAAGTTCGGAAGGCGGAAAATCCGGAAAAATCCGCCGTTCGCGAACGGGATACATCTGTGGCGGATCCGGGTTCGGACCCGCGGACTGGCCATCCCTAATCATTAGTTGTCCGACCCCATTTAATTTTGTGCTTCTATTAGTGTGAAATGCAATGCCTTTAAATGGAGGGTTAAAAAAACACACTACTTACCTGACCCACACTGCCTATCCAATGAAAACAGCATTGTAGGAGAGTGTTTATGTAAGTAGCATGCCTCTGTGGTATTACATTGCCCTGTCTATGTTTGGTAGGACAGATTTAGTTTCAAAACTGCTTAAAACCATTAAATAATAATATGATTACATTCTGTTTTTACAACTTATCAGTGCTGACAATAAACAATTTACCTCGGACAAAAGCTAATATAGCAGCCAAGACTAACGTTAAAAAAAAAATGTTTACCCACAATGCACATGTACGCTGGATCAGTTTTATCCAATTTTATTTTTGTTTCCAGGCTGTTTATAAAGCCGAAGGATCATTGCTCAATCTGTAGAAACAGACCAACAATTCATCTGCCTTTAGAATATGCCCAGACATGTCCTGCTCTCCAATTTGGCAGCAAATATATTTTTTTCCTTTGAAAATCAAGAATCTACTACATCACCATATTAAGTGCAGAGGTGATGTGAGAATTTTCATAATACTGAAGCTTCTTAGTAAGAAATATTTGTGGTATTAATGATAGATAACCGGGTGATGAGTTTGACCCAGTAAATATAGAGACAAACCGAGAAGACAGCATGACATAGTGTGGTTACATTGCATCTTTGGAAATTTCCCCCATATTTGTTATTCTGATCTAAGCTTGTGTAAGAGCACAACTCATTTTCCAATTATACAGTATAATCTAAAGGGGTCATAGTTCATAACAGCTGTACCTCTGCTAGTTTAATTTACCAGAAATAAAAATTAGTTCCATTGAATGGACAATTGTTTTTTTTTTTTAATTTTTTAACAGTGTAGAGGTGCTGTACAGGTACAGCAGTTCAGTGCTCTTCTGCTGTGTACACAGTTCAATAATTGCCTGATTGACAACCGTATTTTTGGAGGTTATTTCCGTCTGTGACATCAAAATAGGAAGAACACTTAATCGGACAGGCGGTAAATCCTGGCCATGTGTGGTCTTCAATGGATTGCACAATGGTTGCGTCGGAAATTGTTTTGCTTCCGATATACGATATTTCAACCCGGCCAAAAATATCTGTCAGGGGGAGAACTTCACATTCGATGGGGTTTCTGTATAAAGTGTATAAGTTTTATCACTCTCTCCGTGTAATCCTATGGTGAATATTAACATTTTCTGGATTGCTATAATTGTTGAACATGTAGTCATTGCTCTTTAGTTTGATTCAAAATGATGCTATGAAATGAAATGTTATGTGTTATGAAATCTGGGACAGAGAGCAGTTGGTCAGACAGCAGTTATTTCCTCTATATTCATTGCCATGCAGGTGTCCCTACTATACTGTAATTGCTTTTGATCCTCTATTCATATAGCTGGAGCATTTTTTATTATTGGTCCAAAATTATGAACCTATGATTGATAAAAATGGCCTGCTCAACAAAAAGCTTAGGGGGTTATTCAATAAAAGTTCTTATCGTTTAAAATGGTGCTAATTTTGCCCCAACCAATCCGATGTTACTTTCAAATGTTACTAAGTTCTGATTGGTTGGGTTAGCACCATTTTAATGATAAACTTTTATTGAATCTCCCTGTTGGAGTACTATTAAAAAGGGATAATGCACCCCTAACTGTGTAATATAGGATATTATGCCACTGAGGAGTTTCCTGACCATATAAAAGCATGAACCCATAGGTCAGGGAACTCTGAGGTGACTTAATATTCTTATTTTATAATGTGAAGGGTGCATTATTTCTTATAATACATAAGGTTTTACATTTTTTGACTTAAGGCTGTGTGCAGCTTAAAGGGCATGTCCACCCTTATTACAAACTTTTGCTATATCATAGTATATCTTCCCCCAGCCCCAACCGCTATAAAATAAGTTTAAGAAAGGCCCCGATGTTTACTTACCTTCCCTCTCTCCTCCGACGCCCGGCCTTCTGCTTGCAAGACACTGCAAGCAGGGGCGGACCGGCAGCTGCGTCTGTGATTGGCTGAGAGGCAGCCAATCACGGACGCGGCTGCCGGCTTCTCAATGCCGTGGGAGAGAGGGAAGGTAAGTAGAGTTCGGGGGTCTTTCTTAAAATTATTTTTTAGGCGTTGGGGCTGGGGGAAGATATACTTTGATACGGGCAAGGGGTTTTATGGTAGGGGAGGGATCCCAAAACAGGAGGGAGGAGGAGGGGGAGAAGGGCTGCAGTACACATGCCAAACCTCTCCCGGAGCAGAACAGGAGCAGAGTCCTATATGGACTCTGCTATCCTCCTGTGGGCAGTTTTTGGGACTTTGGGGGGGGGACTATACATGAAAACCATATGGAGCTGGGATGTGAGGTAAGGATTTTATTACACTACATGATGGGGCCATTACTGGGGGGATTATAGTTTGTGGGTGGACATGCCCTTAAAAACGACTATGTCTTCAGAGCAATGCTGTCATTTTAAAAGTAAGAAGAAACAGACAGTGATTTACTTTCTTTCACCAACCTCAGGTCAACCAGGATTAATCCTCTGTACCTCTGGATAGTTTTTACCCACTATGCAATCTGCGGCTCTGAGCAGAGAGCATGCCCCTACGACTCATAGGAAAGTCATCCGCTCTTCCTTTCTGCCTCTTGCGGTAAAAACGATCGCGATTTACTTATGAAACAATAATAAATCTTTTAAAACCATTATGTGGTTGGAATGGTAGATGGCCAGAAGGGTATGGGAGCTGAAATGGAACCTTTTCTTAAATGATCACTCAGTGATTATATAAGAAAATATTCCACGTGCTGCTCCCATCATAATTTGAGCCTCTATGTATTATATAAACTAGACAGTTAAGCCCGTTTATAAAACGAACGCTAGACTCATCCCCCTCCTCCTCGCCATGCGCTTCTTTCTCTGATACTCTTTCTCCTCCCGGCCATACGCTTCTTTCTCTCCGATCTCGTTTAGGTCCGTGTATACGATGTTCAGGATGCTCAAACACATGCACAGAAGGAAAGTCACACCACACGGACTCAGGGACGCACATCTAGGATTTTATTATATAGGATGACATATATTAAAAGCAGTCAATAAGAGGAAGCCCTAATCAATTCCATGAATGCACAAATGAGAAAAAAAAAAACATGAACTTAAAACATTAACAACTACTTTGGTAATATATTTTACTAAAATATGACCATGTACTTTCTACTACTAAACAGCATGTTTTTGTCTAAATAGGTATATTTTGTAGAGATTGAGACCCCATTGATGGCACAATCCTTGGACGCTGGTGTGGGTCTAGTTCTGTGCCAAGCAAGCAAATATCAAAAGGAATCAGATCAGGATACGCTTTGTTTCTGATGAATATTTACCTTCAGAGCCAGGATTCTGCATCCATTACACACTTCTTACACACGGTAAGCAAATAGTATATTCCAGACTCAGCACATAACTGTAATATTACAGCTACACATTGTGTAATCTGATAATTCACATGGTAGGTGTAGGCCAAAAAGTTAATGAAAGATAAACATCTTTCTAAGACAAGCAATGCATCTCATGCACGAAAACCAATATGTTGTCCAGGTGTTACACTTTGTTAGTTAAGGATGGGAAAGTTTGCAGTTACTCATGTGAAACTTCTTGCATAATTTTTTCCCTGGTTTATTTGGGAAATTCAATACCTGTGGCATACTTTCTATGGCTTGTTTAATATTATCTAGAAAGAAACATTTCTAGATCCTTTGCAAATAAGGAGAGGGCATGTTTCTTTTAAGCATGAAAAAACAAATCTTAGACATATATATTTGTAATTAACTGTTTCTGTGTGTTCCATTTGGTGAATATGAAGTGCTTTTAAAACAACAAATAGTGAAAAAATTTTTTTTTTTTTTTTTTTTTACTGCTTTATAAGGTTATTCATGTGTAGATCTGTTGTATTCAATTAGATCAACTGGACTTGAAGTTTAGTTCTTGAAGACGTTTCGCTAGTCATCCGACTGGCTTTCTCAATTCAGAATGACTTGTACAAGAATCTGTGGCAAGTATGTACCCTGGAAAATCCCAATTAGCATATCACAGCCAAGTGTTAAGGGTGTGATTGGATAGTGGCTAAGAGGTGTTATAGGGACGCCCAGAGTAAGGTGTCAAAACAGCATTGTACATGACAGACAGTTGGTGTCGAACCCCCCCACCTCTATTTAGGCTTGGTTTCTTTATTTTCACATAATGGCCTCCTTAACACCTCTCTTGAACCAGTCACGTTCCTTCGCCAATATGTTAACATTACAATCTTCAAAGGTATTCCTTTATCCTTAAGATGCCGGTACACGGCTGAGTCCTGACCCGAGGAATTGGCTCTTCTGTCTGGGCCATACGTTGATGCAGTTGCTGTTTGGTCTCCCCACATACAAATCAGAGCATTCTTCACTGCACTGCACTGCATATATGATGTCGCTTTTCTTGGTTTTGGTATTGGGTCTTTCGGATGTACCAATTGCTGCCTCAATGTGTTGTTTTGGTTTAAAGCAGACAGGGATAACAATGTTTTTTGAAAATTCTTCTTAATTTCTCGGAGACCCCTGCTACATATGGGATGACCATGTTCTTCCTCCTGTCTTGCTTTTCCCCTTCACTGTTGGTATTTGTGTCTTTTCTTTCCTTCTACTTCTTTTGACAAAGGCCCGTCTGGATATCCACAAGTTTTAGGGCTCCTCTGAGATGTTTCATTTCTTTAGCCTTCGCCTCCGTGCTAGTGGGATGTTCTCGGCTCTGTGTTGCAGGGTTCTGATGACACCCGCTTGTGACTAAAGGGTGGTGGGAGTCAAACATCAAATACTGATCTGTGTGTGTTGGTTTTATGTAAACCTCTACTTCCAGTTTACCATTTTCCTTAACTTCTACCAAGCAGTCCAAGAAAGCCAGTGTGTTGTTTTGTACCTCTTCCCTTGTGAATTTAATGTTTTGGTCTACCGCATTAAGGTGTTCTGTGATAGCTTGTACTTCCTTCTGGTGGATTTTAACCCAGGTGTCATCAACAATCTGAACCAGTGGCTGGGTGCTATGCCCTTAAAGGTATTAGCGCCTGTGTTTCTACCTCCTCCATGTAAAGGTTGGCCACAATGGGTGAAACTGGAGATCCCATAGCACATCCATGTTTTTGCTTATAGAACTTATCCCTGTATTTGAAATAGGTGGTATTCAGGCCCAAGTGCAACAAGGAACACACCTGTTCTGGGTTGAGATCAGTTCTGCTGGTAAGAGTGCTGTCTTGGCCCAGCCGTTTTCTCACCATATCAACAGCCTTCTTGGTGGGTTACAGGTGAAGAGAGATTCACATCATAGGACACCATAGTTTCTCTGCGCCAAGTACTATATCTTCAATCTTGTTGGTGAAATCCTGAGAGTTCTGGATGTGATGCTTAGAACTTCCCACCAAAGGTCCTAAGATGTTAGCTAGATATTTTGCCACCTTGTATGTTACAGGTTGATGCTGCTGACTATAGTCTTAGTGGGGCCCCTTCTTATGTATCTTTGGGAGTCCATATATGCATGGATGTGCCTCACCAGGGTAGAGGCGATGATACTTGCTCGGTCAATGGCTTATCCTTTTGAAGCTGTTGTAGTAAGTCTATGACTCTTTTCTTGTAACGGCTGTGGATCCCTTGTTAAAGCCTCATATGTGTTGTTATCGGCCAGGAGCATGGTCCCTTATCATGGATCTGAGGTGTTGAGTACCACTGTGCATCTTCCTTTATCTGCCGTAGAATGGTGATACTGGAATCTTTCTTGGAGGATGTTAAGGCTCTTCTCTCCTGTGTAGTCAGGTTAGATGAAGGAGTTTTAGCACTGGCTAAGGCTGCAGATACCTTAAGCGAAGTTGTTCTGCTGCCTCACTCTGTGATACCTTATTACTGTGGATAGAGGCTTCTGTGGCTGCTATAATCCCACCACAGGGATGGCTTTAGGGGTGATGGCAAATTCAAGCCCTTAGCAACCTCCCTTGGTTCAAGAGAGGTGTTAGGAGGCCATTTATGTGAAAATAAAGAAACCAAGCCTAAAGAGGTGGGGGGGTTCGCCACCAACTGTCTGCCATGTACAATGCTGTTTTAACACCTTAATCTGGGCGTTCCTATAACACTTCTTTGCCACTATCCAATCACACCCTTAACACTTGCTGTGATATGCTAATTGGGATTTTCCAGGGTACATAATTGCCACAGTTCTTGTACAAGTCATTCTGAATTGAGAAAGCCAGTCGATGACTAGCGAAACGTCTTCAAGAACTACATTTCAAGTCCGGTGATCTAATTGAATACAACAGATATACCATGACCTGGATGAATAGAACCTTCACAAGCATTCTGTGTAGGTTCCAGCTTTTAACATTAAGTAGTTTGAACACAAGCTTGTAATATCATAATATATAATATATATCTTGGTATCTTTATAGTAAACTATAACATTGTTGTACCATTTATTGTAAAATCTGTATGTTTTAGTCACACTTCTGACATGTTAATAATATGCTGTGACTATGTCATGTATGTATTTAATACTTTCTTACTCTGTGTTGATACTTATGAATGTTATCTATTGTATAGGTTTTGGTGATTTATATTGTTTATACATGTTTGGGGTGGTTGGTCTTTAATATGGCCCTTGAGGAAGCGGCTGTGGCCTTGAAACCGTTAGACTACCCATTCACTCCATATCTGGTTTTATAATACACTAAATAATAAAATACGAACTTATAGTCTGGACTCCTCTGGATACAGGGGGTGGTTTGTCTCTCCTTTTCTATTTATATTACTAAATACTGTAGCATCCTTTAATAATCCTTAACGAACTCAGGGGGTAATACAATATTTTTATACACTTTACTTACTTACCGAGATCCCAGGATCTACTGGAGACTGTACATCATTAGTAAATCATGGATCATGGTCTGGTAAGCTGCCTGGCATGCACAACATCCAGACTCCAATGTAATACACCGAAAATTCATTGCAATGAGAGCGTTGCGCAAAGCCCAAATATTTAAAATTTTTTGGACTTCACCCAGGCACCGCCAGTCAGTGTTAAACCCGCACAAATCCGAGTACATTAGGCAGTGGGGGTTTTACACTCTTTTAAAATATTATGGGGCCGATTTACCCAGACTCGCAGGGAAATCTATGGAGTTAAAGTCACGCTAGCTAACGCATTCGCTACCGGTTAGTACAACTTAACTCCATATTAGCTTTGGATGCGCGGGTTACGCAAAAATCACCTGCGCACCTGAGTCACCCATCACAGTTCAATGCTCACAGGTCATATGGCCATCTAAGCAAATTTGTTCAGTCCACACTCGATGGTATAAAAAACAGACAACAGTGTTTCGCCCTACACCAGGCTTTGTTAATATAGTGGATAAGCACCCACTACTGTAAATTATAAAGATTAGAATTCACAGAGGAGTTCCGTGACCATATAAAGCACGAGGCCGGAGGCCGAGTGCCTTTTATACAGGCCACGGACTTCATTGTGCCTTCTAATATCCTATGAATTTACAGTAGGGGTACATTATCCACTATAACCCACCCTCCCCACCCTCATTTATAAACAGACCCATGGTTATTGTACAGTCAACAGGCTGCTGTACAAGTTCACAGGCTAACCCCCCCCTCCACCACACACCTCTTTACTTTTCATGCAGGCTCAAAGACTCCCTGTCACATCCCCACACCCCCTCATCCCCCTGTCCTCATTTTCAATCACACTGACATTACCGATCCTTCTTTCCTCTCCTGCCCCATGTCACTGGTGTTGTTTCTCCAGAAGCATAACAAGTGTCAGCTTATCCCTTCTCCTCCTGGCAGTCAGGGGTCCTGATTAGACCACCCACCTGCTCCTTTCAGTGTTCTGGATTCTAGCAGCTTAGACCACCACCCCTCCTGCTCTCCTCCTGGATTCCCTCACACACACCCGGCTTCTCAAACCTGCTTCATTACATCAAGGGTACGGCTTTCTGAGGTACTTCCATTTATAATCGGCGCGCTACTGTGTAGTAGCGCGCCGATTATAAGGATATTATTTACAGTTTATCCCCATAGGGATCAATGGAAGGGGTGGGTTTATGCGGATAATCAATGAACCTGACGAGTGCCCATACACATCATTTTGTCGGACCCACATTGCATGGTGTATGAGGCTATACTGTCAAGTGTGGGGAGAGGATTAAGAGTCTCAATAATGCTTTCAAAAAATCACCCAGAGGCTCTGGGTAAATGAGCCTGTAAGAATCTTACATTGACATGAATGGAAACCTATGAATATAATTCAAAAGGAGAAAAAGACACTGGCTCACAAATGTAGATTGTAAAAATAAATATAAAAAGTCCCTTTATTGTAGTTAAAAATGGGGACCACATTCCTATCACCCCTAAGCTATAAAAATTTTTAAAATATCCCAGAAATCCAAAAACACATCTGTGTAGACTACCACCCAATCAAGACCCTTTTTATGCATACATCGCATGTAGAATCAAATCTTACAGGGCTAGGGCTATGTCTAAGTCACAGTCCAATGCTCAGGAGGGTCATATGGTCACTCAGCAAATTGCCCAGTCCTTACTGGGCTTTGTTATATGCGGATAATCAATGAGCCTGACCAAAGTGCCCAACACATCATGTGTCAGGGGTCGGACCCACAATCGCATGCGTGTATGAGGCTACACGTCAAGATTGTCCCTGGGGAGAAGATTAAGTCTAAATAAGCATTTCAATCATACTGTAGTTGGCACAAAAGGTAAGTACACATATATTATCATTGGGTCCAAAATTATTTTATTATCCTTCCAGTCAACAACCTAATTGTCAAAAATGGAAGGTAGGTGCATGTGTCTACACTTGTATATAAAGTGTTTGGCCGCGTCCCTCATGGAGAATCAACATCGGACACCTGCAGGTTTAGTAAAACTTACTAAACATTTCACCTGGGAGAACATTTTTTACGAGAGGTCCGTGGCGTATGCACCTGGACCTTGCTTCACCAACGGTGAGCGGTTATATGCTATATACAGTACAATATTGCTACAATGTATCAGCTAGTGAGAGACTTAAAGGCATCTATAGGGGAAAATGAACTTTTTTTCTTTCTTCCCATGTGTTCTATAATTCCCCCCAATCCCCAGAGGTCTTCACTTTTTTCAGATTCCCTCTTTGTCCTGGATACACCAGTTAGAAGAATACGTGATTGCATTCCTGTACTCCTACTTTACTGTCAATCAAATCCCTGTGACGTGATCCCCCCTCCCTGCTCTGTAATAACATAGAGATCCGAGCATTAGCAGGGGAGAGTGGTTAGCTTTGATGTATAGATAAGGGCTTGCACTTGACCCCCCTTCTTAATAGCTTTCACTGATTGATGATGGGTCACAAAGTGAGAGATCGTAAACTGTACTGTTCTCCTTCTTCTGTGTCTCCAGGACAGCTTTCTTTCTATTGGCACTGTGCGTGGTGGTTTGTTTTTCAGGATGTTGAACTTTTAACTCTACTGCACATATAAAGCTTGTCGGTAAGCCGAGTTGAGACATGGGGAGGTAACAGAGGGGAGGGGGAAGGGGGGAATGCTGCACACAGATCTGACACCATGGTTTAAACAGAGTCACTGAGATAAATGGATTAAGGCAACACAGAGTACATGAATTAACTTTGCAAGGGGCAATGTGTTTTTTTTTTCACTATAGATGCTGTTTAAGATAGACACAATTGTTACACAGTATGTGGTTGGAGAGACAATGTATTTCATATTCTTTTGGTCTCACTTGTATCCGATATTCCTAGATTTCAAATTACCAATTCTATCATGGTCCATAATGCCTCAAACTAACTGCATCAACTGCATTCCGAGAGCGTGTACTGTTGAAGTTCCACGCAAGTCATATTACAAAAGATATACGGGGAGATTCAAAATTGAAGACACACGTTACTTACCATACCCGATCCCGCAATACAAGATTACGTCAAGTATTGCATTGTGGGGAAGGGGGCTAAAGTAAGTATCGCAACTTTAAAGCCACATTCAAAGTACCGTTATTTCTGTGCTACATAGTAGCGCAAAACTTAGCGGAGGGATTTTTGGATCGCTTACACAGTGCTATTTCCAAAACATTTGGAAATGGAGCTGTGCTCTAAATCCATCTAAAACCCCCATTAACCCATATTTTATCGGATTAACGGGGTTTTAGACGGATGTGGGCCATATTGAATCTCCCTCATAGTTCTTGGAAAACACCCATTCAACGGATGTCCATTATGCCTTCTACCCACCGGTCAAGGAGCTTGCGAAGTCCATATCCCAGTCCAATACATTCAAGCAGGGCCCTGCAATGATATCAACATGTATAGTGCCTATACAATAAATGATATCAAATGAAATGTGTAAAATCCAGTTCCTCATTAGCCCCTTAGGTGAAAGCGTTTAAGATCCAGCGGTTTTCAAGTTGCAATAGTGCAGTGTTGCTTAGTTTTAACTTTAGGATAGTTTTCCTTACATAAAGTAAACCACGGGGGCAGGTATTACCATAAGTCCCACCTTTTCAGTTCTGCAGTTAAAATAGTAACTTAGGGCTAGGCCACACTGCTGCGCTTTTTTTGCATTTGCGCAAGCGTTTGCATTTTTTATATCATTGAAAAAGCGGCAACGCCCGAAAACGCACGTTTTTCTGGTGCGTTGCAATTGCGATTTGCGTTCCGCATTTTAAATCGCAATCACATGCTTTTTCCAATACTTAATGAAAAACGCATGTGCAAAACGCAACGAATCGCACATGAAATTGCATGTGATTCCGTTGCGATCGCGTTTGCGTTGCAGTGTGGCCGTGCCCTTAAGGGGAATTTATGTTTACCCTCTGAGACCAGTACTTTTCTTGATTTAGGATAACCTCTTTTTAAGAGTGATTTAGGATAACCTCTTTTAAGAGTGATTTAGGATAACCTTCTTTTTTAAGAGTGATTTAGGATAACCTCTATTAAGAGTGATTTGGATAACCTCTTTTAAGAGTGATTTAGGATAACCTCTTTTTTAAGAGTGATTTAGGATAACCCTCTTTAGAGGTTAGGATACTCATTTAGAGTGATTAGATAACCTCTATTTAAAGAGATCTAGGATACCTCTATTTAAGAGTTGATTTCAGGATAACCTCTATTTAAAGGTGATTAGAGATAACCTCTTTTTTAGAGTGATTTAGATACCTCTTTTTAAGAGTGATTTAGGATAACCTCAAACCAGAAATCTATCCAAAATATGCCTCCCTACCCTCCTAATTATAAAGGAGGACGAACTTCCTAAAGTTTGTTTCATTTCCGAACTATAGAACTTCATTAAAAGTTCTAAAATTTTAAGTTCGAAAACGAACCCATTTTAAAGTCAGTGGGAGTTAAATAGTGTGGAAAGTTTGATAAATCATTCGAGAGTAATCACTGAAATGCTTTATTCGAGGTCATCTCCCAACCGCTACATTTGTAGTTATCACCGAAATGCTACATTTGAGGGTCATTGCCAAATCTATATTCGATAGTTTATCGCACAAACCACTACATTTGCTAAACTCTACATTCGAGGATTATGGCCGAATTGAAGGTTACCACAATGTACTTTGAGGTTCAATTAGAAAACTACTCACAAAATAATGTCTGTGAGTTTGGAAAACCCAAAGTTCATAAAAGTATTTATTTCATAATGCGCATAGTACAGAGTCCATTGGACCTGTCAGGGGATGCAGCGGAGGAGTGAGCGATCGGGTAAGTACCGTTACCTTCTCTCCTTGCTCCTAGGTTTTATTGAAGAACAGGAGGTAAGACACAGCTCCTTTACCTACTGTTCTTCATAAAACTGATATAATTTTTTTAGCAGTAGAGATCTCTCTTTAACACTTATATTTCAATTAGTAATTATGTGATAAATTATAAATTAGCTTTTCTGAAATTATTATGTACCAAATAGATATCCAGCTACTTTATGTCCTGATAAACGAGATTAACTGTACAAGAATAAAATAGCTACCTCAAAGTGTACTGTATGTGAAGTGTTCAAAATCGGAACTTTTAATGTTTTAAATAAACGTTATATATCCTTTCTATTTGAAATAATTTTTTTTATCAAAAGCTTTGTTTTGTCTTCCTAACGTAGCTTCTTTCTCTTAGATATTTAGCAAGAGTGAATAGAGGCTTCACATTGTTATCTAACCCATGAGTTGATCTAAATATGAGACCCAGATACAAACACTGCCCTCAGTCCCCTTGGATTTTTGTTGATCTCTGACAGTTTGAAGAGCCCGATAACAAGAAATATTATGTTAATTTATAGCTATAGTGAGAAAGCTCCCCAGCTAATTTTTACCTGTTTGGTCTATCTTTGTGCTGTAGCCAATAACAGGTAATGGATATTGAAGGAAAAAAAACCTTAAAGATAAAGCGGTTCTAAATTCTATATCTGGGTACATACAGGCATATTTTTTGGGCTAATCAGATCGATAATTCCTTGTATTGGTCGGTCAGTCCAAAACATCTGTGCTGGTTTAGGCCGCAAATGATGTCAATCGCCCTGTTCGTCCGGATTCAAGACGAATGGGTGATGGGACCTATGGTAAATCACGGCTGATCGTGCGGTTTCCTATGGGACACTCTTTTTCCCAACCGAGCATTTTGCAACTAGCAATACTTGCCGCAGCCAACAGTTTGCACAACCGTATGGTCATTTGTCCGAACCGAGCGCAGAAGTTTAAAAAGTTTTCAGTTTTTAGTCAGGTTTTTCCTTTAACACTCAGTATGGTTGTGTTATATATAGAGTCCCAACACGTTTTTTGTGTGATTTATATCCACTAATTAGCTATCTTTAAAATTGTCTTTCCCTATTTTGATGTCTACAGACACGGTTTTTGTTGTTGTTGCTATTGATGTCTTTTTATAACCATAATTGTGTCTCTCATGTTTACATGGCTGTAACACATGAATGTGTCCAAAGAAATAAAGGAAAAGTTTTGGTAAAAACAAAACTTTTTAATTGAACTATATCCTAAAACAGAATTAGTTAAGTTATCTTAAGATGAAGTTTCGGGTGCGACTCTGAACTCCGTTCTCCCCCCAAAGACAGTTCGAAACTTTCTGATCAAGGAACTTTCCATATGTTTGCTACCCACTCAAATATCACGAGCTACTTTTGAGGGTTACACATGGCTACTTTCGAGGGTAACCAATATAGACAATGCCTACTTGTAACCCTCTAAAGATGCCTCCCATATTTGTTAACACAGTAGTCCGCAGAACCTCAAAAATAGCTGGTGTGTATATGAAGTTTGTTTTTAATTATATAGTTATATATGTTTTTAAAGTTTGGCTATAGTGCTATTTCTACCTTAAAATTTTGATATTTGTTTTCCTTCCATGACTTCTATTGGTCCATTTTTCAGATTTTCACATTTTGTTTAAAATTCTTAAAATTGGAAAGCGAATCAGAACTCGCTATTTTGAATATCTCTATTCGTAACCAAACATACAGGTGATGTTAAGTCAGTACAGCAAAAATCTATAATAGGCAAGGAGCACATGGTTGAGTTCTGGAGGTGTGACCAGATTGTGCATAGGCAGTTACTTATTTAGTTTATTGAGGGGGTTACATTTACTTTATTTTTTCACATTGCTGTTTTACAATTTATTTGTGTTTCTTATGTTGAGGGTAAGGAGTTAAATTTGATAAAATTTGTTGGCATGTTTATTAACTAAATTTTTATAGATATGCCTATATGAATCAATAAAAACAATTTGGATGCATTTGGTCATTTATAAACATCTTAGATGGCGTCTTCTTGACATCTTTATCACTTGGTCATCTGACCATAACGTCTCCATTGACATTGAAATTTATTCATAAAGCAACACTAGACATTGCAAAATCACGGTATCTATTTGCGTTTATTATTTATAACTGTGGTTAAAACGCATTAGTTGTGCATTTGTGTCTGCTTGTCCATGTTTGTCGTGCATTTTTCTGTGGCGATTGGTTATTTCCATTAAAAATAAAATATCATTGCAGATTGTATTATGCATGCAGGCAAAACACAGATATAAACGCACATGTGGGAGCTATTACTTTAATCTAGGAATATAACTAAGTTCACCCAATGGAAGTAGAGAATGGATATTTACACACGTAGTATTGTATCTTTATATTACAATGTGTGGATAAAATAATATCTGAACAACTCTTATCTTTAACACACTTGTTGTTCAACTTTATTCTCAATGATTTAATCCCCCCTGAATAAAGGAATTTGCCCAACCCATTACCACACCTCCATAATTCCGTTACTATCAAGAACCACTATCTATATTTCTTAAGGTTTTGAAAAAGATGATTAACACCTGAGACCATGTATTTTAAACTGTTTAGAAACAGCCTACATTTTTTAAGTTTCTTGGTAGGTGTGCACCATTGTGAAGCAGGCACCACAACTTACTGTTTATCATATTGTTTCTGTTTGATAATTATTTATGATAGCATAGGCTCCATGTGATAGTTGACTTGTGTAGAATAAATTCCAACAACTAAACACCTTAATTGTTTACTTTTTTTGTCTATATTGTCTATTGCATGACTCTTGTTTGGTTTTAAAATTTATAGTGGTGAACTAACATTTTATCCCAGTAACAACTGTGAGATAAGGTGTGGTTTGCCCCCCAATGATGTTCCATGACTTGGTGACTTTTTTAGGGAACTAAACCTTCAAGGCTACATTTAAGGTTAGCGAACGATACATTCTAGGGTAGGGAAAACGATCCATACATTCGAGGGTTACGGAAAATGAACAATACTTTCAGGGTTATCGAACATACATTCTAGGTAGTGATTCGATAATTAACAATTTTTATTTTTCCGATAATTACCGAACTAAATCAGCAACGAGTCCTGAAAAACGAACTACGAGTTCGAATAGTTCGAGTTCAGTTTTGTCTACATCACTAATAACCACATGTGCACAATCAACCATTTACAGTATACGGCTTACATGTGTCCATGAGACGCATTGCATTTTTATGATATTCATTTCATATTCTCACCTCCCCATTCTCTTCTACTGCTTAACAACAATAACAATGTTATAATTTTGAATGAAATTTGTTGCAACATTTTTATCCTTTTTTTATTCTGAAATTTCATTGTAGAGATCCACTTGTTCCCGGGATACTAGGGCTGTTTGAGAACAGACAGAACCGAAATCCAATGGAAACTTCTGTGGTACTGTACCCACCTCATCTGGGATTTATCTAATTGGCAAAAATTCTTATTTTTTTTTCATTGGTTATCCGCTGGGAAGAAAGGGTCCAGGCAACAAGGCTACGTACTCAAAGCCTTCCTTCTAATGTGTTTGTATTAGAAATCACATTTTATTTGGAGATAGATATTCATACCTTTTGGGTTGGGATTTATTAAATCAATAAGCAGAGGTGCAAGTAAATGTCATGAATAAGTTTCCCACCAGAAACTAAAAATCCTTGATAATATAATGAGCTAATGGTGTTCCATTTACCAGTCTGTAATTTTTATTTAAAGTCTTTGTACTAAGTATTAGTTTATAAGTCACTACTACCCTTTTTATATATTTTTATTGCTTTGATGCCTGCAACTTATTGGATTCTTCTGTATCTTTAAAGGGCAACTAAAGCACAGAACAACACTAACCAGAAGGCAGAACACCATTGATATAAAACCCATTAATCTGTGTCTCACCTCTCATTTTGATACAGGCTCTGGAAAATTTACCTAATAACATATGTTTGTTGCTTTACTTCTCAGCATTCTAGTATCAGACAGTTTGGTCAACACCATTATGTTCTGCACAGCTCCGTCCTTAGCTATGGCACAACCTTGTATCAGTTGGTCACACCCCATTAATAATCTCTAGCCAATCCTTTTACACGGACAGATAAGCAAGGAAGCATGTGACTGAGGTCAGAGGTGTGTCTGACATTGCACATACACACGATCTCATCAGTTCTTAACGGCTTTGATTTACTTTACAGAGTTTATGAAGTGTGATTTTATAGTTTATTGGTGTTTTTAGAGGGGGGTTTTTTTCAGATTCTGGAGTATAAACAATTGTTTTAGTTCTCCTTTAAAGATTAATCAGCAGAGTGCAAAAAAAGTACGGAAAGTTCCCACAAGAAATAACTGTGGGGTGATGTTGCTCCCCTCAGAAACTAATGATGTTCCATACAAAATAATCCTGTTTATCTATCTGTAAAATTTCATGATGTACCTGTCAAAGAATAACTGAAAAGGGAATGTTGCATAACTCCTGGGGGGGATTAATCTCCTGTCCGCAAAGTGTTTATGACAAATGGAAAATATATGGCGAGAGTAACAAAACATAATGGATATTTAGAGGAGATTCAATATAAAAGTTTCTTAGCATTAAAATGGTGCTAATTTTGCCCCAACCAATCAATGTTCTTTCAACAAATGGTTCATAAGACTCTTGATTGGTTGGGGCAAAATTAGACCAATTTAACAATAAGACTTTTATTGATACCCTACCTGGTTATTTTTATACCTCATAATAAATTTTGGCAAAATAGGTTCACAAGCCAGCCGTACTGCCGAGTGAGTTTTGAGTCTCTTATGAGATCATTTAAAGTGAAGATAGGCCTAATTATGACACAATGAATGCAAGTAGCATATGCTGACAGAAAATATATAATTAGACAATCATCTACTTAACTTACAATATACTTAGGGGGAATATACCCTCAACTTTCTTTGTCCCATTTTAAGTACCCAAAGTAAGTACTAAACCTATTGTTCTGTACTAGTTACCTATAGTTACCTATATACTAACTTCTCTACCCACATCTTACCACATCGTCTTGAAAAAGCAAGTTTCCTTTCAGGTAAGGTTTGTTGGCTAACTAAGTTTCCAAACCCTGGAAACTTCAATAAGGAAGGAGTTGGGGAGGCTGTAATTTCCATATTTAAATTAAGTAGCTGATCAGCATGCAACTAGCACTTTGAAGCCATAATAATTGACGCTGGTTTTCCAGTGCTTTACTCTTTTTTTTCAAAGCTCTTCTGTTCTGTAATGTTCTTGCTGACCAGGCTTCTAAATCATAGCTTAGAAGACCAGATACACCATAATGAGTGCAGCAGCTTACATGAACATGTTTTTAAACTGTATGACCCTACTAAATATTTTATATAAAATGCAGTGGTGCAGATTCAGGTACAAAACTGAAAAAATCACTGGATATTAGAGTTCAGTTCCTATTCAAAAGATTAATCCATATGAGAAATAACGAGACATCAACCTAAAATTAATCTTAGTCTGAATGCTGTTATTAAAGGGCAAAAGAGCAAGTCAGTGTCCACTAATCTTACAATTGTCACTTCATCATATGTTTTCACCACTCTGAATTCAGCCTCTTAGTGAAGAAATGCATTTGTAGAATATTTCCAGGTTACTGGAAATATGCGATATCACTGTTTGATTTTTAGTGTTGCTTTCTCTCTTTCTGTCTGTGTTCTTTCTTTTTCCTGTGTATGGACCAAAACTCCTTTTGGTGCATGCAAACTTTTTAGTGTGTTAATATTGTACACATCCACTTGTATACATATTCAGACCACCATTCACTGTTATTAAATTTCGTTTTCCCTCTCTGAACCCTTCCCTTATAAATTTTTCTTTTTTGTTAAAAATGGATTCAAAAAACGTGCACCTTACCATTGCTTTGTAAAGATGGAATAATAATCTTTTTCTCCCTTAAATCCTGCCAACATATTGCTGTCCTACTATTGGCCTTCTGGCTCTGCTTGCTACATTTTTAGTTTGCTAACCACCAAAACTCCAAGACCCCTTTTCCACAGATTGCACAGTGAGACAGGCGCTAACATGTATGATTCACCCTGAGTCACAAGTGCTCTGGCCAAATCTTTCCCCGTAGCGGATTCCAGAGCCGCGTGCTCCGTGACACTCACCAGCACTTAAGTGTTACTGCAGCTATAAGCGCCATTTAATACTTCGTGAAACGCCTCCAGTAATAGCACTGCGACCGCTGGGTGAGCGTCTATGCCGGTTCTTCCACATGTAAACAGTGAGTACTCAAGTTCGCGCTGACCAATCGTAAAAACAAGTTAGCACATTTAAGAGCGGGAGAGAGATCGTACTGGGCCAGTAGCTCTTCGGTGAAATGAGGCCATACAAATTATAGTAGGGCTACTGGGTAATCATTGGAATCTCAATGAAGCTCTCGCACCTCCCAGCATTCCTGTGAAAAATTGGTAAATATATTCATTTCACAGGATTATAGAGGTGAAGTTGAAAATCACCATTGTAGCATACCATGTTTAAATCTAACCTGATTTACTGAAAGCGAGACAATGACCAGCCTTCATTTTGAGGAACAAGCATAACCTAAATTTAGGCTTATAGCGAAAATGAAGGGTTTCCATGCTGAAAACGGTTGCTAAGGCAACACATTCTTACTAAAACTTTTTGTGGGGGTTGTCTCCTGTTTAAATAAAACACCACGTATTCTGTAACAAGAGTTTTTAAAAGGATGACGTCACCCTCATTTACTCTTTTAGAAGAAAGGCCTCTTGAAAATATGTTGATATTTCAGTTTTTGTCCTTTGAATTCATTAGTGGTATGCCTGCTCAAAGAGGCGCTAGGGGATTAGCATTCGCATTGCTACTGCAGAACCGGAAGCAGAAACAGGGGAAACAGACATTGTCATGAACTTTCAGGTTAGACTTTATATATTTATAGATACACACTAATTACTTTTTATGGTTTTGGGGGTGATTTACCTGTATGTAACGTTTTCATTTGATGGGATGGACTTGTAATTTTAATGTTTAATTCATTTTTTAAAAATTGTTATTTCACATTCATTTCTTTTTTTGTTTGTTTTGTGTTATTTCTCGTTTTATTAAAAGAAATTCAGATCCACTTAACATTTGAGCTACTACCATGTATATTGTATATATGTGGGAGATTCAATAACAGGTCTTATTGTTAAAAATGGTGCTAATTTTGCCCCAACATAGAACTCTTTACATCGAAAGTTATATCTTGATGGTTGGGGCAAAATTAGCACCATTATTAAAGATAAGCAGGATGATTCAATAAAGGTCTTAATCGTTAAAATGTGCTACTTTTTGCCCCAACCAACTCAGATCTTATTTAAACATTTGAAAGCTAACATCTGATTGTGTTGGGGCAAATAAGCACCATTTTAAACGTAGAATTTTATTGAATCTCCTGAAGAAACTTTTTTATTGAATAACCTGATAGTATATAAGGGGTAGTGTAAACTTTATATAAAGTCCCCCTTCACATGTCTCAGAAATGGAATTTTTGTTGAATATTGTATGTATTGTTATTTCTTATCTACCAACTGATATTTCCCATTGCTTTAACAAAATCATTTCTATTTATTACATCAGGTCCTAACCTTACGCGGAAGTGTGTTTTTTTTTCTTTATCCTCATAACACTAACAATAAAGTAATTGTCCTTCGTGATTGTGGGGAACACCTGGAGGAAACCCACACAGCACAATACTACCACGAGCCACGTGCTGCACTCTCAGGGCTCTTTCATGATAGAATGCCTGTTTTCGTCAAAGATTCGTGAACGGACCCATAGAATTCTATGAAGAAAAAAAGTTTTAAATTTTTCTGTCCATTTGCGGGACAATAGTAAGAGTAGGTTACTGTAAATGACACAAAGACCTGGGAAATGGTCTGGGAACCCCTAATTATAAGCAAACTTATTTAAAAACTATCTTTCCCTCAATGATTCAGCTGTTTTTTGAGCCTCCGCATTCTATTTTCTAGGGTTACCTGAAATTGAGCGCTACTTTCGATGGTTCGATTTGCGATAATCGTCTACTTTCGATTTTCCAAATCGTCTACTTTCGATTTTCGATAACCATCTACTTTTGATTTTTCGCTAATCGTCTTACTTTCGATTTGTTTTTATATTGATAATCATCTATTCGATTGTCGATAATTGTCTCTTTCATTTTCGATAAAAATCGAAAATTCGAAAAATCCGTGTTCCGTGAAATCCGGGAGTTCCAAAGTTTTAAAAACCCCAGATTCGATTTTTTTGAACTGTGTTCTATTTCGAACCCACATTACATTCTACTCTTCATAGTATTTAAGTTAAGCTGGATACACAACGGTACCAATGTTTAGCAGACAATCCCCATTGATTCTTTCTGAGAATTTTACAGAAATAGCTCACTAGCACTACTACCATGCTCATCCTGTTCCATGAAAAATTTTCTGATCTACACGAGCACTAAATCTATACTTTATTCTTGGGTCTTTTGAAAGGGGCTTGGAGTCTAGATTCTAGGGACCATCACATTCCAACATGATACCCTGTTTAAACAAAACAGTTCCCTACTTTTATGTTATAATACTATTGTATCCTTATTTCACAGCCAAGGTGCACGCATCCTTCCATTTGTTAATCTCTCTTTCTGTCCCCTGTCCTAAAACATATTTGTGTCCATGTGGTATAATAATGAGAAACCATGATCAAGTTATATATATTAATTATGTTATTATATATATATGGATTATTTTCTTAAAAGTAAGATGACAATTGCAGGCTTTGACCTGTGAAACTTATATTGTGGTGTATGTTCAAATTTCCTGCTTCCATGGGTTGGGACATCACCCTGACCTCTGCCTCAATCCCTCTGCCGGGGAGAAGCTGGCTCACGTTAGACTTAATGTGGGGAACAAGTTGAGAAGTGTAGGCCTGTTAATTGCGGACAGAGGCTGTCATATGAACTACAAGCTTGTCACATGGCTCAAAACGGAAGTGTTCAAGCAGAATTAATATTGCTAAACATTTCCACCAATACTTTTTTATTAGTAGATGTGATTTTAGGTTGTATTTTGAAGGTATTGGAGACCACAGTTCCCCTTTAAGTAGAATTTAGTTCTTGACGATGAATCACTACCATCTGAATTTCTTTCTAGTTCAGAATAATAACCAATTAAAGGTTCATAATTATAATTTAAGGTCTAATATTAATGTAGGTCTTTTTTTTTTTTTAAGCTGTGACCTCCTTGTTGTACCGAGTGTATTCTTGGCAATACATCTCGCTTGACTATTGTTGAGGAATGATGCTTAAGTTAGGATTTATCATATAGAGATGGGAAAATTTTAAGTATGTATTGACTTTAATAGGTCGTATCTTATAAATAAATAGAAATCTTCAGGCAAGCCATTATTCTTTGGCAATGTAAATACAACCTTTTTTTTTTAAATTTTTAGATGTGGTTCTTTGGCTTGTTTTGACTTTTGAAAATGAATATCCATAAATATCATTTTCTTTTCATTAGTAGAGAAGCGAGAGTTGTCCTCAATGAAGTTTTGTGTGCTTTCTCTCCAGTGTGATGATTTATTCTTGGCAGTCATTTTTGTCCAGTCTCTGCAACTTATGCCATCACTATTATTTCTTTTTATTAAGGCTGATGCCTTAGGCTAATGCTCTTTTGAAGCCCAATATTTTTTCATATGGAGAACAAAGGAATCGGGAAATTCTCTATTTATTTCTTCTCCTTGCAGGTTATTTAAGGGTTTGGTGATGACTCACATATGCCTAAAAATAAACCCCCCAAATTATTCATTTGCTAGGAGATATTTTTGGTGTAGGCCAGTGTACTAAATAGCAAATTTTTTGTTTTATGCTGTAAACAAGGTTGGAATTAATATGCCAGCATATTAACATGTGTGCTCCTCTGCTCTTATCTTGCATAAGGAAAACCCAGGTTTAAATGTGCTACGGTGATACATAAGAAAAGCGTCTCTCATCCTCCTGGAACCTACCTCTTCTTTGGTCTTTTCTCACACCGATTGCCGTCACATTAGTGGGGGCATCCCTCCCCACATAGATTCGATCAACACGGAGTGAAGGTTACCATCCATGCACATTTTTTTTCTAACAAGGTTATTTCAAAAACCAGTTCTTATCATTATAAACTGGTGCTAATTTTGGCCCAACTAATCAGATGGTAGAGCCTTTCAAATGGTTTAAATAAGATCTTCTGTGGTTGGAGCAAACATTACCCATTTTAAACGATAAGAACTTTTTATTGAATCTCCCTGTCAAGTGTCTATTTCATCCATTCACCTTTAATTAGTACAACACCAATTAAAAATAGTTTGATACCAAAATACCAAATTGGGGCCTGAGATATATTTATACATCCTGGTAATAGAATTAGTTAGAGTTATTATGGATTACCCATTAATCTCTATTAATTAGATAGGATGACGTTTTATATATATGGGATAAATGTTTGCCCTTTACAGTCTAATATAAGGATATTACGCAACACAAACGAGTTCTCTGACCAAAAGAAGCATGAGGCCACAGCCTGAGTGCTTTAAAACATGTCAAGAACTCTTAGGATGGGCGTAACTCCTTATATTAATGTAAAGGGGCGCATTATTATCTTATAATTCATAAGTATCTGATTCATTACCACCCATTCACATTTTAAATTCTAGCCTTGTCCCTATTCCCCCTTATTTTAAACCCCCCAAGCTACCTTCTGTAATTAAACCGGCTGTTAAACAAATCTTTGTGGAGAGAAGAGAGATTATTGGTTACTGAAGTGCACAATGAAGCAGCTCCGCAGGTTCCGTTAGTGGAAGTTAAACACTGCAAAACAATCATGTTTCAGGCCATGACTACTGGAATGGGAGGAGCGTTGGGATATACAAAATATAGGTCACTTAGTTACAAGCTGAGTGATGGTTAACCTCTCAGTCTCCCGTTATCAAAATATTCACACTTATGTAGTATATAATGTATAACAGATGTGAATATCTATAATAAGCAATTTAAATATGATATCCCTTATGATGTTATATTTATACAAAAATCAATTTTTAGATCAAAAAAGAAATACGTCCCACCCTGAGATTCTGTGATCCAACTCCTGATCCAAAAGGCGTGTTAAATCATCTAGTATATCATCACCCTGTATTTCCTCCTTTATTTACTAACTCTATGCTGTACTTTAACATAGTCGTGTCACATGCCTGTACAGTCATGACAATGTTTGCCCTACTGGAGACTTCCTCCACCTACCTTTTTATATGCTTTTAGATTTTCTCTAATACCTTTCCTTTAAAGGGTGCATAGTTGGGCCAACATATTGTTTATTACTTTGCACATTGTATATGTAAATTACCCTGCTTGTGTTATCAGTTTATATGTCACATAGGCAATAGATGAAGGCATACACGCGCACTTTGTGACTAAAATCTTGCATCTTTATTTAAAGCATGTAAGTAGGTAAGGAGCAGCATCACGGCTAAGGTCAGCGTTTTGGCGGGCATGTGGCCTTAATCTATGCATATACGTGCTATTAGTCACGTATCTGGTATACATTGGTCGATAGAAGTTATGTCTTTCCAGTTTTTATAACAGTACATATTTGGTAGGGCCCAGCGTCGATAACCATGTCTTTTTCCTTTGTTTTCTCTTTTCTGTGCTTTCCCATATAAGCTCTGGGCAACTATATCCCCTACTGTTTTCCGTGCTCATCCATTGCTACTACATTCCTTATTCCACCCTCAGAATCTCTTCTTTTTCTTATCTCTGCTATAAATATATTTCTATTAGAAACTCCATTTGATCTCTTCAAGATGCTATATGTTAGATAACAGTAATTGTAGGATTACTAACTTGAGTATAGCTTTCTTTTCCTCTCCCTACATTAGGATTCATGTCTAATCCTTTTTCTTTGATGCTTAGCTCTATTTATGCTCTGTGCCATCTATCTCTCTCTCATAGACCCGGCTTTCTTGAATGGCTATCTTTACCTTCGACAGCTGGCTCAAAGCTTGTGCCTGTTGAGCAATTTCTTTTATTCTTGTGGTCTGAATGGTATCCCTTTAAGGGTTGTGTCTAGGATGGGCAGCTTTTTGCCGTACCGAATGTGTTTTCTTGCTATAACTTTCCCTAGAACACTATTTTTCATTATAGATATAATATAGACAAGGTAAAATCAAGAAATTTTGATTGTAAATCTACAATGTACATTGGGCGTAATTGGCAAGTTAATGTGCATTTTGAGGAGAGTCATGCTATATATCTGCTCCTGAGATATAGAGAACAATAATGATAAGAAAGTACTAACCGAAGGCAGACCTAAATCATGACGATAGAATAGCGGATTTACCATTGTTTCCCAATTTCTATCATCCATTTATGTAAAACGCTCTTTCGTATCCCAAATAGGATTTAGGGCTTCACGCATGGGTTTGAAGATAAATCTAACAGTTCGCGAGATTCTCACCTAGAAAATCACACATAACAATGGGGGCACAGGAGGAAAGGCTATGGAATGCGTACCAGATATATGAATTTAACAGTCACACATAACAATGGGGGCACAGGAGGAAAGGCTAAGGAATGTGTACCAGATATATGAATTTAACAACATCACACATAACAATGGGGGCACGGAGGAAAGGCTATGGAATGCGTACCAGATATATGAATTTAACAGTCACGCATAACAATGGGGGCACAGGAGGAAAGGCTATGGAATGCTTACAACATATATGAATTTAACAGTCACACATAACAATGGGGGCACAGGAGGAAAGGCTATGAATGCGTACCAGATATATGAATTTAACAATCCACATAACATGGGGGCAACGGAGGAAAGGCTATGGAATGCTTACCAGATATATGAATTTAACAGTCACCATAACAATGGGGGCACAGGAGGAAAGGCTATGGAATGCGTACCAGATATTGAATTTAACAGTCACAATAACATGGGGGCACAGGAGGAAAGGCTATGGAATGCGTACCAGATATATGAATTTAACAGTCCACAATTAACAATGGGGGCACAGGAGGAAAGGCTATGAATGCGTACCAGATATATGAATTTAAACAGTCACAGATAACAATGGGGGCACAGGAGGAAGGCTATGGAATGCGTACCAGATATATATTTAACAGTCACACATAACAATGGGGGCACAGGAGGAAAGGCTAAGGAATGCGTACCAGATATATGAATTTAACAATCACACATAACAATGGGGGCACAGGAGGAAAAGGCTATGGAAATGCGTACCAGATATTAGATATATGAATTTAACAGTCACATAACAATGGGGGCACAGGAGGAAAGGCTAGGAATGCGTACCAGTATATGATATTTAACAGTCACAAATACAATGGGGGCACAGGAGGAAAGGCTATGGAATGCGTACCAGATATATGAATTTAACAGTCACCAATAAAATGGGGCACAGGAGGAAAGGCTATGGAATGCGTACCAGAATATGAATTTAACAGTCACAATACAATGGGGGCACAGGAGGAAAGGCTAGGAAGTGTTACCGATATATGAATTTAACAGTACACATAACAATGGGGGACAAGGAGGAAAGGCTATGGAATGCGTACCAGATATATGAATTTAACAGTCACAATAACAATGGGGGCACAGGAGGAAAGGCTATGGAATGCGTACCAGATATATGAATTTAACAGTCACAATAACAATGGGGGCACAGGAGGAAAGGCTATGGAATGCGTACCAGATATATGAATTTAACAATCACAATAACATGGGGGCCACAGGAGGAAAGGTATGGAATGCGTACCAGATATATGAATTTAACAGTCACACATAACAATGGGGGCACGGGAGAAGGCTAAGGAATGCGTTACCAGATATATGCATTAACAGTCACAAATAACAATGGGGGCACAGGAGGAAAGGCTATGGAATGCGTACCAGATATGAATTTAACAGTCACAAATAACAATGGGGGCACAGGAGGAAAGGCTATGGAATGCGTACCAGATATGAATTTAACAGAGTCACAAATAACAATGGGGGGCAGAGGAGGAAAGGCTATGGAATGCGTACCAGATATTAATTTAACAGTCACAAATAACAATGGGGGCACAGGAGGAAAGGTATGGAATGCGTACCAGATATGAATTTAACAGAGTCACAAATAACAATGGGGGCACAGGAGGAAAGGCTATGGAATGCGTACCAGTAAATTACAACTGCTGTGCAGAGCTTAAAGCAATCTTCCCCTCAAATTTCCAACCAATAATAGATCAATAGGATTTCCACTGGATCTTTCTATAATTAAAGTTATCAATCTGTCTTTCAATACTTACCCTCCCCATTAACTTATAGCTGTCACCAGGGAGTAGGTTAGACAGGTACTATCTTGTTACCCAGATACCCATGTCTATGTTTCAATCTTTATTGATATTATCAGTACAGGACACAGATTCAGGCTTCTATGGGATGGACTTGGGGAGCACAAGATACCAGACACAGCTATATAGCTTAATGTGAGGTGGGCTCAGGGCTAGGCCACACTTACACGTTGTTTGCGCAGTGTTTTTGCGCTCGCATTGCGATTTGGTTTATAATGGAAATTGCGGGAGACACAAAAATCCCTGAGATTACAATGCGCATAGTTCCATTTTGGTAACGCATGCGTTCACCATATTTGTGCATTAATCATGCATTTCCATAATGGAAAATGGCAAAATCGCATGCACAAAATGCACTCGCAAATGGAAAATGCACAAGAATCTTGCACACAATCACGTGCGATAATTCGGGATTGCGCACGCGATTTGGTGCTTGTAGTTGTGCCTAGCCTCAAGGGGGAAAAGCCCTCCAACATACATTGACTTTAATAGTTCCGCTAGCGGATTTTCGAATTTCTGAATTTTTTAAAAAAATTTTGTGAATCCTCAAGCAGAACAGATTTTCCGAAGTTGGGACATCTCTAGTCAGTAAATATACATGGTCAGTATATGCAATAGTCAGTATTTCATGGTCAGTATATGTATGGTCTAAATAATTTACTATATTGTTACTACATAGTTTCAAATTCTACTGTTACTAGTAGGCAGCTATATACATTCCTGGGCATTTAGGCTGTGGAGCTGATGGGACTGGCATATGAAGCTACCCTATGGATGCTTGGGAGCTGCCTCTGCCTTCCAACTGAATCCTTCTTAGGTTTACACATTGTGAAGTTCTCATTCATTCAGTTCAAGGTACCGTATAACTCAGTATAAGCCGAGGTTTTTAGGTTTAAAAATTAACCCTAAAACCTTGACTCGGCTTATACTCGCTAGTAGCAACTTACCTTCAATCCGAGGCATACGCGAGTCGGCCGGCAGTTCCCAGTAGTTCTTCGCGTTGCGCGATGACGTCATCACGCACGCTGGCGGGGATGCGTCATCGCGCAGCCGCGAAGCAGTAATGGGAACTGCCGGCCGGACTCGCGGCTTCTTCTGTATTGCAGAGAGAGAAGACTGAGACCAGGTACGGGTAGTGAGCTGGGGGGGCTGGGGGGAGGGCTGGGGGTACTGGGGGAGGGCTGGGGGACATATGCCATCAGACACCACATTTTCTTTTTACTATAGGTGGTTGGAAACTACAACTCCCAGCACCAAGCATTCTGGGAGTTGTAGTTTCCAAACATCTACAGTGGAAAGGTATTAGGGGGGAACAGTTATGCCATACAGTAACCCCAATACCTTTTTACTATAGGTGGTTGGAAACTACAACTCCCACAACCAAGCATGCTGGGAGTTGTAGTTTCCAAACATCTACGTGGAAAGGTATTAGGTTTACTGTATGGCATACTGTCCCCCACCCTAATACCTTTTCCACTGTAGATGTTTGGAAACTACAACTCCCAGCATGCTTGATGCTGGGAGTTGTAGTTTTCCACCCTATAGTTAAAAGGTAATTGTGGGTCTGCCTGCAATAACTGTCCCCCCAGCCCTCGGCTTATACTCTGGTCAATCATCTTTTCTAATTTTTTGAGGCAAAAATGGGTGCCTCGGCTTATACTCGAGTCGGCTTATACTCGAGTATATACGTATATCTCGGGTATTCAATTAGATCACTGGACTTGAAGTTTTGCTAGTCACCCACTGGGTTTATTTAATTCAGAATAATTTGTACAAATTCTATGGAGTTGCCTCCATCAGCATATAACAGCAAGGTTTCCAAATCTCTGTTCCTATTTCCACCCATTATACCTAATTCTTCTGGCTCCAAAACATTCAGTCCCCATTTAAATTAAACTTGTAATTAAACTAATCATATGGTTATTTCATTCTCAGAGAAATGTGCATGCAATTGTTTTCATTTCAGTCCCCCTATCATTATAGATATCACTTCCTGTCCAGCAAGCAACAGCTTCTCTTTTTTTCTATTGACTGGGGAGGGTTGGGGTGCGAGTGAGCGGTCTCACACATTTAGAAGATGTTTGGATTTGCTAAGACTGTCACATGTTTTACAACAGCACATAATTGGGTAAGATACAGGAATTCCCTCACATGCAGATGCTTAGCAGTGTTGTGACAGGCAGTGACAGAGTGTGGCTAAACCATCCATGTTGCCTAATACCATATTCAAATAGGGGTACCAGCAATGTAACTCTTTAATCAAACAGACACCCCCGGTCCCACTTCAGCGCGTCTCACACCTGCAGCCTCCACATGGATCCACGGTAAATCAAGAAGGGAGACAACTCGCAGCTAATAGCTTGCAAAAACCCCAATAGTTTTAATTACGCTGCTACAAACATTTTCGAATGCTTGAAAAAATGCATGAGCATTCGAAACATGTTGTGCATTGTAGCAGCGTCTTTAACTATTGTGTTTTTTGCAAGCTCTTGGCTCTCCTGCTTGACTTACCCTTGGTACAAAGCAATGTAAGTACATTTATAAACTTTATACATTTTGCCATTTAACCTGATTAAGTGAGTACTTTATTTTATATGCGCATATTATGGTCATTTAGATGGTAATAGAGAAAATACACACCTATACAGATACACCTTTCCTATATTGTGATATTATAATCCCCTACTCATTTGGTAGCTCCTAAAACCCTCATGCAATCTTCTTAAAGGAATACTAAACCAATTCTTTACACTCTGAAACTATACCCTCTAAAAACACTATAAACTGTAAATCCCACTACAGTAAATAGTATAAAGTAAATGTAACCCTTGAAGAACTGGATGAAATAACTGTGTGTAAGGTACAGTGACTGGCCCCCTTGCCCTCAGTCACATGCTCCTTGCCTAATCTGTCCTGTAAAAAGATTGGCTAAGGCTACTAGTGGGTGTGACCAACTGTACCAAGTTCCGCAGTATCCAATGACTGAGCTGTTATAGAACATAATGTCAGTGACCACACTGTGTATACTGGAAATAACACCACAAACCCCTGTTAGAAAGGTACATTTCCAACAACCACAATCAAATGGATGTTTACTACAGATTACTGTTTATAGTAGGTGCTCTTCCTTCTGAAAAATTATTCTTCTGAGGCATTAGTTGTCCTTTAAAAATTAATTATTTATTAATATAAAGGAAAAGGTTATATATGTATTTCCACTAAGATGCAAAATAGCAATAGAGTATTACTAACCCCCAGCCTTGGTGTCTGAATGCGAAGACATGCTAGAAGTCGTACTCTGTCTGAAGCCAAGTTCGCCACACCAGATCCCAAGAAGCAAATTGATCATTTCTGTTCATACAATTGTTTCTAGTGACTTGTCCCAACGGCTTCAACGTGAGAACTGCTATGCTCTTCACATGCACATTACTTTCCGGTTACGTCACTGTCCATTCCACATAGGCCATCCTTTAAACTGTATTTCGTCCACCTTCCTCCACCAACGTAGGGTCGTTGGAGGAGCGTGGAAAAATAACGAATACAGAAGGCCGTAGTTAAAGAACACAAGAAAGGAACAGGCCACGCCAGCTAGTTCCATGTGACCATTCTCTCGCAACGGCTTGCGCTGTCTCCGCCTTCTTTCCGTGCGTCCCCCCGGGAGCGCGCATCGTCCCTATCTCCCGTGCGCGCAGCCGATCTTTTTCTCCGCCAGTGTGTGTTTAATGCAGTTGCACTACACATTTTTTAACCGTATGGTTTGTTCGTCATGGGTGAGCCGTCCGACAAACAGGTTTCGCAGCGCCCTGTAATGCCAGCCGCCAGGGTGAGCGCGGAGCCATAGAGCCCCGCTGACTGACCCTCCCCGGCCGGAGCCCTGACACCCCTCCGGAGGAGCAATGGCGAGCAGACATACTCTTGGTAAGTGGAGTGAATAAAGCGATCTACCTGCTACGGGTACTTGGTTAGTTCTGGGCCTCAGTTACATGTTATGGCCGTCCGAACGAAAATCTACCAGTCTGCGGCCCTCGTGTGTTCAGTTCTATCATTCCTAGAGCGTCTAAGGTTATCGCAATGTGCAACTCACAACAATTGGGGGTGGGGGGGGTGTTGTTGGTATGGTTGGCGCAGGTTGAAAGCTGAGCTAGCTTTTTCGGTAAATAGAAATCGGTGAAGGAATTCGGGAAATGTAGTTTTTGATTTTTTATATGCTGTTAATCTTTTCTCAGAGGATGACGGGAATTGCATGGAGGTGATGGTTACATTTGTTAGATACCTATATTTAATAAATGGGTGGTGGTTACCCACTCCATACTAATTATAAGATTTGCAAAAAATAAAATTCTAAGTAGATATTAAGGTAGACTAAGTATTCGAAACTAGACTATAGAGTTATAGATAATTACTGGAGATGATGTGTAATGATTGTGTTTATGTAGACCCCGGATAGTTACCAACCTGTGTTTGACTCCTACATTGTTGTTTGTTTTTTTTTTTACTTAAATCTCTGGTGATTCTGGATTTGTAGTTATTACAGATGGGAAGATTAATCCCTGGATATGATATAAAAACAAATGTTTCCTGTGAGTTGTGTTTTGAATCTTGCTCTTGATTGGTTTCTGTTTCCAGCTATTTCCTTGGCAGCCTTTGTTACGCCTTTTGTAGTAACACTTGCAGCTTTACTATAATATCTGTAGGTATGCACAGGGGGGAGCCTCTCTGTGGTTTTAAGGCAGTTTTTTTGGTTGTTTACATTGTTTTAAATTTCAGACGATTCCAGTATTCTTCAATGGGCCATAGAAAACTATCACAGCAACATTTTATGTGTACACTGCCTTATTTTTAAATAGAGAAAAAATGTAATGTGGCATATTAGATATGTAGAAGTAAACAAATTAGGAAAATTAATTTAATACTTTCTTAAAGAATTAGCATAGTGTTGATCATTTCTCTTTATCGGTACTAATCTTTCTGTAGAATACAGGATGTGTTATTCATTGCTCCATAAAAAACCCCCACTAACAATGCATACTTATGTTAAAAAGGTAACAGATTGCTTTATAATACAATGCATTCTAACCATTAACACATCTTAAAGGGTATCTTCATGGGGAGAAAAATTGCCATTTAGTTTTATTGAGGAATGGGAGGTACAAAGCCCGTGCCTTAACTCCCTTTCTTCATAAACCTGCAGGAGCAGGAGAGAAGTAGCTACTTACCCAAGAGTTGCTCCGCCTCATATCTGACAGGTCCCGACAGGCTCTTGTCTATGCTGCGCATAGAAGACGTCCGTTGGGACCTGTCCGATTACGCGGTGTTAGGGGACATGTCTCTTGAAGATTGTATTAGTTATTGAATTTTAATCTACTCTATATACTGAAGAATAATCTACAGTATAGGTCTTCAGGGAACAAAGCTTTCTATTTGGATTTAAAAAAAAAAAAATTCTCCCAGTTCTAATGAAAAAAATACACTATTTACCCTTTAATTTTTACAGACAACCATCATAGTAAATACTTCTACTGTAAGAATAGTTTGGCGTTAAACATTTGTAACTAATGCTAATTGTAGTACATGTCGCATATTTTAAATTGGTCTATTCTAAGAAAATCTGATATAAAAATATTTTGGGGAGAAAAATCATCTCCCTATTTTACAAAGCATTGGTAAGCCTCATTTGTAATATGCAGTGCTATTCCGACACCCTAGAGAGCTAGAAGTGACAATAGAATGTGCAGGCAAGTACATTTAAAACCATAAAGTCCAAATATATAATATTATATATATATAAATATATATATATCTCTATATATATATATATATATATTATATATATATATATATTCCTTGAAATATTCTTGAATCTGCTACTTCGAGAGATGCTATTTGTTGGGCAAATGTTCCTTTAAAGCTGGGTACACGTGAAAGAATCTGCACGATTATCTGTTATTTTCTAAAAAGATCCCTCTACACACAATCCTGAGCGTTCTCCCTGTGAATCATGACTTTGTAAAGCATTGGGGAGAATGTTTGGGATTGCAAATTTTTGGGGGCATTTCCGATGATCCTGAGGCCACAGTGAATGTTTATCGCCCTCAGGAGCCTAAAAAATTTGTTGATCCATGTTTATTGTCCCATTATCTTAGCGTCTGTCCCACTTTAAAACATAGTAGTTTGTATTGTTGTGGCGAGAGATTATTTTAAGCGGATTGAAACTATAATTATAATTTAGGGTATCTCCACCAAACATGACACTTATTTCAGTTTAATTGAGAGAACAGGAGCTATGTTTCCCTCCTGTTCTACAATTAAACCTTCAGAGAATGGGAACGCACCTAAAGCATGATCCTCCTTGCTCACTCTGACAGTTGCCGACAACATTTATGCTCTCCTTACTTGTAGGCGCGTCTTACTCCTGTTTCTAACACACCATCAGAAGAGAGGAGGAACACTGCTTACTTTCCTGTATTGCGCTCCTCTGCCAACCAGGCTGCAATCATTCGTGCTCCTTTACATGTATGTGCTTGCCTCCTCCAATGTATGTACATGGTCTTCCTGTCTTTTAATGCATTGTCATTTTTTTGGTGAAGATATTTTTCTGTGCCACAGACCAAAAATAAGCCCTTATGCAATCCACAGTTGGTTTAATTGCATTATAAGCAAGTGACCCTTTTAGTTGCTTCTATTTGCTGGGATCAGGTAGTGCATATTAACTACAATTGGAGGACTTAAAAAAACAACAACAATTTTTTGCAGAATTGCTACTGATCTGGTCAATCATTTTATACAAATGCAAAAAAGATATCAATACAACATTCCTGGCCCCGCAATATATCTTCAAACCGCATACATTATAAACAAAGGGGTTTTTAATATACATTACTGTGATCACATGAATGAAAGCCTTCCACCACGTCAAAGTAACCCCATTCTGGAAGGTCCTAACTTTCACCTTTTTAACTGTAATTACTTTATCAACTTTTGCATTTCTCATACGCGCACTGGTAAGGCCTCATTGGAATTAAGTGCAATTTTGGAATCCTTGTACAAAAAGGACATCTTTGAAATGGAAAGTGTTCAGAGAAGGGCAACAAATAATAAGGGATTGGGGGAGCTTGATATGAAGAGAGACTGGAAAAGTTACAATTTGTACGCTGAGAAAAGGCGCGCTTGCGTGGGGAGGATTACTGTTATAAATCACATTAACGGGCCATACAATAAAATATCTGGGGCATTGTTCCCCATAAACATGTCAAGGACACGGGCCATCCCTTAAGACTTGAACAAAAAAGTTAGGCTTCAAGCTTGGAAAGGGTTTTTCATTGTGAGAACGTTAAAGCTTGGAACGGTCTCCAGTGGACGTTGTTATGCAGGTTCTTTGGTCAGTTTCAAAAAAAAGCTGGATGAGTTTCTGCAACAATGAATGTTGCAAGTTACTGGTATTATACATAAAGTAGAGTTGATCCAGAATTACCAATTGCCACTTGGAGTCAGGAAGGATTTTTTCCCCTTCATAAATTGGTGGGTTTTTTGCCTTCCTCTGGATCAACAGTTATGCAGGAAAGAGGATATTGCTAGATGGGTTGGACTGGATGTACATATGTCTTTATTCCAACCCAATACTAATACTAATAAACCTTTGATGAATGCTCCTCTATATCCTTATATTACCTACGGACTCGCACCCTGGTGGTGTAGTCCGAGCAAGAATTTAGGAATTTTCTCAAGCCAAGATTTTTAAACCACATTTGTACTTTATGAAATACCAATAATCCCTACCTCTTGCATGACCATCATCTCCAGCCAAGTTAATATTTACCAAATGCCTACTGTGGATTTACTGTGGCAGTAAATATATAAACACCAAAACAGTTATATATATTTACCCTGTGCCATGTGTTTTATCATATCAATACTTTTTAATTATATGTACCATCATTTCTTGTGGGATTCTCTGTAGTTGTGAGTGCACAACATCTATACAAGAAACAGCAGGTTGGTTAAATGGCAGGCTCCTGCCTGTGTTATTGTAAAGGTTTTCAGCACCAATAAAACAAAGCAAAAATAACGCAAAAAAACAATAACAGCTTGTCTGAGAAGTCTAACTCTTGCTGTATTCCCTGACTGGGATGTCACATTGGGAACTAACAGAGCTTCTAACCCTACAACACTAATTTAAAGGACAACTAAGCCTTAGAAACACCATGAATCAGAGGAAGATCACCTTAATATAAACAGTAATCTGTCTCACCCTCATATGATGATTGGTTATTGAGAAATTAACATTTCTAACATGGGGTTTGATTATTTTCCAATATTCTAGTACCACACCGTGATATTCTTATAATTGGATGAGTTATTACTGAATATTGTAGCTTGAAATTCAGATAATAAACAGTATCTCATTGTATGAACTAAAAGGAGCGTCTAGTAAGTCATATTTGTTTAAGATCTAAAAGGACATCAACATATTATCATTTACAACTTGGTAAGTATTTAATACCCTTATGTTCCCATATCTCTGATGAGGCGGCTAATGATTCCAAGTTGGATATTTTTTTTTATGCTAGAGTGGGGAATCTACACTTACATTATCCACCCTAGGATTTAGGGACTATCTACATTTATATTGCTGGGTGTCAGTACGTGCCCCACCTACAATTTCATTGCATTTTTGTTCTAGAAGTGCATCGATTCAGAGGCAGGTACAGTATGCATGCACTCTACATGATAAGCAGAGGGTTGTCCGGGTTCAGGACTGTCGTATTCCAACTCCAGGAAATATTTAAGCTGACTAGCCATAATATAGTAGTATACCTGCGTTCAAGCAGCATTTACTTCACATTGTCCAATGGCTAGGAAACTAGTCAGTTTTTGGCTACTGCTGTTTAAATGTGGTTTACACTTTTCTCCTGACTAGGGCTAATCACTACCTTTGGAGCAACTGTTTCTGCATGTAGTTATTTGTCACCAAGGTAGGCCATAACTTTTGTTGAGTAATGGCATTATAAATGAGGAGTCATGTAGTAAATTTCACCAGACATTTTGACCCTATCTTTCCAAAATATTGGGACAGGGGCAAGTGTGTACCAGACCGAACTGACCAAGGACAAAGAGGAGCACAATTACACATGCTTTCAAGAAAGTATTCCCTATGCACTATTCTTAAGGGAAACTGTGGTCTCCAATCTTACTAGTTAGGGTAAATAAAAAGCATTCCATCATACCATCAAAATTTACCCTAATTAACATCTCTAGGTAAAATTTTATGGCTGAAATGTTCAGCATATTACTTAAGGAACACTAAACAGATAAATCTGTTTCTATTATTCACAGGGAGGTGGAAAATGCTTATTCCCCACTCCCTGTGATGATAGAACGCCCAGGGACACTGGAACTTACCTTACCGCGCTCCACTCCGCAGCTGCGGAGGCATGTTTATTATCTGTTTTTGCGTATCTGTCATTTCGTGGTATTACATTGGGAACATTGTAAGACATGACCATAACTGGAAAGAAGGACAGTTACAGAATCTTAAAAGGCAAATCACTACTGACCACAGTAGGGCATAACAAAAATGTTTTTTTCAAAATTGAAGATAAATAAATTATTTAGATATGTAATCTAAATAATTTGAAAACCTGTGTTTTCCACTGAACTTCCCTTGGTACGCCCCTTTCCCACCACTGACTTAAATCTTTTAATTTCGGTTTTTTTCCCGTTTTATTTTTTTTGCCCCCGTATCATTTTTTAAATACCAGATGTTATCACTTTTTCCAGTCTTAAGGGGTTTGTTGTCACCTGGTGGCAGCGAGCAACGACCCCGATACTTCCGCGACGAACGAATACACGCACGATTCTTGGCCGAAACGGCCGTTTGCCGCATGGATTTATCTGCGTCGAGGTCGTTGCTACCAAATTGACGTTTTGACGAACCTTTTGTCATACAATATATAGAAAATTGGTCTGTTGTACTCCTATTAAAGTGCAACTTGAGACCAAATATAATTCATACAAAAAACGATTCTAGTGCACAAACTATTCTAATTGCATATTGCTACCTCCAAAGGTTGCTACAAACAGTCTGCTAAACCCTGGATAATAAAGCAATACTTTCAATAAGTAATAATTCTATTTTTTGTATGTAAACCTTTTGTCATATAGAAAGTGTCACACCCTGGATTTCATTCAACTCAGTCCAGAGTGTCAGGTTCTGACTTGCTAGATTGGGATGTGTGAGCTGGCTTTATCTGCTTTGAAGGTTTCATTCACCTTTCGACGGTGGGCCAGGAAATGGACAGTTTTGTTGCACATTGAATTGGAAAAATGGGCTATCGGACGGCCAAAACCCCTGCCAAACAGTCCTACTCCAGTCGGTGACGCCCGAAAAAAACCAGACATATTTCTGGGCGATCAACCCGATACACAAAAATGTCAGTCGGACAGAAATATGGATGATGTGTACCCAGCTTTATGAACTACTATACACACTTTGAAATATGTATACTTCATGAGTGTCTGAGATTCTTTTAATCTGCATTTCCAATATGCCCAAATCTCCTAAAAATTGTTTAAAGTAATAGTTCACTTTCGAATTGAACTATCCCTTTAAAAAATAGTCAATCCTTTAACTTACCTTTTACTCTCGATCCCACCGCGGCCAAGCTGGAATCTCCACCGCTTCACTCTCCTGTGCAGCATAGCGCATAATGCGTGCTATGGCTGTACAGGAGATGAAGCGGTCGGAGATTCCATCTTGGCCGCGGTGGATCACGTAAAATGTAAATTAGCTCCCACTTCATTCTCGGGCCCCTGCAATACTGATTGAAGATCGGGAGGTAAGCACTGCTCCTTAACCTCCCGATCTTCAATCAGTATATTAAAGGAATAGTTCAATTCGAGAGTGAACTATTCCTTTAAATTCTACTCACTCTCACAGATTGCTTTTCACTTGCGTAACTTTCAACATTACCCCCTTTAATAGGTTACACTTCTAGAAACAACATGGTTTCGTGTTGTGGGGAGAAAGGATATAAAGTGAACATGATATTTGGCACAGTTCTGTGAAATTCCTTTCTCAATATTGTTACTAATAAGACATTTACTATCTGAAGGTAAATGAATCATTAATCAACTCCAACTATAATTAGAAATGCTTTTGTCTCATTTTATCTATAAATGAATACATGTAAGTTGTCTCTATTTGAGGTGGTGTGTGTTGCTGCATGCCTTCAATCCAGTATTTGCTCAGTAGTTACTTTAAGCTATAAACAGATTTCTGTCTTACAGCAGACACCTCCATCTGACGAATTTTCTGAGGCAAGCATGCATGGTAATCTCTGAGGCAGCAATGAAGTTTTCAATCACGCGTTTCACACATACCAATGGTCACCGTTGAACAGCTAAACTGCACACACCAAAAGAGTTTAAAAACATCTTACATTTCGCTATCAAGTGTCTTATTATAAATGGAATCTAAGAAATAGGAGACAGATCAACCAAAAAATGGTAGTTATAGTCAGGAATAATTATAGTTTTCCATGAATGCCCTTTAAATTCCCAAATTCAGCATCTTAGACACTGATACACTAGACTAGCGCAGGATGGTGGAGGGAGGGGGGGGCTCCCCTGCGTTTATCACCATTCCTTCTAGGCAACACGGAGGCAACACGGAGGCAGAGATGTTTGGACAGGAAGACAGCAATCTTATTTTCCTGGACTTTGGACTGGCACTGCAGGGAAACCATAAGGACAAGAGATGTAAGGTAAGGATGTTTTTACTACACTGTTGGGCCTGTATGGGGTTAAATATTTTAGTTTTTGGGGTAGACTGCTCTTTAAGCGAATGTGATTAATCTACTATTTAAAAATTACCGGATGTTACTATACTACTATTAGTCAATCTGTATTTGCTTAGAAGTTGTCCAGCCGAAAGTTGCCTATTTCTCCTTCTTCAGATTATTATTGATGGTTACATTAGTGAATGCATTTTTGAACCCAGTATATGTCATTAATGTCTGTTAAATTACATTTTTTTTCATCATTATTTGAAGAAAAAACATTTACCGACGCTTCAAGTTCGGAAAGGGTTTTGGACATTGCTATGCAGGTTCATTGTTTCCATTTAAAAAAAACAAAAAAAAAAGCTGGAGGTGTTTCTGCAAATAAGGAATGTTGCAAGTTACTTGTATTGATACATAAAGTAGAGTTGATCCGGGGATATTTCAGCTTGTCATTTGGGTCGGGAAGGATTTTTTTTTTTCCCTTCTGAATTTGGTGGGTTTTATTTGTTTTCCTCTGGATCAACATTGTTAGGCAGGAAGTTAGGATATGCTAAATGGTGTGACTGGATGAACGTATGTCTTTATTCTACCTCAAAATTTTTGTTTATGTGAAATTTTAACGCTATTATCCAACCTTGTTATAATGTTAAAGACTTCTGTCCTTTTGTTCGTTTAAACTAGCTAGATTAGAATTTGCTTGTGTTTTGCAGTGTAAATCTCATAGCGAGTGTAACTGTTAAAATGTCAGGTTGACAAACAGAAAGAACGGCATATATCTTAGAGGTAAAAAAAAAACAAACTAGTCTTCTGGTCCCCTAATAGTCACTAGGGGGGCTATTTTTGCAATACTGCTTGCTCCCTGGCATTTGTAGGATGTTGATTCCTTGCTGCACATCTGAGTGTTTCACCACTTACCAAAGCCCATTTGGGTGGTTAGACATGTCCATTGATCATGAATGGTCAGTGTGTCTAGGCCTGTTCCAGCTACCATCCAAATTTTTGTTCAGCAGTTAGACCTGCCGGAGTATATTTCCTGTGTGTTTTAGGCTTTAGGGCATATCCCCCTTAAAACTAAAAACTGGTCTCTGTCAGTTTACCATTCCCCCAACCCCAACTTTATGCAGTATTTTCATGATATTTAAACCTCCATTCTTTTAGAGTAAGTGGTGTTTCTCCTCCATGCAGTTAATCAAACTGGCTGCTGACTTAACAAACACTTGTTGAATGTGTTTCCCCTGCTACCTCTCTGATAGGTGTGGTGGTTTATGTAAACCTCTACTTCCAGTTTACCATTTTCCTTAACTTCTACCAAGCAGTCCAAGAAAGCCAGTGTGTTGTTTTGTACCTCTTCCCTTGTGAATTAATGTTTGGTCTACCGCATTAATGTGTTCTGTGATAGCTTGTACTTCCTTCTGGTGGATTTTAACCCAGGTGTCATCAACATATGAACCAGTGGCTGGGTGCTATGCCCTTAAAGGTATTAAGCGCCTGGTGTTTCTACCTCCAGTTAAAGGTTGGCCACAATGGGTGAAACTGGAGATCCCATAGCACATCCATGTTTTTGCTTATAGAACTTATCCCTGTATTTGAAATAGGTGGTATTCAGGCACAAGTGCAACAAGGAACACACCTGTTGGGTTGAGATCAGTTCTGCTGGTAAGAGTGCTGTCTTGGCCCAGCCGTTTTCTCACCATATCAACAGCCTCTTGGTGGGATACAGGTGAAGAGAGATGTCACATCATAGGACACCATAGTTTCTTGCGCCAAGTACTATATCTTCAATCTTGTTGGTGAAATCCTGAGAGTTCTGGATGTGATGCTTAGAACTTCCCCCAAAGGTCCTAAGATGTTAGCTAGATATTTTGCCACCTTGTATGTTACAGAGTGATGCTGCTGACTATGGTCTTAGTGGGGCCCCTTCCTTATGTATCTTTGGGAGTCCATATGCATGGATGTGCCTCACCAGGGTAGAGGCGATGATACATTGCTCGGTCAATGGCTTTATCCTTTTGAAGCTGTTGTAGTAAGTCTATGACTCTTTCTTGTAACGGCTGTGGGGATCCCTTGTTAAGCCTCATATGTGTTGTTATCGGCCAGGAGCATGGTCACCTTATCATGGTAGTCTGAGTGTTGAGTACACTGTGCATCTTCCTTTATCTGCTGGTAGAATGGTGATACTGGAATCTTTCTTGAGGGATGTTAGGCTCTTCTCTCCTGTGTAGTCAGGTTAGATGAAGGAGTTTTAGCACTGGCTAAGGCTGCAGATACCTTAAGGCGAAGTTGTTCTGCCTCACTCTGTGATACCTTATTACTGTGGATAGAGGCTTCTGTGGCTGATACAGGGATACGATGTTTTTTGAAAATTCTTCTTAATTTCTCGGAGACTCCTGCTACATATGGGATGACCATGTTCTTCCTCCTGTCTTGCTTTTCCCCTTCACTGTTGGTATTCGTGTTCTTTTCTTTCCTTCTACTTCTTTTGACAAAGGCCCAGTCTGGATATCCACAAGTTTTAAGGGCTCCTCTGAGATGTTTCATTTCTTTAGCCTTCGCCTCCGTGCTAGTGGGGATGTTCTCGGCTCTGTGTTGCAGGGTTCTGATGACACCCAGCTTGTGATCTAAAGGGTGGTGGGAGTCAAACATCAAATACTGATCTGTGTGTGTTGGTTTTATGTAAACCTCTACTTCCAGTTTACCATTTTCCTTAACTTCTACCAAGCAGTCCAAGAAAGCCAGTGTGTTGTTTTGTACCTCTTCCCTTGTGAATTTAATGTTTTGGTCTACCGCATTAATGTGTTCTGTGATAGCTTGTACTTCCTTCTGGTGGATTTTAACCCAGGTGTCATCAACATATCTGAACCAGTGGCTGGGTGCTATGCCCTTAAAGGTATTAAGCGCCTGTGTTTCTACCTCCTCCATGTAAAGGTTGGCCACAATGGGTGAAACTGGAGATCCCATAGCACATCCATGTTTTTGCTTATAGAACTTATCCCTGTATTTGAAATAGGTGGTATTCAGGCACAAGTGCAACAAGGAACACACCTGTTCTGGGTTGAGATCAGTTCTGCTGGTAAGAGTGCTGTCTTGGCCCAGCCGTTTTCTCACCATATCAACAGCCTTCTTGGTGGGTATACAGGTGAAGAGAGATGTCACATCATAGGACACCATAGTTTCTTCTGCGCCAAGTACTATATCTTCAATCTTGTTGGTGAAATCCTGAGAGTTCTGGATGTGATGCTTAGAACTTCCCACCAAAGGTCCTAAGATGTTAGCTAGATATTTTGCCACCTTGTATGTTACAGAGTTGATGCTGCTGACTATAGGTCTTAGTGGGGCCCCTTCCTTATGTATCTTTGGGAGTCCATATATGCATGGATGTGCCTCACCAGGGTAGAGGCGATGATACATTGCTCGGTCAATGGCTTTATCCTTTTGAAGCTGTTGTAGTAAGTCTATGACTCTTTTCTTGTAACGGCTGGTGGGATCCCTTGTTAAAGCCTCATATGTGTTGTTATCGGCCAGGAGCATGGTCACCTTATCATGGTAGTCTGAGGTGTTGAGTACCACTGTGCATCTTCCTTTATCTGCCGGTAGAATGGTGATACTGGAATCTTTCTTGAGGGATGTTAAGGCTCTTCTCTCCTGTGTAGTCAGGTTAGATGAAGGAGTTTTAGCACTGGCTAAGGCTGCAGATACCTTAAGGCGAAGTTGTTCTGCCTCACTCTGTGATACCTTATTACTGTGGATAGAGGCTTCTGTGGCTGCTATAATATCCACCACAGGGATGGCTTTAGGGGTGATGGCAAAATTCAAGCCCTTAGCAACCTCCCTTGGTTCAAGAGAGGTGTTAAGGAGGCCATTTATGTGAAAATAAAGAAACCAAGCCTAAATAGAGGTGGGGGGGTTCGACACCAACTGTCTGCCATGTACAATGCTGTTTTAACACCTTAATCTGGGCGTTCCTATAACACTTCTTTGCCACTATCCAATCACACCCTTAACACTTGGCTGTGATATGCTAATTGGGATTTTCCAGGGTACATAATTGCCACAGATTCTTGTACAAGTCATTCTGAATTGAGAAAGCCAGTCGGATGACTAGCGAAACGTCTTCAAGAACTACATTTCAAGTCCGGTTGATCTAATTGAATACAACAGATATACCATGACCTGGATGAATGAGAACCTTCACAAGCATTCATGTGTAGAGTTCCAGCTTTTAACATTAAGTAGTTTGTAACACAAGCTTGTAATATCATAATATTAATATAATATCTTGGTATCTTTATAGTATAACTATAACATTGTTGTACCATTTATTGTAAAATCTGTATGTTTTAGTCACACTTCTGACATGTTAATAATATGCTGTGACTATGTCATGTATGTATTTAATACTTTCTTACTCTGTGTTGATACTTTATGAATGTACTATTCATTTGTATAGGTTATTGGTGATTTATATTGTTTATACATGTTTGGGGTGGTTTGGTCTTTAAATATGGCCCTTGAGGAAGCGGCTGTGGCCTTGAAACACGTTAGACTACCCATTCACACTCCATATCTGGTTTTTAATACACTAAATAATAAAATACGAACTTATAGTCTGGACTCCTCTGGATACAGGGGGTGGTTTGTCTCTTCCTTTTCTATTTATATTACTAAATTACTGTAGCATCCTTTAATAATCCTTTAACGAACTCAGGGGGTAATACAATATTTTTATACACTTTACTTACTTACCGAGATCCCAGGATCTACTGGAGACTGTACATCATTAGTAAATCATGGATCATGGTCTGGTAAGCTGCCTGGCATGCACAACATCCAGACTCCAATGTAATACACCGAAAATTCATTGCAATGAGAGCGTTGCGCAAAGCCCAAATATTTAAAATTTTTTGGACTTCACCCAGGCACCGCCAGTCAGTGTTAAACCCGCACAAATCCGAGTACATTAGGCAGTGTGGGTTTTACACTCTTTTAAAATATTATGGGGCCGATTTACCCAGACTCGCAGGGCAAATCTATGGAGTTAAAGTCACGCTAGCTAACGCATTCGCTACCGGTTAGTACAACTTTAACTCCATATTAGCTTTGGATGCGCGGGTTACGCAAAAATCACCTGCGCACCTGAGTCACCATCACAGTTCAATGCTCAGCATGGTCATATGGCCATCTAAGCAAATTTGTTCAGTCCACACTCGATGGATAAAAAACAGACAACAGTGTTTCGCCCTAACCAGGCTTTGTTAATATAGTGGATAATGCACCCACTACTGTAAATTATAAAGATATTAGAATTCACAGAGGAGTTCCGTGACCATATAAAAGCACGAGGCCGGAGGCCGAGTGCCTTTTATACAGGCCACGGAACTTCATTGTGCCTTCTAATATCCCTATGAATTTACAGTAGGGGGTACATTATCCACTATAACCCACCCCTCCCCACCCTCATTTATAAACAGACCCATGGTTATTGTACAGTCAACAGGCTGCTGTACAAGTTCACAGGCTAACCCCCCTCCACACACACACTCTTTACTTTTCATGCAGGCTCAAAGACTCCCTGTCACATCCCCAACCCCCTCATCCCCCCTGTCCTCATTTTCAATCACACTGACATTACCGATCCTTCTTTCCTCTCCTGCCCCATGTCACTGTGTTGTTTCTCCAGAAGCATAACAAGGTCAGCTGATCCCTTCTCCTCCTGGCAGTCACGGGTCCTGATTAGACCACCCACCTGCTCCTTTCAGTGTTCTGGATTCTAGCAGCTTAGACCACACCCCTCCTGCTTCCTCCTGGATTCCCTCACACACACCCGGCTTCTCAAACCTGCTTCATTACATCAAAGGGTACGGCTTTCTGAGGTACTTCCATGTTATAATCGGCGCGCTACTGTGTAGTAGCGCGCCGATTATAAGGATATTATTTACAGTTTATCCCCATAGGGATCAATGGAAGGGGTGGGTTATATGCGGATAATCAATGAACCTGACCAGAGTGCCCATACACATCATTTTGTCGGACCCACGATTGCATGTGTGTATGAGGCTATACTGTCAAGTGTGAGGGAGAGGATTAAGAGTCTCAATAATGCATTTCAAAAAATCACCCAGAGGCTCTGGGTAAATGAGCCTGTAAGAATCTTACATTGACATGAATGGAAACCTATGAATATAATTCAAAAGGAGAAAAAGACACTGGCTCACAAATGTAGATTGTAAAAAATAAATATAAAAAAGTCCCTTTATTAGTGTATAGAAAAATGGGGACACACATAGCTCTATCACCCTAAGCTATAAAAATTTTTAAAATATCCCAGAAATCCAAAAACACATCTGTGTAGACTACCACCCAATCTAAGACCCTTTTATGCATACATCGCAATGTAGAATAAATCTTACAGGGCTAGGGCTAATGTCTAGAGTCACAGTCCAATGCTCAGGAGGGTCATATGGTCATCTCAGCAAATTTGCCCAGTCCTTACTGGGCTTTGTTAATATGCGGATAATCAATGAGCCTGACCAAAGTGCCCATACACATCATGTGTCAGGGGTCGGACCCACAATCGCATGCGTGTATGAGGCTACACTGTCAAGATTGTCCCTGGGGAGAAGATTAAGAGTCTAAATAATGCATTTCAATCATACTGTAGTTGGCACAAAAGGTAAGTACACATATATTATCATTGGGTCCCAAAATTATTTTATTCCTTCCAGGTCAACAACCTAATTGTCAAAAATGGAAGGTAGGTGCATGTGTCTACACTTGTATATAAAAGTGTGTGGCCGCGTCCCTCAATGGAGAATCAACATCGGACACCTGCAGGTTTTAGTAAAACTTACTAAACATTTCACCTGGGAGAACATTTTTTACGAGAGGTCCGTGGCGTATGCACCTGGACCTTGCTTCACCAACGGTGAGCGGTTATATGCTATATACAGTACAATATATGCTACAATGTATCAGCTAGTGAGAGACTTAAAGGGCATCTATAGTGGGAAAATGAACTTTTTTTTCTTTCTTCCCATGTGTTCTATAATTCCCCACAATCCCCAGAGTGTCTTCACTTTTTTCAGATTCCCTCTTTGTCCTGAGATACACCAGTTAGAAGAATACGTGATTGCATTCCTGTACTCCTACTTTTACTGTCAATCAAATCCCTGTGACGTGATCCCCCCTCCCTGCTCTGTAATAAACATAGAGATCCGAGCATTAGCAGGGGGAGAGTGGTAGCTTTGATGTTAGATATAAGGCTGCACTTGACCCCCCTTCTTAATAGCTTTCACTGATTGATGATGGGTCACAAAGTGAGAGATCGTAAACTGTACTGTTCTCCTTCTTCTGTGTCTCCAGGACAGCTTTCTTTCTATTGGCCACTGTGCGTGGGTGTGTTTTTCAGGATGTTGAACTTTTAACTCCTACTGCACATGATAAGCTTGTCGGTAAGCCGGAGTTGAGACATGGGGGAGGTAACAGAGGGGAGGGGGAAGGGGGGAATGCTGCACACAGATCTGACACCATGGTTAAACAGAGTCACTGAGATAAATAGGATTAAGGCAACACAGAGTACATGAATTTAACTTTGCAAAGGGGCAATGTGTTTTTTTCACTATAGATGCTGTTTAAGATAGACACAAGTGTTACACAGTATGTGGTTGGAGAGACAATGTATTCATTCATATTCTTTTGGTCTACACTTGTATCCTAGAATTCCTAGTATTTCAAAATTACCAAATTCTATCATGGTCCATAATGCCTCAAACTAACTGCATCAACTGCATTCCGAGAGCTGTGTACTGTTGAAGTTCCACGCAAGTACATATTACAAAAGATATACGGGGAGATTCAAAATTGAAGACACACGTTACTTACCATAGCCCGATCCCGCAATACAAGATTACGTCAAGTATTGCATTGTGGGAATGGGGCTAAAGTAAGTATCGCAACTTTAAAGCCACATTCAAAGTACCGTTAAGTTCTGTGCTACATAGTAGCGCAAAACTTAGCGGAAGGGATTTTGGATCGCTTACACAGTGCTATTTCCAAAAACATTTGGAAATGGAGCTGTGCTCTAAAATCCATCTAAAACCCACATTAACCCAATATTTTATCGGATTAACGGGGGTTTTAGACGGATGTGGGCCATATTGAATCTCCCTCATAGTTCTTGGAAAACAGCCCATTACAAGGATGTCCATTATGCCTTCTACCCACCGGTCAAGGAGCTTGCGAAGTCCATATCCCAGGTCCAATACATTAGCAGAGGCCCTGCAATAGATATCAACATGTATAGTGCCTATACAAATAAATGATATCAAATGAAATGTGTAAAATCCAGTTCCTCATTAAGCCCCTTAGGTGAAAGCGTTTTAAGATCCAGCGGTTTTCAAGTTGCAATAGTGCAGTGTTGCTTAGTTTTAACTTTAGGATAGTTTTCCTTACATAAAGTAAACCACGGGGGCAGGTATTACCATAGTCCACCTTTTCAGTTCTGCAGTTAAAATAGTAACTTAGGGCTAGGCCACACTGCTGCGCTTTTTTTGCATTTGCGCATGCGTTTGCATTTTTTCATATCATTGAAAAAGCGGCAACGCACCGAAAACGCACGTTTTCTGGTGCGTTGCAATTGCGATTTGCGTTCCGCATTTTAAATCGCAATCACATGCTTTTTCAATACTTAATGAAAAAACGCATGTGCAAACGCAACGAAATCGCACATGAAATTGCATGTGATTCCGTGTGCGATCGCGTTTGCGTTGCAGTGTGGCCGTGCCCTTAAGGGGAATTTATGTTTACCCTCTGAGACCAGTACTTTCTGATTTAGGATAACCTCTTTTTAAGAGTGATTTAGGATAACCTCTTTTTAAGAGTGATTTAGGATAACCTCTTTTTAAGAGTGATTTAGGATAACCTCTATTTAAGAGTGATTTAGGATAACCTCTATTTAAGAGTGATCTAGGATAACCTCTATTTAAGAGTGATTTAGGATAACCTCTATTTAAGAGTGATTTAGGATAACCTCTTTTTAAGAGTGATTTAGAATAACCTCTTTTTAAGAGTGATTTAGGATAACCTCAAACCAGAAATCTATCCAAAATATGCACTCCCTACCCTCCTAATTATAAATGGACGAACTTCCTAAAGTTTGTTTCATTTCCGAACTATAGAACTTCAGTAAAAGTTCTAAAATTTTGAAGTTCGAAAACGAACCCATTAAAGTCAGTGGGAGTTAAATAGTTCGAAAAGTTTTGATAAAATACATTCGAGAGTAATCACTGAAATGCTTTATTCGAGGGTCATCTCCAAACCGCTACATTTGTAGGTTATCACCGAAATGCTACATTTGAGGGTCATTGCCAAATGCTATATTCGATAGTTATCGCCAAACCACTACATTTGCTAAAACTCTACATTCGAGGATTATGGCCGAAATTGAAGGTTACCAAATGGTACATTTGAGGGTTCAATTAGAAAACTATCAAAATATGTCTGTGAGTTTGGAAAACCCGAAAGTTCATAAAAGTATGTAGTTCATAATGCGCATAGTACAGAGTCCATTGGGACCTGTCAGGGGATGCAGCGGAGGAGTGAGCGATCGGGTAAGTACCTTACCTTCTCTCCTGGCTCCTGCAGGTTTTATTGAAGAACAGGAGGTAAGACACAGCTCCTTTACCTACTGTTCTTCAATAAAACTGAATATAATTTTTTTTAAGCAGTAGAGATACTCTTTAACACTTTATTTCAATTAGTAATTATGTGATAAAATTATAAAATTAGCTTTTCTGGATAATTATTATGTACCAAATAGATATCCAGCTACTTATGTCCTGATAAACAGGACATTAACTGTACAGAATAAAATAGCTACCTCAAAGTGTACTGTATGTGAAGTGTTCAATCGGAACTTTTAAATGTTTTAAATAAACTTATATATCCTTTCTATTTGAAATAATTTTTTTATCAAAAGCTTTGTTTTGTCTTCCTAACGTAGCTTCTTTCTCTTAGATATTTAGCAAGAGTGAATAGAAGGCTTCACATTGTTATCTAAACCCAGTGAGTTGATCTAAATATGAGACCCAGATACAAACACTGCCCTCAGGTCCCATTGGATTTTTGTTGATCTCTGACAGTTTGAAGAGCCCTTAACAGAAAATATTATGTTAATTTATAGCTATAGTGAGAAAGCTCCCCAGCTAATTTTACCTGTTTGGTCTATCTTTGTGCTGTAGCCAATAACAGGTAATGGATATTGAAGGAAAAGAAAAACCTTAAAGATAAAAGCTTCTAAATTCTATATCTGGGTACATACAGGCATATTTTTTGGGCTAATCAATCGATAATTCCTTGTATTGGTCGGTCAGTCCAAAACATCTGTGCTGGTTTAGGCCGCAAATGATGTCAATCGCCTGTTCGTCCGGATCAGACGAATGGGTGATGGGACCTATTGGTAAATCACGGCTGATCGTGCGGTTTCCTATGGGACACTCTTTGTCCCAACCGAGCATTTGCAACTAGCAATACTTGCCGCAGCCAACAGTTTGCACAACCGATGGTCATTTGTCCCAACCGAGCGCAGAAGTTTAAAAAAGTTTTCAGTTTTTAGTCAGTTTTCCTTTAACACTCAGTATGGTTGTGTTATATATAGAGTCCCAACACTTTTTTTGTGTGATTTATATCCACTAATTAGCTATCTTTAAAAATTGTCTTTCCCTATTTTGATGTCTACAGACAAGCGTTTTTTTTGTTGTTGTTGCTATTGATGTCTTTTTATAACCAATAATTGTTCTCTCTGTTACATGGCTGTAACACATGAATGTGTCCAAAGAAATAAAGGAAAAAGTTTTGTAAAAACAAAACTTTTTAATTGAACTATATCCTAAAACAGAATTAGTTAAGTATATCTTAGAGATGAAGTTCGGGTGCGACTCTGAACTCCCGGTACCAAAGGAACAGTTCGAAACTTTCTGATCAAGGAACTTTCCATATGTTTGCTACCCCTCAAATATACAGAGCTACTTTTGAGGGTTACCATGGCTACTTTCGAGGGTAACCAAATATACAAGGCTACTTGTAACCCTCTAAAGTAGCCTCCCATATTTGTTAACACAGTAGCCTGCAGAACCTCAAAAATAGCTGGTGTGTATATGAAGTTTGTTTTTAATTATATAGTTATATATGTTTTAAAGTTTTGGCTATAGTGCTATTTCTACCTTAAAATTTTGATATTTTGTTTTCCTTCCATTGACTTCTATTGGTCCATTTTCAGATTTTCACATTTTTTTAAAATTCTTAAAAATTGGAAAGCGAATCAGAACTCGCTAGTTTTGAATATCTCTATTCGTAACCAAACATACAGTGATGTTAAGTCAGTAACAGCAAAAATCTATAATAGGCAAGGGAGCACATGGTTGAGTTCTGGAGGTGTGACCAGATTGTGCATATGCAGTTACTTTATTTAGTTATTTGAGGGGGTTACATTTACTTTATTTTCAACATTGCTGTTTTACAATTTATTTGTGTTCTTATGTTGAGGGTAAAGGAGTTAAATTTGATAAAAATTTGTTGGCAATGTTTATTAAATAAAAGTATTTTATAGATATGCCTATATGACTCAATAAACAACAATTTGGATGCATTTGTCATTTATAAAATCTTAGATGGCGTCTTCTTGACATCTTTATCACCTTGGTCATCTGACCATACACGTCTCCATTGACATTGAAATTTATTCATAAAGCAACACTAGACATTGCAAAATCACGGTATCTATTTGCGTTTATTATTTATAACTGTGGTTAAAACGCATTAGTTGTGCATTTGTGTCTGCTTGTCCATGTTTGTCCGTGCATTTTTCTGTGGCGATTGGTTATTTCCATTAAAAATAAAATATCATTGCAGATTGTATTATGCATGCAGCAAAACACAGATATAAACGCACATTGTGGGAGCTATTACTTTAATCTAGGAATATGAACTAAGTCACCCAAATGGAAGTAGAGAATGGATATTATACACAGTATATTGTATATTTATATTACAATGTGTGGATAAAAATAATATCTGAACAACTCTTATCTTTAACACACTTGTTGTTCCAACTTTATTCATCAATGATTTAATCCCCCCCTGAATAAAGGAATTTGCCCAACCCATTACCACCTCCATAATTCCGTTACTATCAGAGAACCACTATCTATATTTCTTAAGGTTTTGAAAAAGATGATTAACACTGAGGACCAGTGTATATTTAAACTGTTTAGAAACAGCCTACATTTTTTAAGTTTCTGTGTAGGTGCACCATTGTGAAGCAGCACCACACTTACTGTTTATCATATTGTTTCTGTTTGATAATTATTTTATGATAGCATAGGCTTCTCATGTGATGGTTGACTTGTGTAGAATAAATTCCAACAACTAAACACCTAATGTATTTTACTTTTTTTGTCTATTATTTGTCTATTGCATGGACTCTTGTTTGGTTTTAAATTTATAGTGGTGAACTAACATTTTATCCCCAGTAACAAACTGTGAGATAAGGTGTGGTTTGCCCCCAATGATGTTCCATGACTTGGTGACATTTTTTAGGGGAACCTAAACCTTCAAGGCTACATTTAAGGGTTAGCGAACGATACATTCTAGGGTTAGGGAAAACGATCCATACATTCGAGGGTTACGGAAAATGAACAATACTTTCAAGGGTTATCGAACAATACATTCTAGGGTAGTGATTCGATAATTAACAATTTTTCCGATAATTACCGAAAATACAGCAACGAGTCTGAAAAAACGAACGAGTTCGAATAGTTCGAGTTCAGTTTTGTCTACATCACTAATAACCACATGTGCACAATCAACCATTTACAGTATACGGCTTACATGTGTCCATGACTGCATTGCATTTTTATGATATTCATTTACATATTCTCAACCTCCCATTCTCTTCTACTGCTTAACAACAATAAAAATGTTATAATTTTGAATGAAATTTGTTGCAACAATTTTTATCCTTTTTTTATTCTGAAATTCATTGTAGAGATCCACTTGTTCCACGGGAAGACTAGGGCTGTTTGAGAACAGACAGAACCGAAATCCAATGGAAACTTCTGTGGTACTGTACCCACCTCATCTGGGATTTATCTAATTGGCAAAAATGCTTATTTTTTTTCATTGGTTATGCCCTGGGAAGAAAGGGTCCAGAGCAACAAGGCTACAGTACTCTAAAGCCTTCCATTCTAAAGTGTTTAGATTAGAAATCACATTTTATTTGGAGATAGATATTCATACCTTTTTGGGTTGGGATTTATTAAAATCAATAAGCAGAGGTGCAAGTAAATGTCATGAATAAAGTTCCCACCAGAAACTAAAAAATCCTTGATAATATAATGAGCTAATGGTGTTCCATTATACCAGTCTGTAATTTTTATTTAAAGTCTTTTGTACTAAAGTATTAGTTTATAAGTCAACTACTACCCTTTTTATATTATTTTTATTTGCTTTATGCCTGCAACTTATTGGATTCTTCTGTATCTTTAAAGGGCAACTAAAGCCACAGAACAACACTGAACCAGAAGGCAGAACACCTTGATATAAAACCATTAATCTGTGTCTCACCTCTCATTTTGATACAGGCTCTGGAAAATTTACCTAAATAACATATGGTTTGTGCTTTACTTCTCAGCATTCTAGTATCAGACAGTTTGGTCAACGACCATTATGTTCTGCACATGCTCAGTCCTTAGCTATGGCACAAACTTGTTACAGTTGGTCACACCCATTAATAATCTCTAGCCAATCCTTTTACAGGACAGATAAAGCAAGGAAGCATGTGACTGAGGTCAGGAGGTGTGGTCTGACATTGCACATACACACAGATACTTCATCCAGTTCTTAACAGGCTTTGATTTACTTTAACAGAGTTTACTGAAGTGGGATTTTATAGTTTATTGGTGTTTTTAGGGGGGTTGTTTTCAGATTCTGGAGTATAAAAAATTGGGTTTAGTTCTCCTTTAAAGATTAATCAGCAGAGGTGCAAAAAAGTAGGAAAAGTTCCCACAAGAAAATAACTGTGGTGATGTTGCTCCCCTAAGAACTAATGATGTTCCAGAAAAAATAAATCCTGTTTATGCTAGTCTGAAAATATTTCATGATGTACCTGTCAAAGAATAACTGAAATAGCGGAATGTTTGCATAACTCCTGGGGTGGGGATTAATCTCCTGTCCTGCAAAGTGTTATGACAAAAATGGAGAAATATATGGCAGGAAAGTAACAATAAAATAATGGATATTTAGGGAGATTCAATAAAAGTTCTTAGCATTAAAAATGGTGCTAATTTTGCCCCAACCAATCAGATGTTAGCTTTCAAATGTTAAATAAGATCTGATTGGTTGGGGCAAAATTAGCACCATATTTAACAATAAGAACTTTTATTGAATAACCCTGGTTATTTTTATACATCAGTAAATAAATTTTGGCAAAAATAGGTTCACAAGCAGCCTACTGCCGAGTGAAGTTTGTCTCTTTATGAGAATCAATTTAAAGTGAAGATAGGCCTAATTAGTGACACAATAATGCAAAGTAGCATATGCTGACAGAGAAAATATATAATGAGACAAATACATTACTTAACTTTAACAATAACTTAGGGGGAATATACCCTTCCAACTTTCTTTGTCCCATTTTAAGTACCCAAAGTAAGTACCTAAACCTATTGTTCTGTAATAGTTACCTATAGTTACCTATATATAATTCTTACCACATCTTACCACATCGTACCTTGAGAAAAGCAAGTTTCCATTTCAGGTAAGGTTTGTTGGCTAACTATAGTTATCACCCTGGAAACTTCAAATAAGAGAAGGAGTTGGGAGGCTGTAATTCATATTTAAATTAAAGTAGCTGATTCATCATGCAATGAGCACTTGAAGCCATAATAATTGACATGGTTTTCAGTGCTTTACTCTTTTTTCAAAGCTCTTCTGTTGCTGGTAATGTCTTGCTGACCAAGGCTCTAAAATCATAGCTTAGAAGACCAGAAACAACATAATGAGGCAGCAGCTTACATGAACAAATTGTTTTTAATGTATGAACAGTATAAATATTTTATATAAATGCAGTGGTGCAGATAAGGAGTAAACTGAAATCAACTGATATTAGAGTTCAGTTCCCTATCAAAAGATTAATACATATGAGAAAATAACGAGACAATCAACTAAATTAATTCTTAGTCTGAAATGCTGTTATTAAAGGGCAAAAAAGGCAAAGTCAGTTCCACATATGCTACAATTGTCACTTCATCATATGTATTTCACCTCTGAATTCAGCCTCTTAGTGAAGAAATCATTTGTAGAATATTTCAGGTTACTGGAAATATGCGATATCACTGTTGATTTTTAGTGTTGCTTCTTCCTGGTGGTCATGGACACAAAACTCCTTTTGTGCATGCAAACTTTTTTAGTGTGAATAATTGTAACATCCAATCTGTATACATATTCAAGAGCCACCATTCACTTTATTAATTTAGTTTCCCTTCTCTGAACCCTTTCCATTTATAAGATTTTTCTTTTTTGTAAAAAGGATTCAAAAACTGCACCTTACCATTGCTTTGTAAAGATGGAGAATAATCTTTTTTCTCCCTTAAATCCATGCCAACATATTGCTGTCTCTAGCTATTGCCTTCTGGCTCTGCTTGCTACATTTTTAGTTTGCTAACCACCAAAACTCCAAGACCCTTTTCCAACAGATTGCACAGTGAAACGCTAACATGTAGATTCACCCTGAGTCACAAGTGCTCTGGCCAAATCTCCCGTAGCGGATTTACCAGAGGCCGCGTGGCTCCGGGTGAATCTCACCAGCACGTAAGTGTTTAATGCCAGCTATAAGCTGCCATTTAATACTTACGTGAAACAGCCTCCAGTAAATAGGCATGCGACCGCTGGGTGAGAGTCTATGCCGGTTCTTCCACAGTAAACTGAGACTCCAAGTCGCGCTGACCAATCGTAAACAAGTTAGCACAAATTTAAGAGCGGGAGAGAGATCTACGTGGCCACAGAGCTCTTCGGTAAATGAGGCCATAAAATTATAGTAGGGCTACTGTGTAAATCAGTGAATCTCAATGAAGCTCTCTGCACCTCCCAGCATGTTCTGTGAAAATTTGGATTAAATATATTCATGTATCACAGGGATTAAGAGGTGAAGTTGAAATCACACATGTGCAGAACATGTTTTAAAATCTAAAACTGATTTACTGAAAGAGAGCAATGACAGCTTCATTTTGAGGAACAAGCAGAACCTAAATTGAGCTTATAGCGGAAAATGAAGGGTTTCCATGCTGAAAAGGTTGCTAAGGCAAGCACATTCTTACTAAAACTTTTTTGGGGGGTTGCTCCTTTTAAATAAACACCACTGTATTCTGTAACAAGAGTTTAAAGGATGACGTCACCCTCATATTAACGTCTTTTAGAAAGAAAGGCCTCTTGAAAATATGTTGATATTTCAGGTTTTGTCCTTTGAATTCATTAGTGTATGCCTGCTCAGAAGAGGCAGCTAGGGGATTAGCATTCAGCATTGCTAACTGGAAGAACCAGGAAGCAGAAACAGGGGAAACAGGACATTGTGCAGGATTTCAGGTTAGACTTATATATTTAAGATTACAAACTATTACTGTTTATGGTTTTGGGGGGTGATTTACCTGTATGTAAGTTTTCATTTGAGGGATGGACTTGTAATTTATAATGTTTAATTCATTTTTTTAAAAATTTTATTTCACAATTCTATTTCTTTTTTTTGTTTGTTTTGGTTATTTCTTTTTATTTAAAAAAGAAAATTCAGATCCACTTGAACATTTGAGCTACTAACATGTTACTATTGTATATATTGGGGGAGATTCAATAACAGGTCTTATTGTTAAAAATGGTGCTAATTTTGCCCCAACCAATCAGAAATCATTTAACATCTGAAAGTTAATATCTGATTGGTTGGGGGCAAAATTAGCACCATTATTAAAGATAAGCAGGGAGATTCAATAAAAGTTCTTATCGTTAAAAATGGTGCTACTTTTGCCCCAACCAATCAGATCTTATTTAACATTTGAAAGCTAACATCTGATTGGTTGGGGCAAAATTAGCACCATTTTAAACGGTAAGAACTTTTATTGAATCTCCCTGAAGAACTTTTATTGAATAACCCTGATAGTATATAAGGTTAGTGAGTAAACTATTATATAAAGTCCCTTCACATGTACCAGAAATGGAAATTTTTGTGAAATATGTATGTATTTTATTTCTTATATAGCAACTGATATTTCCCATTGCTTTACAAATATTTCATTTATTCACATCAGGTCCTACCCGGAAGTGTTTTTTTTTCTTATCTCATACACATAACAAGTAAAGTATGTCTTCGTGATTGTGGGGAAAACCTGGAGGAAACCCACACAAGCACAGATACTAACCACTGAGCCACAGTGCTGCACTCTCAGGGCTACTTTCATATAGAGATGACTGTTTCGTCAAAGATTCGGAAACGGACCCATAGAATTCTATGGAAGAAAAAAGTTTTAAAGTTTCTGTCCATTTTGAGGGACAAATAGTAATAGTAGGTTACTGTAAATGACACAAAGACCTGGGAAATGGTCTGGGAAACCCCTAAATATAAGCAAAACTTATTTTAAAACTATCTTTCCTCATGATCAAGCTGTTTTTGAGCCTCCGCATTCTATTTTCTAGGGTTACTGAAATTGAGCGCTACTTTCGATGGTTCGATTTTCGATAATCGTCTACTTTCGATTTTCCATAATCGTCTACTTTCGATTTTCGATAACCATCTACTTTTGATTTTTCGCTAATCGTCTACTTTCGATTTTTTTATATTCGATAATCATCTACTTTCGATTTTCGATAATTGTCTACTTTCGATTTTCGATAAAAATCGAAAATTCGAAAAATCCGGGTTCCGTGAAATCCGGGAGTTCCAAAAGTTTAGAAACCCACAGATTCGATTTGAAACTGTGTTCTATTCGAACCCACATTACATCTCTACTTTCATAGTATTTATTAAGCTGGATACACACGGTACCAATGTTTAGCAGACAGATCCCATTGGATTCTTTCTGAGAATTTTTACAGAAATAGCTCACTAGCACTACTAACCATGCTCATCCTGGTTCCATGAAACAAATAGTTTCTGATCTACAGGCAGGCTATCTATACTTAATTCTTGGGTGCTTTTGAAAGGGGCTTAGGAGTCTAGATCTAGGGACCATCACATTCAACAATGATACCCTTGTTTAACAAAACAGTTCCCTACTTTATGTTATAATACTATTTATCCTTATATTTCACAGCCAGAGGTGCAGCATCTCTTCCATTTGTGTATCTCTCTTTCATGTCCCTGTCTAAAACATATTTGTGTCAGTGGTATAATAATGAGAAAACCATGCTACAGTATATATATATTATTATATATTATTATATATATATGTATTATTTTCTTTAAAGTAAGATGACAATTGCAGGCTTTAGCCTGTGAGAAATTATATTGTGGTGTATGTTCAAATTTCCTGCTTCCAGTGGGTTGAGGGACATCACCTGACCTCTGCCTCATCCCTCTGCCGGGGAGAAGCATGCTCAGTTAAGACTTAATGTTGGGGAACACAGTTGAGAAGTGTAGCCTGTTAATGCGGACAGAGGCTGGTCATATGACTACAAGCTTGTCACATGGCTCAAAACAGGAAGTGTTCAAGCAGGAATTAATATTGCTAAACATTTCCAGCAATAACTTTTTATTAGAGATGTGATTTAGGTTTTATTTTGAAGGTATTGGAGACCACAGTTACCCTTTAAGTATGAATTTAGTTCTTGAAGATGAATCACTAGCCATCTGAATTTCTTTCTTAGTTCAGAATAAATAAAATTAAAGGGTTCATAATTATAATGTAAGGTCTAATATTAATGTAGGTCTTTTTTTTTTTTTTAAGCTGTGACCTCCTTGGTTGTACCGTATGTATTCTTGGCAAATATCTCTCTGACTATTGTTGAGGAATGATGCCTTAAGTTAGGATTTATCATATAGAGATGGGAAAATTTTAAGTATGTATATGACTTTAATAGGTCAGTATCTTATTAAATAGAAATCTTCAGGCAAAGCCATTATTCTTGGCAATGTAATAAAACCTTTTTTTTTTAAATTTAGATGTGTTCTTCAGCTTGTTTTGACTTTGAAAGATGAATATCATGAATATCATTTTCTTTTCATTAGTAGAGAAGCGAGAAGGTTTTCCTCAAGAAGTTTTGTGTGCTTTCTTTTCCAGTGTGATGATTTTATTCTGGCAAGTATTTTGTCCAGTCTCTGCAACTTATGCCATCACTATTATTCTTTTTATTAAGGCTGATGGCCTTAGGCTAATGCTCTTTATGAAGCCCATATTTTTCATATAGGAGAAACAAAGGAATCAGGGAAATGCTCTATTTATTTCTTCTCCTTGACAGTTATTTAAAGGGTTTGGTGTATGACTCACATATGCCTAAAAATAACCCCCAAATTATTCATTTTGTAGAATATTGTGAGGCAGGTGACTAAAATAGCAAAATGTTTTGTTTTATGCTGTAAAACAAGGTTGGAATTAATATGCAAGGCATATGAACATGTGTGCTCCTCTGCTCTTATCTGCATATGAAAACCCAGGGTTTAAAATGGCTACGGTGATAATAAGAATAGCGTCTCTCATCCTCCTGGACATCTACCTCTGCTTTGGTCTTTTCTCACACGATTGCCCTGTCACATTAGTGGGGCATCCCTTCCCCACATAGATTCAATCAACACGGAGTGGAAGGTTACCACTGCACAGTTTTTCTAACAAGGTTATTCAATAAAAGTTCTTATCATTTAAAATGGTGCTAATTTTGCCCCAACTAATCAGATGTAAGCTTTCAAATGTTAAATAAGATCTGATTGGTTGGAGCAAAATTAGCACCATTTTAAACGATAAGAACTTTTATTGAATCTCCCTGTAAGTGTCTAGTTTCACCCCTTTAAAGTACAAACAACCAATTAAAAAATAGTTTGATACCCAAAATACCAAATTGGGGCCTGATATATATTTAATAATCCTGGTAATAGAATTAGTTAGAGTTATTATTGATTACCCATTAATCTCTATTAATTAGATAGGATGACGTGTAATATATATGGGATAATGTTGCCCTTACAGTCTAATATAAGGATATTACGCCACAAACGAGTTCTCTGACCATAAAGAAGCATGAGGCCACAGGCTGAGTGCTTTTAAACAGGTCAGAGAACTCTGAGGTGGCGTAATATCCTTATATTAAATGTAAAGGGGCGCATTATTTCTTATAATTCATAAGTATCTGATTCCATTACCCCATTCACATTTTAAATTCTAGCCTTGTCCCTATTCCCACCTTAATTTAAACCCCCCAAGCTACCTTCTGTAACTTAAACCCGCGGTTAAACAAATCTTTGTGGAGAAGGAGAGAGATATTGGTTATGAAGTGACAAGAAGCAGCTCCAGCAGGTTCCGTTAGTGAAGTTAAACACTGCAAAAAACATCATTGTTCAGGCATGAATACTGGAATGGGAGGAGCAGTGGGATATAAGAAATATATGTCACTTAGTGACATAGCTGATTGATTGTTATACCTCTGCAGCTCCCGTTATAAAATATCACACTTATGTATTATATAATTATAACAGGATGGAATATCTATAAATAAGCAGATTATAAATATGATATCCCTTATTATGTATATTTATACAAAATCAAATTTTAGATCAAAAAAGAAATACGTCCCACCTGAGATTCTTGTATCCAACTCCATGATCCAAAAGGCGTGTTAAATCATCTAGTATATCATCACCCTGTAATTTCCTCTTTACTAACTCTATTGCCTGTACTTTACAATAAGTCGTGTCACATGCTGTACAGTCATGAAAATGTTGCCCTACTGGAGACTTCCTACCTCCTTTTTATATGCTATTTAGATTTTCTCTAATACCTTCCTTTAAAGGGTGCATAGTGGGTCCAACATATTGTTTATTACATTTTGCACATGTTGATATGTAAATTACCCTTCTTGTGTTACAGTTTATATAGTCACATAGGCAATAGATAGAAGGACAGTACCGCACTTTGTGGATAAAATCTTCAATCTTTATTTAAAGCATGTAGAAGGACAGACACAGGCTAAGGCAGCGTTTTGGGCATGTGCCCTTAATCATAGGCAATACTGCTATATAGTCACGTATCTTGTATACATTTGTCATAGAAGTTATGGTCTTTCCAGTTCTTATAACAGTACATATTTGTAGGGGCCCAAGTACGATAACCATGTCTTTTCCTTGGTTTTCTTTCTGTCTTCCCAATATAAGCTCTGGGCAACTATATCCCCTACTGTTTTCCCTCTCCTTGCTACTATCCTTAGTCCATCCCTCAGAATCTCTTCTTTTTCTTTATCTCTGCGTAATAAATACATATTTCTATATAGAACCCATTTGATCTCTTCAAGATGCTATATGGAGTAACAGAATGTAGGATGACTAACTTGAGTATCTTTCTTTTTCCTCTCCTACATTAATTCATGTCTATCCTTTTTCTTAACTTCTATTTATGCTCTGTCCACTATCTCTCTCTCATAACCCCTTTCTTGGAATCTATCTTTTACCTTCACAGCTGCTCAAAAGCTTGTTCTGTTGAGCAATTTCTTTTTATTCTTGTGGTCTGAATGGTATCCCTTTAAGGGTGTGTCTAGGATGGCAGCTTTTTGCCTGTACCAATGTGTTTCTTGCTATACTTTTCCTATAAACACTAGTTTCTATTATATTAGTTATAGTATTACAAGGTAAAATCAAGAAATTGTATTGTATCTAAATGTACATTTGCTGTAAATTGCAAGTTAATGTCATTTTGAGGAGATCATCTATATATCTCCTGAGATATATAGAAAAATAAATGAGAAAATAACTAACCGCAAGCAGACCTAAATCATGACGGATAGAATACAGGGATTTAACATTGTTTCCCAATTCATATCATCCATTTATGTAAAACCTCTTTCGTATCCCCAAATAGGATTTTAGGGCTTTCACCATGGGTTGAAGATAAAAATCTACAAGTTTAGCTAGATTCTCACCTAGAGAACCCATGCTTGAGACTATTGGTCTACCCTCCGGTCTCACAGGATTCTTATGTACCTTGGGTAAGTGATAAAAAAATCTGTATTTCGGGCATTATCGTTGTTGCAAAATCCTTGTCTTTGTCTAACAGGACTCCCCACTCAAAAACACTATCAATTATATTGTAAATTTTTTTCTTAAATACTTCAGTGGGGTCCCCCTGTAGTTTAAGGTAGGTATCAATATAACGATATGCTTATTCCATATATTTGGTAGTAATAAATTGGGTAGAATTTAAAATGGCTACAACTCACGACAAAATGGTCTGTTTCGTTCTATCCTGCTTGTACTGCTTGTATTGTGTAGTTTTGTTAGGGTTACTAGGGGAAGTGAAGGACAGAAGAGTAGGGTTGCTTCTTCCCAGCTTGCCCATCCCAACAGATTTGTCGCCTGTGTGTTGCCTGTCTGGTGCTAGGGTTCGGCAGCATGTGGTGGATCGTGTAGAAAGATTATTGGGTGGGGCCGGGGGTGATCTGGCGTTCTTGGTTCAGAGTTAGGGGCCAAGTTAAAAGCAAGGACTTCCAGGGTAGTGTTTTCAGAAATACTACCGCAGCCAAGTGCTATGCTAGGGAGGCAGCAGGATCTAAGGATAATTAATGCATGGCTAAGAAGGTGGTGTAAGAAAGAAGGGTTTGAGTTTATAGAGAACTGGGCAGACTTTGCTGTCGGCTACAGGCTCTTTAGTAGGGATGGGTTGCACCTCACTGATGTTGGTGCAGCTAGAAGATGGCTAGAGGGTTGGAGGAGATTTTAAACTAGTTTGGGGGGGAGGGTATTGGCAGTCTGATGTAAAGAGCGAAATGGAAAGGAAGAAAAAAGCATTTAAAACCTTTAAGTCCGAGGGAACAGAAAGGGCCTTTAGGGATTATAAAAACTGTAACAAGGAGTGTAAGAAAGCAATCAAACTAGCTAAAATTAATAATGAAGTTAGGATAGCTGAACAAAGCATCACTAAGCCTAATTTTTTTTTAAGTATATTAATATTATATTAATAGTAAGAAGATGAGGACTAAAAATGTGGCACCATTAATCAATGGGGATTAGTTACGGAGGATGGTGATAAATGTACAGATATCATAGCGTATAGTAGCAATAATGGTATAAAAGATTCAAGTGCACTTTGGTTAACCGAGGATATGAAACAAAAACAACTTAATAAGGTTAATATTAATAAATCTCCTGGACCGGATAAAATACATCCTCGGGTCCTTAGGCAACTAACTTCAGTTTTATCTAGGCCATTGTTTCTTATTTTTGCACATTCCCTCATGCCCGGTGGTGTGCCTCTGGATTGGAAAAAAGCTGATGTTATTTCAATATTCAAAAAAGGTAGTTGTTCACAGCCGGGTAATTACAGGCCTGTAAGTTTAACATCAGTGGTGGGGAAGATACTGGAAAGTTTAATAAGGAAACATATTTTAGAGTATGTTTCAAGGACTGACATAATAAGTAGTAACCAGCATGGATTTAGGAGGAATAGATCTTGTCAAACTAACTTGCTTGGCTTTTATGTGGGAGTTCTGGCGAGGCACATTTGTACATGGATAGAAAATTGGTTAATGAATAGGATGCAGAGAGTAGTTGTTAATGGGACTTCAAAATAAAGTATACTAGTTAGAGAGCAACTAATAAATCAGGCAACCCCACAGGTTCTGCTATTAACAACCATGCATTCATTGTGCACACAATGTTTCGGACAGTCTAGGTCCTTTCTCAAGTGTGAACACATTACTACTTAACCACCTTTTATACCATCAGGGTGTGGCCCAAATAAGGTCACTCCCCAAACCAATTACATAAACATTTAACATAAGAATAATAAAAGTGATAACACCCCAATTTCATAGACATTGCATAAATATAGTGATAACCCTAAAACAAACCATTACCACTCATGGTGTATATCATAAATAGTACGATTCACCAAAGTGCAAATATGTGCAGTAGGCTCAAAATACTCTAGTTCCAATTGTCCATATTACCAAGTGTCCAAACAATTTTGCAAAGTACTTATAGTATCAACATAAAGTGCGGTGCTCCCATGTCATTAAAATGTCCAATCCTTCCCATAAAATGATAGTAGTGCCAACAAAGTACTAAAAATTCAATATAAAAGGCTCCATGTTCATTATTGGACACAAAAGGTATTGCATATGCATACACCTCCGGTAAAAGTCTATATTGTCTAGTAATAGTACTCCAAATCCAAACAGTGTAAATAAATATATATAAATAACAATATGAACAAATTGACCCATATATACAGTATAAAAACACCATTATACTTTATTTGATCCTTAGATCACTACTATGCAGGGAACTACTCTGCATCGAGTCTACCCTTGCAAAAAGTACTGCCATATCTAGGCCAACTATAACCCACTTTTGAAAGGATAGAACTATACCTCAACTGGCAGCTTTCTTTCTAATAGGCTCAAAAAGCAGCTATCTGAAAAAGATATATAAATAATAAATTTCTGCAAACAAGGAATGTTGAAGGTTACTGGTATTGATACATAAAGTAGAGTTGATCCAGGGAAATTTCCGATTGCCACTTGGAGTCAGGAAGGAATTTTTTCCCCCTTCATAAATTTGTTGGGGTTTTTTTTTTCCTTCCTCTGGATCAACAGTTAGGCAGGAAATGAGGATATTGCTAGATGGGTTGGACTGAAAGGGCGTATGTCTTTATTCAACCTCAAATACTATACTATACTATACTATACTATATTAAGGTTTTAAGGAATAAGAAAACACTCCTTTGTGTTCCTGAAAGCATATGTATTTGTACTGAATGGTTGTGTATAAAAGTTGCATAAAAGTCTGATTTACGTTGCATTTTAAGGGCTGTACAAAATGGGATTTTTCCCAATTATTCTGGGAACTAGATATGGTTAATTGCTACCTTTATTTTTTTATTAACCCATCCATCCTGAATAAAAAAATAGTTATCAGAACTAATAATAACTAAGAATAATTTAGAATGCTATTTAGACTGGCATACAGAATAGCAAAATGAAGTAAAGAGAGAGTGTATTCTACAATACAAAGAACAGTATCAGATATATCTGACAATGCTTTTAAGATGCAGAAATGCAGTAGATATATTTAATCAAATGATTATAAAATTTCAATAATAACATACAGTAATTATAAATGTTAACTTTTTTTGTTTTTTATTACACAATTGCTGTATGCATTCCATATTCATTGATATTGTATTCTACTTCACTCTCCCAGCTCTTGAAGTGCCTGTAAAAACAACTTTTGGCAGATATTTGAGAAGAAAAAAAAGTCAGAGTTTTTAAATTGTTCCAGGGCATACGTTGCCTTTGTAGAACCTAATGTCAGTTGTTCCTGGCAGACTTCATTGTCTGCATGCCTTGTCTCCTACTAAGCTATTTAAAATGCATATAATGTGCAGAAAAGTGTGACATGGATTGAATGAGATTTGGTACACCTTTCATTAAGCCAGCATTAAACAAAGGATACTGTTCTGTGTTTAAAATGATAGATGAGTCTTTTGGGGATTTTTTTTTGCACTCATTACAATGAGTCTCTTCTTAAGGTTTATATTTAAAGGGACACTAAAGCTGATTTATAAAGTACATGAAATCTGTATTACTGAATTCTATGGGAATTCAGTAATCTGGCGGCCACTCTCCGCATCCTCTGTTCTGCTGGCTGACGTCATTATTCAGTGCCTCTCTAACTTCCCAATGCCGAGTAGTGATGTCAGGTGGCAGAGCAGAGGATGTGGAGTGAAAAGTAAGTGATTGATCTAGCAAGTTAAATACTGTTAACAGTGTACTGGGGGCCTCTGGGGAGGCAGTAATCCCAGCACTGCAACTCCCAGCAACTAAAGCATGTTGGGAGTTAAAGTTTCCAAACGTCTGGAGTGCCAAGGAATGGAGGTTACTGTATGGGATTACTATCCATTTAAAGGGCAAATAATTCCTCAAAACAATACATAATCGGGAGGATGGTATCTAGTGTTAAAAAGATGATTTTTTATTGTTTTGAGGCTTTAGTTTTGTCCTTTAAATGGACAGCAGAATTCCCATACAGTAGTCCCATACAGTAATAGCCATACTGGAATAGGCTATTACTGTATGGGACTACTGTATGGGAATTCTGCTATCCATTTAAAGGACTAAAGCCTAAAAACAATACAGAATCAAAAGGCAGTAGTGGACACATTTTCTACCCTCGGTTTACACTTGAATCAACCAATTCCTTTTTTAATCCCCTTTTTTCAGGTAAAAATAGGTACCTTGGTTTATACTTGAGTATATATGGTACTTAACGATGTACATAAAACCTGTTTAGTGTCCCTTTAAAGGAGAATGAAAGTCTAATAATAAATTCAGTTCAAGGTGACTCTCAAAATATTACTAGGGGGCATCTACTAACCCATGGTATCGGAAACCTAGCTTTCAAAAATAAATATATATTGCAAATAATGTATTTATTACATGGTGGATAACCCAAACTTAATTCATCAAGCTGGTTTAGCCGAACAATTTTATGTACCTAATACAAAGGTATTTTATTACTGTTGAACAAATTAATAAGTCCCTTTGATGTTACTGTATGTGAAATCTTGACAGGGGTGGATAGTAAAAGGGTAAGTTCAGCACAAACACAATACAAAGGGAGTATTTTCCCATTTCAATTACCATAATCTGCTGTTCAATGATTTATCTGTACCTACAAAACTAATATTCTGTGTAGCAGGAAAAGGATCTGTGCCTAGAGGATCCTTAAACCGTAATTTGCACTGGACTTTGACCCATGCAGAAACACTCACCCTGTAGCCTTATTCTTGTATTTTTATGGAACTCCTAGTTGACTCCATATATCTATTTTAAAGATGTGGTTTGTTTTCTATATACATGTTATCTGGAAACCAAAAAAGATGTCCAACCTTAATCACACAATAAACTGAATAAATACATCAATGGTGACACATATTTCATTTACTTTGTGATGTCTAGACACTTCATAGTGAATAAAAATGGTTTTAACTATACAAAGATATATCTATTACAAAGATATTTAACTTTACAAAGACTAGAAAAATATGTTATTTCAAAGCTACACGGTTTTGTGCCATTTTGTTTGTGTGGCCTGCCAAACGCTGAAATTTAGTTGAACGTGCGCTAAATTTGTAATCCTATTTTAGAGAAGGAGCTTATGCAAATAGATAAACAGAAAGTTCACTCAAATGTTGCAATGGACTAGCCATGCAGAGAAATGAAAGCTGCATATGACCTTATTTAATTAAATACCCTCAGCCACCGGAATAATTTCAAAGCAGCCGGTTTCTATAATCATTTGATCTTAAACCAAATATATTTTAATATGCCTAAGCTTTTTTTTTTTTTTTTGATGGTCCTGTTTGTTATACTGTAATGTGAGCCATATTTTTATTAAATAGATACACATAAAATTAGAGAATAATTAGTAAATGAAAATATTAAAGAATACAAAAATGTTCCTTCCTTGCGGAATAATACATTTCCTGCACTTTATCTTTACAAAAGTTCTTATCATTAAAAATGGTGCTAATTTTGCCCCAACCAAATCAGATGTTAGCTTCCAAATGTTTAATAACTTCTGATTGGTTGGGGCAAAATTAGCACAATTTTTAATGATAAGAACTTTTATTGAATCTCCCTGAATATGTTAACAGGCTAAAGCCTTCGAATTAGAATGCAAAGACAGTCGGTGATAATTCAAGATCCTTTTTTCCGGAACATTTCACATTCTTTCATAATAAGTTATTAGGAAAGTTCAGCTGATTTTAGTCCCCGTTGTGTCTCAGTGTGAAATATGTTTTGACAATATGGAATCTACAATTACAATACATCTGTATGCATTATGTAGTTTTAAGCAAAAAAAAGAAAAACTACATTCTGGCTTACAAGGTCAATAAGAAAGGGTTTACTTATCCAGGCACCATTCTGGACCTCAGGCTGTCATGTTATATTAGGCATCACTGCACTTTACTCAGTATGAAAAGGAAAGCACAGTAACTTAAACTATGGCTATCTTGATGACCTGACTGCACCTCTTGGACGACTTTCAAGTAATCACTTCAATGACTGATATTGTTTCCCTCCATGTCATAGCTAGAAGCATAGCTGGGGGACAATTCTTAGCACAGTGCTCTGTGCGCTCTGTGTTTAGTTATTTACACACACACACACACACACAGAGAAAAATCTGAAAATATCTTTATTACACCAAGGTAGGACTGTGTTACCTATGTGTTTCGGCCATGTTACATGCGGCCATCGTCAGGTTCACAGGACCAATGGAAGCTCAGCAATAAAGGTAAGTGCCCTCCCACACCACACCTCCCATCCTCTCCTAGTGATTCACTACCCCATGTTAACCCATGCAATCCCAGATGAAAACTGGATAAAACACCAATCTGTATTCCTGGAAATCAAAAAATGAGGACAATAAATAAAGCTAAAAGGGTAAACATCACTAGGGGAGGATAGGGTGTGTGGTGGTGTATCTATATATATATATATCTATTATTTATATATATATTTATATATATATATAATATATATTTATATATATATAATATATATTATTGTATATATTCTAAAAGATACGGAGCACCAAGGTCTAGGATAACAATATTTATTCAAGAAAGTAGGTCTGAGAGCCTACTTTCTTTAATAAATATTGTTATCCTAGACCTTGGAGTGCTCCATACCTTTTAGAATATTTGTGACCGTATGGATAGCACCCAGGCACACACCAGTGGACGGAGTGCGGCGGACCTTTGGCTTATATATATATATATATATATATATATATATATATATATATATATATATGCCACTTTTGCCACTTTTGCATTTCTCATTCTTACACACTGGATCCATATAACAGGCTCTCCCCTTCCCCCTCAGCCCTTAGGCTTTTTAAAATGAGGAAAAGAGCCATCCAGTGCTTTATATTAAAGGCAGAGGACCTCCCATTAAAGGGGGTGTTGGGGGTGCTATTACCACATGGAGGCTTGACCAAGCCTCCCAATAATACATACAATACAAGAATTGTGGAAGCACTCCAATTAGGCTAATTTACAACTACATTTAGCGGAAGTGCTACTGATCTGGTCAAAACATTTATACAAACATAGAAAAGTAATCAATGCACATTCCTAGGCCCCATACAATATCATATTATCTGCACACTGGCATACTTTATAAACAAAGGGTTTTAGTATACATTACTGTGATCACATGAATGAAAAGCCTTCCAACCACGTCAAGGTAACCCCAGTCTGGAAGGTCCTAACGTCTAACCTTTTTAATTTCTTTTACTTCAATTACGATTAGCAAACTTTTGCATTTCTCATTCTTACACACTGGATCCATATAACAGGCTCTCTCCCCTTCCCCCTCAGCCCTTAGGCTTTTTAAAATGAGGGAAGAGGCCATCCAGTGCTTTATATTAAAGGCAGAGGACCTCCCATTAAAGGGGCGTGTTGGGGTGCTATTACCACATGGAGGCTTGACCAAGCCTCCCAATAAATACATACAATACAAGAATTGTGGAAGCACTCCAATTAGGCTAATTTACAACTACATTTAGCGAAGTGCTACTGATCTGGTCAAAACATTTATACAAACATAGAAAAGATAATCAATGCACATTCCTAGGCCCCATACAATATCATATTATCTGCACACTGGCATACTTTATAAACAAAGGGGTTTTAGTATACATTACTGTGATCACATGAATGAAAAGCCTTCCAACCACGTAAGGTTAGACGTTAGGACCTTCCAGACTGGGGTTATCTTTTCTATGTTTGAATATATATATATATATATATATATATATATATATATATATATCTTTGGCTTATATATATATATATATATATATATATATATACACACAATCAAAGAGGGAGGATCAAAGTCCCCTTCGGGACACATGGGACACATGAAAGAGGACTGAATAGAAGGGTCTCTGTGTACATGTGTCATTTCCTGTTTGACTTTATAAATTGTTACACATGTGAAGCTGTGTTTGTATGACTTACCATTTATCACCTTTGATCCTCTTCAAAACGTTGCCTTTATCGAATGGTGATGGAATAAAAAGCTTTTATCTGCATTAAATCCTGGGTGCTGTGTCTTCGGTTGTGTATGCATTGGAACAATCCAGCTGGATTCCTATACACGTGCACCAGGTTATAGTAATCTTTAAAGGGGTGTGCAGTAATTTCTACTAATTATATATATATATATATATATATATATAGAATACAGTTTTTTCAGATGGAAAAACCATTTTTAGACCACTTATGATAATTACTTATTATACATTGTATTTGCATATAACATACGACCATGAGTGCTTATTCCTTGCCATTGGGAATGTTTGCTTATGTGATCTATCCCCTTAAAACTTGGCAATGACAATGAGAAGTAAGTTTATATGTCAGTGATTGGCCTTGGCAGATATCTTTAAAACCCCACAAGCCATCAACCAAAAAAAAAAAAAAATAGGCATGGAAAATTTAAGCCTAATAATAATATGTATTATCCATGTAATACAGACCTGTCCTGCTATATTTTTTACTAAAAAAAAGAGCTAAAGCCAAAAAAAATCTAGTTGTTTTACGCACAAGTCAAAAAGAAACTAAATGAACTTTACTGATATACGCGCACCCACATTAGTCCATTCTGCAACCTGTACTTTACCCCACTAACTTCCGTTATAAGTTCTGTATCCTCCCTTGTTCATCTAGCTCAACTCTGCATGAAGCATGCTAACAGTAGTATAGACAAAGCATTAGTTCTGAACCTAAACACCAGCCGCCCTATGAAATCTGACAATTGAATCTGGAGCAAAGTGCAGTGTTAATTCAGCTCAGGAAGGCAGGGATGACAATAGAATGCATGCGGTAAAGTGTGGTTTGTTAAACAGAGTAATACAGGACACCCATTATTAAATTGTTATAGTTTCTGTTAATTTTCACTAATCATACAGTTTGTGTCTCATTTAGCAAACCTAAAAATTGTTGCAATTGTGGTTGATGCTTCATATATTTTCAATAAACCTTTGCTACATTTAAAAAACCTTCTGGTTGACCAAATCATCATCTGGCATTAGTACCATTATTTTAATTAAGTTAAAAGCACCACCAGCAAAAATACAGGACAAACAGGATTAAAGGGTAAGTCCAGCAAAAAAGTAAGTATGTTTCTAAATGATTTACTGAAGAACAGGAGGTAAATGCACTATCTGTTACCTCCCGTTCTTCAGTAAATCTTCCAGGAGAGGAGGAGACACTTACCCGCGGACCCGCTTCATCGCTGAAATCTATGATGCGCGCACAGTGCAAAAGACTGGAGATGCGTCAGAGGCGTCAGAGATTTCGGCGCGGGAGCGGGTTCGCGGGTAAGTGTCTCCTCCTCTCCTGTATGATTTACTGAAGAACGGGAGGTAAGAGATAGTGCATTCACCTCCTGTTCTTCAGTAAATCATTTAGAAACATACTTACTTTTTTGCTGGACTTAACCTTTAACAAATTTGTTAGGATTTTTAAAGTTAAAAATATTAGGTCCCCTCTATTTAAGGAATCATCTAACCTCTCCTTTAAGACATACACAAGATCTGTAATCTGCTCTTCAAATGCTCTAGAGACCAGCAGGTTCAGTTATTCTTACTAAAGTGTGATATGGGAGCCAAGTAATTTTTTAGCAGGTTTATTTGCAGAAACACTGAACAAAGTGTTTTCAGCTGCAATTGATATTTGTGAAGCCCTATCCATGAAATGATCTTCAGAGAGATTATGTTACTTAGGTGCTTCTTCTTGATTGGAACAGCACTTGTTCTATTGTCAAGTGCCTTTCCAGTTTTCACTGATACAGTATCGTCTACACAAGGAAAAATATATGATAAATAATTCCTTCCCTTATGAGTAATACTAATTTTCCTCAATACCAGTGTGTTATAATGTGATGTGATGAATTGACCTGTGCTGCATGATAATTAAGCCTCGTACGCATGTTGGATAATTTTCGTAAGATGCAGCCGTCGAAAGTTTAACGACATTATCGTTAATCCTCATTATTGAAACGACATCTGTACACACAGCAACAATAGTCACCACGATAGTTGTTAGATATAGACTTTCGTACGTAAAGTAACGTTCATATCTTCACGCATTTACGAAATCAGTGCATGCACCTTTTATTTTTTCCTAGAACGATAACCTATAACGATAACCTGCCGTCCATGTACAAATATATGATAATCGGCAGAACAAATCCGCCAGGCTGATCGTTGGAAAAAGCCAACAATAGACAACGGACGTTGATCTTTGACGATAGTTGATGCTATATTTTCGTACGAATATCGTGCGATTGCTTGTTTGTCGGCTGCATCGTATGACAATTATCCAACGTGTGTACGAGGCTTAACAATGGCTAACCAAGGATTCAAGAAAAGATTTTCATAAAAGTTTGTGAGTTTGTTCCACTATAAATGTTGTTTTTGTTAATTTGGATAGGTGTCAATATTACATAGACAGTGCTTCACCATAACCACTGCATTACTTACAGATTTACATAATATAATCTTCTTTAATATTAGTTTAGCATTCTTACTACCTAAATGCAATCTTTTGAACCTTATACCGAGATCAGGGGCAATCACAGGATTTCCAAGGGAGGGTTAATCATGAACAGTGGTGAGCTCAGCACACTGCAATCACCTTAGTCACACTCTCTTTAAAGGTTACTATTTTGTTAAATATATAAATATTTTGATTTTATATAAAAACAAAAAAATTCTAAAGTATTGTGACCTTGTGACTAGAGATGGACTAGAATTTGAACTCGAACCTAAGTTTGAGCCGAACTATTCGAGTTCGAACGGACTCGGACTTCTCGAACTGTCCCAGACCCTGATTTTCGATATTTTCCGGACTTTCGATAATTATCGAATGTTCGAACGTTCGAGGCATGCGATTATGTGAGTAAAATGTCTATTATACCTATACGCGGGTAAATATCGAATCCGCAAGTAAAATGTCTATTATACCTATACATATATTAACATATAGTAAATATCGAATATCGAATCTGTGAGTAAAATGTCTATTATACCAATGCGCGAGTAAATATCGAATCTGCAAGTAAAATGTCTATTATACCTATACGCAAGTAAATATCGAATATCGAATCCGCGAGTAAAATGTCTATTATACCTATACACGAGTAAATATCGAATATGTGAGTAAAATGTCTATTATACCTATACGCGAGTAAATATCGAACATCGAATCCGCAAGTAAAATGTTTATTATACCTATACATATATTTACATATAGTAAATATCGAATATCAAATCTGCAAATAAAATGTCTATTATACCTATACGCGGGTAAATATCGAATCCGCAAGTAAAATGTCTATTATACCTATACATATATTTACATATAGTAAATATCGAATATCGAATCTGTGAGTAAAATGTCTATTATACCAATGCGCGTGTAAATATCGAATATCGAATCTGCAAGTAAAATGTCTATTATACCTATACGCAAGTAAATATCGAATATCGAATCCGCGAGTAAAATGTCTATTATACCTATACACGAGTAAATATCGAATATGTGAGTAAAATGTCTATTATACCTATACGCGAGTAAATATCGAACATCGAATCCGCAAGTAAAATGTTTATTATACCTATACATATATTTACATATAGTAAATATCGAATATCAAATCTGCGAGTAAAATGTCTATTATACCAATACGCGAGTAAATACCGAATATCGAATCTGCGAGTAAAATGTCTATTATACCTATACGCAAGTAAATATCGAATATGTGAGTAAAATGTCTTTTATACCTATACGCGAGTAAATATCGAATATCGAATCCGCAAGTAAAATGTCTATTATACCTATACGCGAGTAAATATTGAATATCGAATCTGCGAGTAAAATGTCTATTATACCTATATGCGAGTAAATATCGAATCCACAAGTAAAATGTCTATTATACCTATACGCGAGTAAATATCGAATATCAAATCCATGAGTAAAAGGTCTATTATACCTATACGCAAGTAAATTTCGAATATTGAACCTGCGAGTAAAATGTCTATTATACCTATACGCGAGTAAATATCGAATTCTCTAATCCGCGAGTTGTTCATGGGATAATTATCGGATGTTCAAACGCGAGAGCTCAGAAGTAGCGCGTGCGAGAGTAAATTTGAGTTTTCGAAATTCCTGGATATTTGAACATGTTCCCCAAGCCATTTCCCAGATCCCACAGCCATTTACATTAAGTTACCATTGATATTTTAATTGTATTTCATTCAAACTTTTCGAACTATTTGACTCCCATTGACTTTAATGGGTCGGTTTTCGAACTTATCATATAGTTCGAAAGTTCGAAAATGATCTCTACTTGTGACCACAAACCTCCTGGGATCTTTGGTACAATACTAGGGTGCTTGTGTATATGAGGACAGTGCCAAAAATATGCAATATCCAAAGACACAGCACTCCCAAATCTCAGCAATATGGGATTTGATATGGGATTTGAGCTGCCATAATATGCAACTTTTCGGGGTTCCTTCTTCAGGCCAGCAGCACAAACAGTCTCTAATTGGTATACACTCACATGTTATTTAAATCCTATGAACAGGAAATTATCTCACAGAGACAGGGAAATGACCTAACTAATCTACCTATGATTCCCATTTCCAGACCCCTGTAACATGGATACAGTATAAAATACTAGAAAACAGGATTTTATAGAAAAAGATAGAGATCATAGTCCCTATTGAGGCCTCTAGGGGCCAATGTTCCCAGTTTTTTTACCTACCAAACTTCTCTTTTCTTGATTTTCAACACTCTATCCCTCCCCCATTTGAGTGGAGGTACATGTTCGAAGACCAAATATTTCAGGTTTCTTTCTGTGTGTCCTGCTTCTGTGTGTCACTGTCTTTGTGATCAGTTTTACACCTGCCCCCTCAAGGTGCCAGAAATGCAGGTAACTATAAAGCATGTGGGCAGGATTCTGGACACCTGTCATCTTCCCTGTCCCCATTGTCTATGAAGGTATTATTGTGTAAGAAAACGATAACTACTCTTTTTAAGATCCCTATTTATACAAAGTAGTTTCTTCAACAAAAAAAAGCACCTTCTCATCTCCAGAAATGTCTATATTATAGTCTTTATTCTAGCTTTGGCCATGCTATAATCTGCGTCCTTTTACAGTTTGTTATATTCAACATTGCCTTCTGTATAAACAATCAGTTACAACTCAGCCGAGAACTGTAATTCTATGCTAGTTTTCTAATTCTAATTTCTAGTTTCATAAATGTGATACCCAATTTCAATAAGCAATTCCTTGCCAGTTCTGTGTGATCAAACTATGCATAAAACTACATAAAAATATGTAAAATGAATCAAGGGGAAGTTAATATGGATCTTGTCACAATAAGCTTTATATGCCACATTTTGCATTGTGGCAGATACATATAACATAAATACCATATTCTCAGGGGGGAAAAAGAAAGTTGTTGTAGATCTGATGTTTTGTTCAGAATTGAACAAGGGTCTGGGGACTTTTTGTTAAAGATGATGAAGATGATTTCAAAGGGTTTTTATGATGATGAGAATTTTAGTTCGCTGCCATATAACACAATAAGTTAAGCGATTCTGTCAGCATTCTGAGTTGGAGGGATGAGGTTGGCAGTGTTTTCCTGAGTGTATGGATGGCTTGAACTGCTGTCTGTCAATGTGTTTTATTGCCAATTTATAACTCCCTCTTGCACTTACTATAAGTCTGAAATATTTGGAGTTTACACAGTGAACAATATCTCTTTTGTTAAGGTAGTCTTTCTGTTTCGGTTAAATTACATTTTGGATTTGCAGCCTTTGTTCCATGCAGTATAATCCATGGAACATTTCAGAGTTTGGATTGTGATGTATTTTTGCACCTATGAACCCTGCCAGTCAGAAGCTTTTGGCACCTTCAAGGCTACTAATACACAATAAATACTGGCAGAGACACAATAGTTATTTTTGACTCATTTCTAACTAGGCTCTGCATTGTACATAAAATGGCTGGTTGCTCACTTTTCATTTTAGCACTGTCGCTGTCTAAATAAATCCAGGTTGAATCTATAGGTTTTTGGGGGGCAGAAATTGCACAAAGAAACAGGTTTCCAATTATGTTAAAAAAAGAAAAAAAAAACAATCATTAAATGTCATATTGTTTGTTATTAATTTTTTATGAAACACGGGACACTTTAATGATAGCAGCTATATTTAGATATGTTTCCAATGAATCATACTGGTATCATAAAAACCTTGAACAATGTAACTTATATCTTTATTTGTAGTAGTCTGCTGGAACCTTTTTTTATCATCCATTTTACTGTTTACGTTATTTCCATTGAACAACCCACCTGAATCCTCTAGTAGGTGCAGTATACCCCATGCAGTATACCATTTTGTGAAATGTTTGGTTGTATTATATATAACAGATAAGTGGGGATTATCTGCAGCAGTCTGCAAAGCACAAGCAATGTAAAAAGAGATACTGTAAGATAAAAATAACAATACTTGGGCTTTCTAGTTGCTGTCTTGGTCTTATAAACATTCAAAGGATGGTACAGATTGGTAATATAATATGTTATCTGGCACTATGTACATACTGCATTGAGTGTCTTAACATGCCTGATCGTGTTTATTAAAATATAGCAAATTATAGAACAACATTTAAAAATAGTGCATAGTGCATCTACAGTGCAATATATATAAGATGCAGTCTAACCTCTTCTACTGTATATGATATCAATATGATCAACGTTTTGCAGTTTAAACTATGGAATGGGTTCAGTCTTATTCTGTATAAAATAATCTAATCTTTCTCTGTTTTAGCAACAAGCAGAACCTGCAAGTCCTTCGGTCCTTCCCCCTTCGGCAATGTCATTCGATACACTGAGTGAAACTGTTGCCCGGTTTGAGACTGTGGAAGACGTAATAAGATATCTTGAACCAGACAAGTTTAATTTGGACATAGAAGAGTTATATAGACCACCATGGCAGTTGCTTGGAAAAGCCTATATGTTCGGGAGAAAAAACAAAGGTATGTCTTTGTTAGTCCTTTGATGCTTATGTAATGGCTTGTTTGGTTATTATAATAATTCAATTTTAAACTCTTTTTTTTTCTTCCATTCTCTTTAAATAAATAAGCTATTTGCAATAATAGCGTATTCTGTGCAAAGACATTCCTTTTCCTAAAAGCTGTATGTATACATGGAACTGGGAGATTCACTCTTCACGGAGTTCTCCATAATCAGTGATAGTACTGTAGTGGTACTAGAGCCAATGGTAAACAGTGCCAACTAATGATAAGTCACAAGTTACTTCTTATTCGCATGATGTTGCAATTGCAAGAAAAATACTATTTGTTGTAAAATACAATACTATTTTTAAATTCCATGAAATAAAAGGATTTTTCACTGTAAAGTTCCGTAGTGTATTGTTTGTAAATGTAATTTATGTCACAAAGCTGAAAATGTATGTTTGATTATTATTACTGTAAGTTTGTGATGTTGCACCTAAGAAAGGGCCAAATAAGGCCAAAATCAAATTTGTTTGTTACACTCCAATGTTATCTTCCTGTATCTGTTATTTTTCTCTTTTAACTGGCTTGCATGCTGTAACTTTTAGCCTTCATACACACAAAAAGCAAACCTAATTTTCCAATGCATTGCGTGCATTTTTTTGCACACTTTGATGCATCTGTAGGCTTCTGCTTTTACGGGCATTTTGTAATTTAATGGCTTTGACAGTGGAAATGACACTTAAAAATAGCAAAGAAAAAGTCCAGGTATTTATGGGTAAAACCAAGTGCTCTATGGTAGTTTTGGATTGGCACAGAAAAAGCTTGAATAACTTTAATGTATACACTTGAGTATAAGCCAAGATTTTCATGCTTTAAAATTAACCTTAAAACCTAATCTCGGCTTATACTCGGGTCAAGTCCTAATTTAGATCCAAATGCAGCAATTGCGAGTATTAACCAGTAGGTGGCACTGTGTTAAAAAATCCTTCACCTGCATAGAAAGTTACAGAAGTAGCTGATCTGCCCTTACATTTCTTCCTGCTTCCTGTAGTCTGGCTGCTGGACTCACTCAGCACTGTCACTGCTCATCTGGTGACAGTAAATCTGATGGGTCTTCTCAGTTTGGGGCAAAAAATGCTGCTAGTTCAGTGCAAATGACAGCTTAAAACTACAACTCTCAGGTGACACTTTTAACTATTGGGGTCAGAGTGCCCTTTACTATATGGGGGTCAGAGTGCCCTTTACTATATGGGGGTCAGAATGCCCTTTACTATATGGGGTCAGAGTGCCCTTTACTATGTGGGGGTCAGAGTGCCCTTTACTATATGGTGGTACCTCGACTTATACTCAGATTGACTTATACTCGAGTATATACGGTAAATATGGCCACTGAATCTCAATTAAAAAAATATTTATTGGCAACCCAAGAAAATCCCATTTCTAATACAGTGGAACCTTTACAATGCATGGTAATACATTTTTGTACTAGTATATTCTTATGCAGTGTGAGTAGTACAAAGGTTATATATGGTACCTGCGCCCATAATGACATTGTAGAGGCATGCTACTTTTTAGGTTGTTTCTTAGAGATTACAGTTATCCTAGGAAGCTATTAAAGCTGTAGTGAAGAAGCATTAAATCCTACAGAGATGGCAATGGGTGACTGCTGAGATTTAAGGGATTTTTTGTGGTACAGTATATTTCATAAACTAGGTAACATTGAATGATTTATTGCATTAGAATATCTGTTTGCAAAGTTGCACATACATTTCTTATTTCTTTGAAGTGCGTTTGGGGTGCCGGGTCCCCCCTTTACCAGTACCACTTCTGATACATTTGCTCCCCTGATCACTGCCAGGGTACTCTGTTTAGCTTTTTCCGTGCATGGACTCTGACCATTTAACTAAGGATACTTACTGTAGGCTATGGGGTAATATTGTTGTTATTATACCTATGTGGTGTTCTGGTTTATCCAACTTGGGGTGAGGGACCCTAGAGGCTATTTTTAACCTTTAACTCTATATGCACTTTTGAAGTATTTACAATACGCTTTTATCTTGTATTTAATAAAGGTTACATTTAAGTGAGCCTATTTCCCTTCTGTCTCTTATAATATAGTGATTCGAAGTTTCGAAAGGCTCCAATAATCTAGGAATTTTGCATATGTATAACATTTGAGAAATTAGCATCAGCTTGGTTTGCATGCTTCTACATTGCCTACAAATATCTTTACTATCTGATGAGCAAAGGAGTACCACCTGTAAAAGAGTGACTGATCATTAAAAAATGAATTGATTATATTTTTCTATCATTGTACCTACTATATTCGGGGGAAATCTACTGAGAGTATACTTGTGTCTTGGGTTGTATTCCGATCAGGTCTTACCCCTTACTTGACTGGAACAGGAGCAAAAGAAAAAAAAACACAAAAGAGAAGTATTAAATCTCCACAATTATTTTATTATTAAGTTAGACTAACCCTTTGTAAATGGGAATAACAACACTGGATTCCCCCAGTGGTGTCTAACAAGCCTTGAGATTGAGCTACAATCTTTGGAAGGCATTTATATATTTACATTAATTTGTTTGATGTATATATATATTTGTTTAGGTGAGTTAGGCACAGCAAATCTATAATGCCCAATTTACTCTGCTAGTAATTACATTCAAATTTCCACCAGAGGAAATGGATGAAATGAAACAATGGATGCCCATTCTAGAACAGGAGTATGAAAGAAACTCTTTATGTCATGGGAACAACTTGACTAATTAAAAGTTTTTGTAAATGAGCTAAGTGAACTGAGGCTTATAATAAATGCATATGAAAAAGAGGGACATTGGTCAAGACTGATACAGAATGAATTATACAGGATTTATAGTGTTTTGTAAAACAACACACAATAAGGTGAATCTCTCTCAGTTAAGTTCAAACCCGAGCACATTGTTAATGAAAGAATGTGCCTCAAGGCACTGTCATGCAGACACTCGATAAATACTATTTTTTATTTTGATTTCCACAATTTTTCTTCAAGCCCCATCAGGCCCTTGACACTTCAAATGACAGACAAAGTTTACTTACAAAATGTGCCTACTAATTAGCTTTATCAACACGGACATTTCTAATCAATGCAGTTGTTTAAACTGTCATTTTCCAACAAAAATGTATTTGCCTTCCAGATTCACATTCACAGTAACTCCCCACAGAAAGTGATATAAAGTATTTTGTTATAGTGTTTAATGCTGTGAGATTTAACATTACTCTCATAAAACCTAAATAAGAGCCACAAGATAAACTAGTATAGTCCTCTTCCTCTCATGCACATAGGTGGTTGCATTCATGTGTGCTTTTAAAGGGCATGATCACCCCTCAAATAAATTAAAAATTATAAATATAGTTAGAAAGCTGGCAGATGTAGGACTAACATTTTATGGAGCAAATGTTCTTCTTTCCTTCTCTTTTCTTCTCAAAAGGTCTCCACCTCCTCTCCAAGTTCTTTCACGCTTTCCACATACTCAGAGGAAGCATCTAGGGGAATAGCATTCAGTCATTGGCTGTGGTGTCAACTGTCATATCTTCCACTCACAGCTGCTAACTGGAAAAAACTGAAAGAAATATATCAGAACATTGGGCAGCATTTGAGGTTATTCCTACATCACATTTCTAACTATTCTAGTTTTGGGGTTTGGGGGTGATTTATTTATATATAATTGTTTAATTATTTAAAACAAATTTACTATATAAAACAAATTCTGGCTTATACACATGTGCTTTTATTTCTGACTTTCCCAAAACTGCAAAAAGCTATATCTCTGCTTCTATCTTCATGCTAACTCTATTGCTCTAAACATACAACACCAACCAAAATGATTATGGATAAGAGAGGCAAAATAAATTATAGGGTTGTATTTTAATAGAGGTTCAGGTTCTCATTGTATAATCTGAACGGATTTTTATTATCTCATTAAACTTGAAAACATCTGAGTTATACATCCTATTATACCTGGAATGTCCATGTTAATTACTAGAGATGGACCCGAATCTGAACCCAAACCTGGTTCTGAATCAGTTTTTACAGATCCCCAGAGCTCAAACTTTGAGGATTTTTCTGAACCTCTGAACTTTTTGAAAATTTATGAAAATTGCTAGAAATTCCTAGAATTTTGAATTTCATAAATTTTTGAAAATACTAATAAAAGTGGAATGCCAAAACAGGATACGCATGAAGTTATGAGTAAAACCAAGTTGCTTTATGGCAGTTTTGGGTCCGCACAGAAAAAGTTTGAATTACTTTAAATATGGCTACTTAATGTCAATTTATTGCCAACCCGAGAAAATATTTCTAATACAGTGGAACCTTTACAATGCATAGTAATAAATTTGGTAATAGATGTTTCTTTACTAGTATATTCTTATGCAGTATGAGTAGTACAAAAGTTATATACGGTACCACTGCTCATAATGACATTGTTGAGCCATGCTACTTTTTACAAATTAAAGTGCTACATGCAGAGAAACTAAAGATCGCACTTGATCTTAAACAGGGTGTTTCTTAGAGATTACAGTTATCCTAGGAAGCTATATAACTATCAAAGCCGTAGTGAAGCATTAAATCCCACATCCACCAGAACTCAGGCTGTGGATTTTTCAGAAACTCCACTATTTTTGAAAATTTCTGAAAATTCCTAAGATTTTCAATTTCATAAATTTGTGGAATGCCAAAACAGGATTCGCATGAAGTTACCGGTACTGGACCGTGTTTTTCTTAAAGATTTTTGGCATTCCATTTCCCAAGTTCCCGAGCCTTTACAGTAAGTTACCATTGTTGTTAATACTTTCATTTTATGCAGAATTTTCAATTTTATATAACTTTGACTTCAATGGGCCTGCTTGTGGATTTTCAAATTTTTGGATTTTTTGCAAAATCCATGAATCTGCAAGCACAACCGATTTCAGTGAGTTTGGCCATCTTTATTAATTAAACTTTACTTAATAACTAATAATATTAACTAAAAACAAACTTTTCTGTAGACAAAACAGATTTTCTATACTTTTATTATTTTTTATTTTATTGCATATCATTTTAATAAAGTTGTTCACTAAGAGATAAGAAAAGGGACTTTTGAGGCAAAGAACTGGAATTACATTACAGATTTCAAAAGGCACTCTTTTAAAAGTTACATTTGGGACCAATTCACACGTCTTGCTTCCTTATATTATTTCAGTTTTTATATGTGTGTATGGTAAATATTATTCTGTTCATCCACCAGCTAAATTTCCTTTTGGAAAGTGATTATTATATGGTCTGTTTTGTCTGGTGACCCCTTACAAGATTTATCTATTAGGATATCAACTTTTTCTAATGCTTTGTGTCTTTTATTTTTTTTTTTTTTACAGTTGTGGATTTAAACTTGCTAAGGGAAGAAGTCACATTGTATAGCTGTACCCCAAGGAACTATTCAGTGTTTTTAAGGGAAGAACTGAAGCGTACTGATGTTATTTTCTGGCCCAGTTGTCTGCTGGTAAAGCGCTGTGGGGGAAATTGTGCATGCTGCAATTACATATGCAGTGAGTGCCAATGTATGCCCACTAAAGTCACCAAGAAGTATCATGAGGTAATTTTTTTAACTAATAATACATAACCTACTTCTTGATACTCTCTTAATGTTAGTGTTTTCTTGCTACTAATACTCAGTTTTTAGTTTTTCTTGCCCAGGCTCAACACATACATATAAACTGTATTTAATTACTTTTAATGTAAAACATATACCACAGTGCTTTAAGTCAGCTTACATCCCATTCACATCAGGCAATACCTTAGTGCCACCAAACATTTTTCCAATGGATCTAGGATTTAAGGCATTACCATGCTTATTTTAAAAAAAAATAAATGTAACACTCTGGAGTCCCAGAGTATCCCTTGAGCACAGATACCCCAATTTATAACCACTTTCTTCATCAATAGCCAAGCCCCCATCTGTACCCAAGCCACCGTTTGCTGGGAGGCTAGAAACACCTCACCAAGAGTAAGGACAGGCGGAAGACGAGCATAAACGGGAAAACGTCCAGGACTCAATAACCAAGGAACAGAACCACGAACTAGGGAGAACAACAAGTTATATAGGGCAATGAGGCCAGAGGAAACAGGAACTTAAAAAAAAGGGGAGAGGAACCAATGAGAAAGAGCCAGCCAGAACCTGATTTACGGTGTGAATTTTCAGCCAACCTGCTGTTAACCATTAAGCGAATTACTTCTGGAAACAAGTTTTCCAGAGGAAAAAAGAGCATTTACAATATTGAAGGTGAGTTAAGGAAAGGCTGATATGGTACAAATCAAATGTGCCCATACACCTTGCCTATCTCAGGGAAACCCTGTGAAATCTGGCAGGATTTTATTGATTTCAGCAAGATTTACAGGGCATAACTGATTGTCCACAATTGCGACAAACTACCACCATTGGCATTGTAGTCCAGACTCAAATTGATTGGTACCGTCTTCCTTTACATCAATTACATGGGTACAGGAGGTTAGTTGGGTACATGTATGTGGGTTGTGTGTATTGCAGTGAAATATTTCCTGCAATATGTGATGGCAGTCACATATGTATGGCTACTTTATTTCTCCAGCCTCATGTGAAACTTTGAAGGTAAATTTTATCCTCAATACTCCTCATACCAGACTAATAAATTATGCTTAGATGATTACCTAGGCAATTAGGACATTATCTGCTGTTTTTCAATTCTGAATGCTAACAAATACCTTTAGAACACTCCATTTATTTATGCTTCTTCCCACAGTCCTTCTAGTGATATAATCCCCATTCAATTTTATGTGGTTGTTTTTACATAAACATTTGGCTCACAGGGAGGTGTTAACTGAAGCAGAGAAGCTTGAGAAGAAGCAGTAACCACAATCACATTTTTTAGGTAATTGATAGCATTTGAAACATAAAATTACCTGATCTTGATTTATTATTAGGTCTTTAAACTATTGAAAGTATAAGGCAGTAATTCATTCATTCTCCTTTAAATTATAGAAAGTATGAAAGTCCTGTTTTAGGTTTAGCTTAGGTTTGTTTTAGTACAATTTTAGTAATTGTATGAAAGGTGGTCTTCCTAAAAATAACAATGAAAAATGAATGCTTTTACCAAATACCAGTACCGAAATACTGGTCAGTATCGGTCTTTACAATATGGTGAAAATTTTCATTGTGGCCAAAAATTAACACCGTGTTTGGAAAAAAAAAAGTCAACAACGATGATCATTATTGGTAATTACCAATTACCAAGTAATCATTAGAGATGTCCGAACTTCGCAAAATCTGGTCCGTTCGAGGATCCGCGAATTTTCGAAAAAATTAAAAAATTTGAAAATCCGCGAGCGGACCCGTTAAAATTAAAAATACCCTTGAAATAACGAGATTTTCCGTATTTTCGAAAATTTTCGAAATTACGAGTTTTCACGTATTTTCGGGAATATGTATAGTATAGTAATCCTCGTAATTTCGAAAATTTTCGAAAATACGTATGTATGGAATTAAGAGAAATCCTTGTATTTTCAAAATTTTTCGAAAATACATGAAAACTCGTAATTTCGAAAATTTTCGAAAATACGAAAAATCCGCGAATCGGAAGTTCGGAAGGTGGAAAATCCGGAAAAATCCGCCGTTCGCGAACGGGATAAATCCGCGGCGGATCCGGGTTCGGATCCGCGAACCGGTCATCCCTAGTAATCATAAATACTGTCCACAAGTAAACAGAGAATGTGCGGCCTGTGTCTGACTAGGTTGTTAGGCCAACCAGGAAATCTTTTTCCTGCTTGAGCTATGGGCCCACTGTGGGATCACCCTGTAACCTGGTGAGTTAGTCCAATACTGGTGGCACCTTTCTGTCTCTATCCTTCTTAATTTTAGTATTATAACATGCAAAACATTTTTCTCTCTTGTACACCTTTTGTACACTGCCAATGACCTAAGTGGTCTTTAAAGCAGATAATTTATGTCAGAAGGCTTTTCACTCTCCTTTTATAGGGATTTAAACCACCTTTTTGGAAGGGCTTGCTGAATGTTGCACATCACTGGGTAGAGTACTATTAGTAAGCTTACTAATGCACAGTTATTCATTTCTCTTGTAAAACCCACATTTTAGGTTCTGCAGCTTAAACAAAGACATGGAATGAAAAGTTTGCAAAAATCATTTACAGATGTGGTTTTGGAACACCATGAAGAATGTGCTTGTATGTGCAAGGGTAACACTGAAGGATAACCAGTAAACAAAGGAATCAAATCTTAAAAGCACGTGCAGTGCCTGCTGGGGAAAAATAAACATTGTTTTTACACTGTAACTTGGAAGTCCAGTCCTGTTTCAAAGCCTTTCAAAAATAATAAAGGAACAATGTATTAAGATGGAAAGAAACTCTAGGTGCATATACCTATATAACATTGGAAATCCAAAGATCGCCATAACAGAGGTCAATCAATGGGCGTGTCTGATGTGATGTCATAGTAACTTAGAACTGTCATCAACTTGACAACCGCATTGTGTCTTATCCTTGTTTTCTGAGTTCTGCTATGAAAACCAAACTCAAAACGTTCACATTTGGTGCTCAATTTTCTAGAGCATGATATGTATTTATAAGGAAAATGTTCCGTTTTGCCTTTCTCATTATCTGAACTACATTTGGACCAACACAATGCATAAACAGTTATCTTTATCAGTTAAAAAATGTAATTTGACATTATTGCTTTTCTGATAATTTTGTACATTTTATACACATCTGATATAGCATTTAATTGTTTTCCATACTGTGTTAAGTGTATCTGTGTTTACCTAGGGTATTTAATATGCTGTGTTTTTTTAGCATTTTTTTTTTTAGATTTTCATTTGTTAAAGAATTCATCTGGATTATGATAAAATTTAAAAAAAAAAGACTATTTGTATATGGTGCTAAGCATTAAAGTTATCTGGGATTCAAGTTTTAAAGTAAACTAGCAGACACAAAGGATATATTGATACTGGACTGCTACTCACAGTACTCTTAAATGTATAATATTAACTTAATTATGTTTTTTAAGAACTTTTTTTTATTTTACAAAAACATCTTGGATTTGCTTTGCTTTGTATTTCAGTTTTTTTTTTTTATAAACTGATTAAATCCGTCCGTATTGGAAAGTAATCATTGTTTTGATCTAGGTGAAGTAGCTCTGTGCTATTATTAAATTGGAAAATGGAGATATTGTCTGAATAGTGCAAATTGATATCTAGAGCAAGCTATATGCTGCCATGAGCTTATGTAAATATAGTGGACAAAAGAGCCCATTCATGAAAACAGACCAGAATGTGGAATTGTGGATTTTGTCAGTGTCAGAGAGCAAATATAAACTCTAACTCCTGCAGTTCTGGATATGCTTTATGAATGTTTTTTGCCGTTCTTGGTTTCCCCATATCCTAATGGGGCCCATACATGAACAAATCCCAATCATATGATCCCAATATCATATGCTCGTTCGTTCGTGTATGGGCAATTGTACAATCGTTGCACAAAAATATTTTAATCGGCCCAATGGAAACATTTTTGCCGTCCGATCTTACAACTGGGATTTGTTGGTGTATTTGTTGGGGGCCCCCATTATTAGTGTCATTAAAATTGGGAGATATGCTCCAAATTAAATATATATTCCCTCTTTTTTAAGAGAGAGGGCAGTGCTATAATAATATAAAGATGAAATCAAACTCTTGTTTATATTGTTAAATATTGCCCATGTTTTTATTGCATTTCCCACATTTTGAATCTTAAAAAGTATTTGTTCCCATATTTGCACTTGTTTTTTTTAAGTCTTCAAATGAAACATCAGATATAGGTAAATCACCCTCTAAACCCCAATAGCAGAATAGGTAAATAAGAAAGCAGACAGATGTAGGATTACCCTGTTATACAGCAAAATGATGTTCTCCCCTTCTCTCTGCCTCTTCAAGCTTGCATATGCTCAGAGGAAGCCACTAGGGGAACAGCATTCAGTCATTGGGCTGTGATATCAACTGACAGCTGTTAACCAAGAAGAAAAAATAGAGGTAACAGAATATTGGGCAGCATTTCAGCTAAGGCTTAAGGGTTCGTTCACACTATCGAAGTGCTGTAAAACATGATACCGCATATGCGTTTTCAGAGACATACATATGTACAGCCCATAAGGGGAGGGGGGCGGGTACAAAGATAGCCCACTGACAAGTACCGTGATTAGCTGTTTTTACCCGTATGTAAGTTAAAGTGTGTGCAATCATCTATTTTAAATTACTACTGCTCCGTTACCGGTGTTATAAACAGCTGATTGTGCGCACCTTTATCTACGTATGCGCAATCAGCAGTTTAAAAACAGCAGATTGCAGTATCAGGCCTGGTGTTGGGGAGGGGTGTCAGGCATCTAGCCAGAAACTTGTCCATTTCTGTCTACATCGTGCAAAAGTGCATGCAGCCAGGGCCGTTTCTATCCATTTTAGTGTCCTAGGTGCCCTCGCACCTACGTGTGCCCCCCCCCCAAAAAAAAAACTTGGCCTGTGAAACTACAGCTGGGTTTCTTCCTTCTGACACTGTCCACTGCTGCTGTTCTTTATAGTGGGAAGGCTTTACTAGTTGGTACGTTTGTGCATATCGTATACAGCGACACTGACCACCAATGAAATACTGATTGGAAGGACAGGATAGGTTTCAGTGGATGTGCGGTATGTGGCACTAGTGTTCTCCACAGAAATTGTTTCCAGCCGGGTAGGACAGAACAGGGAAATTTGGTGAGATCTGAGATTCTCTTTCAGTGCCAGCAGATTTTGGCATTAATAATTTTAGTGCCAGCATACTTTACTATTAACACTTTCCGTGCCAGCACTTTTTTCAGTATTGCTATTAACCCTTCAGTGCCAGCAGAGTATTACCATTAACTCTTCAATGCCAACAGACTTTCCTATTAATACTTTAAGTGCTAACATTTTAACAGGGTATTGCCACTAACCCTTCAGTGCCAGCACTTTCCCAGAGTACTGCCATTAACACTTGCAGTGCCAGCACAGTATTACCTTTAACCCTTTCAGCTGCCAGCATTGACATGATATACAGTATGTACCTGCTTTCCATGTCTCCACCATTGAATTGTTCTCACCTACTCTAAGTTCTAATTGGAGAGTTGGGTGGAAGGAAGAAAGAGGCAGGGATAGGGATCTCATGGCTGCTAGTCACAGGGGCCACTGTTATAAAGTCTGCAGCAGCTTTTACCTGGCATTTTAGAACTGTTCTCCTCAGTCCTATTAGCTGAGCTCATCCTCCCCCTCCTTCTTTCACCTTCACTTCATTTGCAAATTGTAACATTTGTTTCTATGTAGAGTGTGTGGAGTTCAGGCTCTGTACTCGATACAATGTTGCAAATTACAGCTGAACAAGGAGAGCAGTTCTGAAACTGAAAGTAAAAGCTGACAGGGAGATGCTAGGGAGAAGACTAGGCGTCCTGGATCAAAATAGGCTCCCTAGTTCTTTGCCTAGGTGGCCTATGCCTAAAAACGTCCCTGCATGCAGCTGTTCGTTATTGCAGCAATATTTAACCCATTGCACTGGGGAGAACAGTACACATTAAATTGCACAGAACAATAAATGCCTCTGTGTTATCACATACAAAGGGTCTTAAGGGGTTAAAGTCCTGCTAACTAATTTACGATTGATTAGTGTGACTTTAACCCCTGGGTTGCAGCGACTGTGTGCGTATCGCATTCTCGCAGCCCCTGCAGCCTATTTACCAGAGGCTGCGTGACTCTTTTAGTGTAAGTATTAAATGCTAGCTGACGTGATATACATAAGTTGGGTTATGATTCACCCAGAGCCCCACAGCCTCGATATCAGGGCTTGGGGGATGATTTACCTGTATACAATATTTTATTTGAAGGGTGGACTTGCCCTTTTTAGGCTGAGAAACTATTACACTGGTTTTATCAACTTCATTGAAATTCTACTTGAGAACATTTGTAATGCAAAGATGAGTGTGAGTGGTTATGTTTTGGTAAATGCCTATTCTACTGTATGTAAAGAGTAAATTAAAGAAATTCAATTTCAGTGGAAAATCCATAAATTTACTTTCTGCATTTCTTAGAAGGCTGAAGCTATATTTAACCTATATTTAAAACAACTGTAAATACAATAGTGTTGCGTTGTATTCATTTTTAGAACAGTAATGGTAATAAAACAAAATTAATAAAATATGCTTGTTCCTTAGGTATATCTGTTCTGTAGGTATAACAAGTAGAGATTACCAAAACTGTTAATTTTTTTTCTGACAGTGATTCCACGGAACCTGTTAAAAGTTCTGAAAATCCCAAATGAATTAAAATTTTTCTACATTTTTGATTGCAATTTTCAAATATTCGATAGCAATATTTCAATCTAATTTTTGATTTTCTAATATTCAATTCTCGATTTTTCGATGATATATGTTGGTAAAATTCTGGCAAAATTTCAAAACCGGTAGTTCCAGATTGAAACCAGGTTCATTTCAAAACCGTAAAGGATTATATAGGATTTCTAATTTGTGATGTTCACGTTGGTTGGTGGAATGTATAAAACAGCATTACTCTTGAAAACATTAACAGGGAGATTCAATAAAAGTTCTTATCGTTTAAAAGTGGTGCTAATTTTGCCCCAACCAATCAGATGTTAACTTTCAAATGTTAAGTAAGATATGATTGGTTGGGGCAAAATTAGCACCACTTTTAACAATAAGAACTTTTATTGAATAACCCTGTAAGTCCTTTATAGCATAATTCACTGCAATTTAAGATGTTGTGATGTTTTTCTAATCTGCACACATTTTCTTCTAGATTTTATTCAGTGCTGGAAAAATTGGTTCAAATCAGGTATCACACAATGGGGTGAGCAGCTAAGATCAGCCATTTTCCTGACTACTAAGGATAAAGTCAGTATAAAAATATAAAGTGTTTACCTATCTCCTGAAGATTATTGATCCAGTATTAACCATGATTCGGTACTAACACTGATACAATTCTCACATGCTTCACATCCTGTTTTGCGTGTGAGAATTGCATGGCTACAACGTTTGTGCTGCACACTGTTTTTGTGCATGCAATTTAGTTTTTTGTACGGATCGCTTGTGCTCTGTTGACAGAATATTGGGCAAATTACATTGCAAAAAAAGGGTAATGCACATGAAACGCAACGCGTTACTGTCTATGGATAGTGTGGCTGCTGCCAGGAAATACGGTGCTTTTTATAATGTGTACTCCAATAAAACACACAAGAGTGTTTTATATGGAACAGTCAAAAACTAAAATTATCACATCTTACCATATAATTGTGGAAAAAGCAACATCCTGAAGAATTCAAAATAGACAGTTACAGTATGCCTATAAATAAAGCCAAAAACGCCAACCATTCCACAGTACAGTCCCAAGTGTGTACTAATATTGCACATTGTACATTTTGGCCTTATCTATATTCTGTACAATTAAAGGGATAATATCCAATGCTTATAGATACTATCAGGGAGATTTAATAAAAGTTCTTCTAGTTTAAAATGGTATTCATTTTTCCCCAACCAATCAGATCTTATTTAACGTTTGAAAGCTAACATCTGATTGGTTGGGGCAAAATTAGAACCATTTTTAACGATAAAAACTATTGTTGAATCTCCCTGTATAAAGGGTTAATATGAATTTTGTAATCAGATTTTCACGCTTTCATGATGCAGTAAGCATTGGAATATGCTTACCACATTGCAGGAGTGTGGAAGGTAACAAGATCATTGAACTTACAATTGTCTCTTCCTATATGTTTTCTGTAGAATTTCATTCAAATCAACAATGAAAAATGACAGCCCAATCTAGCAGATCTGTAAAACTTATCAGATTGATTGCAGTAAAACTGAAAAGCTATCAGTATACAGGCATCTTCAGTGCATCATGATTATCTTGGGAATCTGGCAGCAACTAGACCTGGAATTTATGGAATTAAGAAATCCCAAGCACAAACAAAAATCCTGAAAGCTGAGGTCTGGGTTATAATATTCATATAGCACATTTAGGGGTATGGCCTCTTAATCAGGTACTTTTGTAATTTACTCTGTGCACTGGGTATGGCCTCTTAGCATGTGCCCAAAAATAAGATATTCAAAGGTTCTGTCCACTGCTAGCTAAATTGTAGTGAACATCTGTTTGTTGTGTATAGATTTAAATCAATGCATATATATATATAGCTCAAAAATATATAGCTCAAAAGGCAAGAGCCTTAAATTTCTATAACCATATGGGTGCCTCCGAGTGGCACCAATAATATTATTCCATATGTGCTGCTGTACTCGGCCAGTAGTGGGGGTCTTTAAATATTGGGGTATACTTACCAGTGACCCTCAGCTCTTGTTTAAGAATACAAAGCCCTTTTTTGCCCACAGGGACAGGGAAAATATACACAGTATCCTAGTAAGGGCTGATTTAAGGGACTTGACCTCCAGACAAAATTCAATGTGGTTGGGGCAAGCTAAATTAGGGTGTTACAAGTGCAGTAGATGCCAAAAGTGCAGTGGATGCCAAACATGCAGGTCCATGCTAGTAGGGAGTCATACGGGACAAAGATTTAAGATTAAATACAGGCTGTCATATTTGTCTACTTATATAATTTATTTCATCGTGTGCTCATAGAGAGAAAGAGTGGCGAACCCTCATGCCTCTATATGTTCCATAAGTAAGGAAGCTAAAGGGATTTCCAGGTTTGGGAGCTCTCATTGGCCAGACACTGTCGTTAGGCAAAGCACGGGGTGGCAAGCCTTAAATGGATGGCCATCGACCATGTCCCGGGAAAGAGATGATGGTAGGGATCGCAAGCGATTATTTGGTTTGTGCTGCCGATTAGTGTTTGTGGCAGTGTTGGGGGGCTCATTCCCAAATTTTGCATCAGGGCCCATAAGTCTGTAGCTATGCCACTGCCCCCACTACTTGTGAAGTTTGAATTTACCAGGTGTTTAGCCACAGCCACAACTGGAAGCCACACTCACAATTAGAAACCATGCTCACAACCAGAAGCCACGCTCACTTCACTGCGGCGGCGGTTGGAAGCACCTTTTTACAAATTTTTGTAAAAGTTCCCTTGCGAATTGCACACATTGAGAGGCTCCTACTTTTCACTTTTCTTTACTTTCATCAGGCTCTGCAGGACACCATAAGAAGCAGAGGGAAAAGGTAAGCATTAATTAATTATTAATTACCTTTATTAATTAATTAATTTCCAAAATCTTTCAAAAAGATATATTAAGCACTGCCCTATACGTACTATTCTGTCAGTCATCGTTTAAACATCTTTACAGTGTTTATCAAGCTTAACATTCTGCTATGGCATAGCTCTAAACATTTGCAACATTGTATCATTTACTTCAGATGCTGACCTTGCAAATCAGCACTGAAGTAGAAGATACAATAATACAATGTTGCTAAAAGATGGATAGGAGGTCATGATTCGTGATTTAAAAAAAAAAAACGCAAATTCAAATTTGTAAACCCTCGAATTTGTGAACCCACAAAAATTGCTTGTGAATAAAGGAAGAATTATTTTAAAATATGCTTTGGTTATACGTACGTGTTACCCAGACCATTTGACTGGTCCCGAGCCATGTACACAAACATTCCATTGCTAATTATACCTTATATTTAATATGAACTTTTAGATTTTATCTCCCATAGATATCTATAGGTCCGTTTTTTTTCGTTTTTTTGAATTTTTAAATTTTTTTCTAAAATCCGAAAACAGAACGGAACTTACTGGTTTCTAACATCTCTAGTCTCTAAAGCTGGGTACACACACTACAGATTTTTGAAAGATGACAGACAGGATCCGAGCGTTCTACCTATAGAAGAACACTCGGGAATGTATGTTTCCCTCGGCCGCAGCAGACTCCTCTATAGAAGTATAATCGGTATTGGGGCTTTATCGCTAGTGTGTGAGCTTTAAATTCCATTGTAACCCAATGTTTTTTCACATGCAAATTGGATTGCAATACACATTTCCCAGAGGTGAGAACCTAGTGGTTTATGTTTGCACCCCGAGGTATAACATAAGGGAAGGGGGTGGTTTTGGACTTTAGTTCTCCTTGGTTAGAGATTTGTTAGGGGGAGAATTAAGTTGCTGCAATGACAAAGAAACAAAAGTTGTGATACCTTTCATTGTGAGGCAGGAAGTTGTATAGAAGCCCCATAATTATCCCTAAAAAGTTGGTTATATATTAAACTATAACTGGTAAAATCAATTTCTTTTAAAACTTCTCTTTAGGGTGATGACTTTACAACAGGCATCAACATAACGGATGCCCGGGTGAGGTTGCACCAGTTATTAATAAGAGACCAGCTTATAGATAATACTAGCAAAATACCCGCGCTTCGCAGCGGAGATGTATTGAAATAACGTTTTTAGTAAGAAAGCAATAATGTATGAAGATTGCTGTAATCACTCGGCACTTGATATATTAAAGAAAGACAATTCAATAATCTTTACGATAATGCAACACTCATTAACTTTAATTTAATATTATATTTTTTATTCAACTATGAAATTTTGGTGAAAATAACCCCCACCACCCCTCCCCGTCCGCCCCCAATACCCCCCACTATTCCTCTATGTCTACCCTCCAAACCCTTTCCCCTTACACCTCAGCCAGTCCACGCACACACCCTGAATTTTTGGTAAAAATCGGTCCAGCCGTTAGTGTGCAGGAGTTCAAAATTCTATTCCCCCCCCCCCATTCACCCCCACCCTAAAAAAAATATTTCGTTAACCTTTTACTGGTAAAGGAGTATATGCATACCAAATTTGGTTGAAATCAGACCAACCAGTCTGCATGTCAGATACTCACCGTTACAGGTGCAATGTCAGATACTCACCGTTACAGGTGGAACATCGAAACGAAACATGCTTAACTTTTGTAAGTAAGGTGCAATGAATGAGCCTTGCCAAATTTAAGCAGTGTGCCTCCACGGCAAGTTGGAGAATTAGTGATGAGTGAGGCAAGTTGAGAATTAGTGATGAGTGAGTGAGTGAGTGAGTGAGGCGGCAAGTTGGAGAATTATGATAGTGAGTGAGTGAGGGCTTTGCCTTTTCGAAACGAAACATGCTTAACTTTGTAAGTAAGGTGCAATGAATGAGCCTGCCAAATTTAAGCCGTCTGCCTCCACGGCAAGTTGGAGAATTAGTGATGAGTTAGTGATGAGTGAGTGAGTGAGTGAGGGCTTGCATTTTCGAAACGAAACCTGCTTAACTTTTGTAGTAAGGTGCAATGAATGAGCCTGCCAATTTAAGCCGTCTGTCTCCACGGCAAGTTGGAGAATTAGTGATGAGTGAGTGAGTGAGTGAGGGCTTTACCTTTTCGAAACGAAACCTGCTTAACTTTTGTAAGTAAGGTGCAATGAATGAGCCTGCCAAATTTAAGCCGTCTGCCTCCATAGCAAGTTGAGAATTAGTGATGAGTTAGTAATGAGTAAGTGAGTGAGTGAGTGAGTGAGGGCTTTCCTTTTCGAAACAAAACCTGCTTAACTTTTGTAAGTAAGGTGCAATGAAGAGCCTGCCAATTTAAAAGCCGTCTGCCTCCCACGGAAAGTTGGAGAATTAAGTAGGCAAGTAAATTGTATGAGGCAG